>VWYI01020260.1:0-44295 GCA_013399455.1 Anthoscopus minutus
CCCCCAAAAGGCGCCCAGCACCCCAATAAGCCAACAAACTGATTTCAATTTCTGTTGATTTGTCAGTCTCTTGGAAAAAGCATCAGCTAAACACAAACCAAGTTATTTTATTATTAGTGATTTTTTATAATTTTTGTCTGATTTTCAGAGGCAATTTTTTTCATAACTGGTACATCTAAAATGCAAATGTTATACAACTTTAGTGCAATCATTTTAAAAGCTTATAATTAAACAAGACTCATAAACTAATACCATAGTTGCTGTTTGCGACAGTATTTGTCAAAAGACATCTCACAATATCTAACCTCTCCCATTGTAACTTTATAAGCAGAAACTGTTATTACAACTGTTATAATAAATTTACCAACTGTGTATATGTGAGGTCTGACACTAAATAAATTTAAAAGTTCAATAACCAAGTGTCTCAGAAAAAATAATTTGACTGTTGGGAATTGAAAGCACCCTACTAGCCCTTCCATGGTTTTCTGTTGACAGGTCTGAAATCCTAAGCATCACTGACAACCAGGCAAGTTACCGCTACTAGTAAGCACCTCACTTAAATGAAGTGAGGAAAAGTTCATGACAGACAAATTAATACATACAGAAGTACCGAATTTATGGGAAGGATATTTAGCTCAGGAATTCAGTGAGCTGAAACTTGAGGATGGAGCCACATGTGCCCCAGGGACTGATTGCCAAACAATTGTCTATGACCTCTTCATCAGTGGCCAGGGCAATGGATAAAAGTTTGGAGAAGATACAAAACCAGGAGGAATCTTTGGTACTCCAGAGCGTCATGCTGCCATTCAGAGGGGCCTCAGCAGACTGAAGGCATGGGCTGATAGGAAGTTTATGAAGTTCAGTAATAGAAATTGCATGTAGGGGGAATAATACCCTGCATCAGTATACACTGGAAGACAACTTTCTGTAACTCAGGGTTTTCTAGCAGACCAGGGGGATCTGGTGGACAACAAGTTGACCATGAACTAGGCAACTCTGTGTTGTTGAAGTAAAGAAGATGAACAGCATCTGGACAGTATATGGAAGACCTTTGGTTGCAACTCAAGGGAGGTGATCCTTTCCCTCTGCCTAGCCCTAATGAGACATATCTAGAATATTATGTCCAGTTTGGGGCTTCCCAGTACAAGACAGATAAGGATTTTCTGGGACAAGTCCAGCAAAGACCATGAAAATGATTTGAGGAACTGGGGCGTCTGACATAGAAGGAGCAGCCAAGAGAGCTGGGACTGGTCATTCTCACCGGGAGGGAAGACTTTCACACCGCTAATGTAGTGGATACACAAGCTTCGTTTATTCTTTCAGATAGGTTACATTTATACTCTTACAGACAACTACTCATTAATAGGCACAACTGGCATTACCTAATTGGCTTACTCTAGAAGTTGTATTAGCATACACTCTGTTTTTCATTCCTAGCCTCTGTTCCTCTAACTAACAAGCATTCTGTTATCTTTAACTACTCTGCTCAAGGACATACTGTTTTAACAGTTTCTTTATGTCTACGTGGCTTTGTTCGCATATCCATTTCTCTCTACACAGCCCAGAGAAGAGAAGGCTCAGGAGGACCTCATCAATGTGTATACCTGATGGGAGGAGTTAAAAATAAAGAATTAGACTATTTTCAGTAGTATTTGATGACAAGGCAAGAGACAATGGGATTAAATGATGTGAAAAAGCCTCATTCAAACCTTAAAAAAAAACCAACCCACCTCACAAAACAAAAGCATGTTCTTTATGTGCCCACCCTACAAAAAAAGTATGTGCTTCATGTATTCTTATACTATAAGGATGATTAAACACTGAGGCAGATGACACAGAGGTTCTGAAGTCTCCATTCCTGGAGATATCAAAACTTGATGAGACACAATCCTGAGAAACTTGCTTTAACTGACCCTGCTCTGAGAAGAGAGGTTAGTCCTGGTATTTCTCCAGAAGTGTCTTCCAATCTCAATCATCCTGTTTGATTCTATGTGTGGGCCTCCTCTGACACTTCAGGCTACAACTTTTGGCCATTGTTAGAGACAATGTTGAAGCAATGTTTCATCATCCCAGACACAGCTGCTATGAAGAGAAGGTGGGTCTACAGATACTTTTTTTCCTTTAATCTATGTAACATTAGGTCAGATGTGAATATCCACTGGCTGTTGGCTGCATGCAGCTCAAGCAGCCCAGTTGTGCCTAAGACTACACCATCAATCAAGTAAGGTGGTATACGGGTAGAGGGAAACTGGGATATCCATCTGTGAAGGAAATGAGCCAGCAATGACTGCTGTTATCCAGACTGCTCTTTACCCTGCCTCTAGGCTAAATACTTGCACTTAGTGTCTAGAGCGATCCAGTTGCATCTCCTGCCTCAGCAGAGTAGAGCAAGGCCTGGTAACTTAGTTACCTACAAGCCTTGAAACCATAGTTACCTCTTTTCTCAGGAGTGCCCACATATTTCTACTATCTACATGGTATAAACATGTGGCTCTTGGTATTACAAAAACTTTGGTATGCTGCTCGCAGGGTCTTGAGAAATAACTAATAAGGGACTGACAAAGCTGAAGCAACCCAAACTCCCATAGGCTTCCCTCTTATCTTCCAGCAGATAATAGAAGAACACAAAGATGGAAGGACTTTTTACTAGAGAAGTAAAAGAGATGACTGGTAAATCTGACACTCAAGTTTAGGTCAAGTAAACTTATAACATGAAAAGTTACAACTCTTGGCTCTAAATCTTACCTAAGACAGGAAACTGGTATGTCACTGAGGAGAAAAGAACAAGCCTTTTTGAGAGTTAGGAATATTAGAATAGTTAAGAACCAGGAAGCTGCTTTATTGTCTATGCATCAATACTTTGTAGAAAAATAGCCTTTATTGCTCAATTCACTCATCTACAGTTACTGCACTTGAAGGTATATATATATGTAATATATGTATCTATAACCAAATATATATACTACACACAAATATGCATACCATATATGCATGTAAATTATACCTATATATATATATGCACATGCTTAGGATGTAGCCTGATTAATATTAGTTCTATCAAGCTTTTTGATTTCCTTCATACAGTTAGATAATAGCATTGTGAAATATCTTCATTTTGGAAACAAATAGAATAAATGAACTACATTCAGTTCCTGGAATAGAAGATAATAAACAAATTATAAGCTTCAGTACTAAAGTAAAACCATTTGTATGTTCAATTTATCCAAAATTGGCAAAATTTTTATAACTGCTATTCACTGAAGCTGAATATACTGAGTGTTCTAATAAACTTAGTGTTTATTGCCACCTAGTATTCTAATAAAGTATATATTGAAATTACATCTGTATCTCAGGTGTTTGCAATTTCACTGAAGTATTGAGCCAAAATCCAGTGCTTTGTTGATCTGTATGTTTCTTTATTCTTGGTTTGCAGTCATATCCTTCTATCCTAGTAGAAAGATAAGGAACTCCAGATGAGGAAGTGCTTGAATGAGGGAGGAAACCCTGGAACATCCAGCAAATTGTGTTGGCAATTCAGCTGAAAGAACATCTTGTAAACTGTACTGCACTTCCCAAAGCTGAGTGTGGGGGAAGCACCATGCTGAAGCAAATAACATCTTTCAAAAAAATTTTATCAATACTATACAGAAAAGCTTGCAGGGTACTTTCTCTGATTAATAAACCAGAATACCTCAAACAAAATTCCACTTGTAATAAATTCTGCATCATTTAATTTAAACCTCAAATCCCTTTTGACAGACTGTCTTAAATGCTGAAAAATAATATCACTTCCACATAGAGTTCATGTTGGTTGATTGAATGTGCTCATAGTGCAATTTGTGAGGTTCCTTGATTGGAAGGAAGAAAACTGAACATAAGATTACATTGTTATTGGTTTTGTTAGACAAGTTTTGGGTTGGGTTTTTTGTTTGCACAGAGATTTTAATCTCCTTTAGAAACTAGATGTGAAGTATTTTTCCCATACTCATCCTGGCAAACCCTGGAATACATTTCAACACAAGTCTGAAATGCCAAAAATGTTCAACTCCTAGCCAAAATAATTTTAAAATAATCTTGATGCAATTATTTTTTAAAATTCATTGTTATTTCTTTGTAATACTCTTCTGTATGCTCTCAGTACATCTGCTTCATTGACATAGCTCATGCGAAATATTTGAAGTCTTTTTAAAGAAAGAAAACAGCTATTCTGTAAAGAAAATTTTGTGAATTTCTGTGAATCATGATGTAAGGATTATCAGCACTCTTCTGAGTTCTATGTGTCAATAATATTGTATAATTGACTTGTTTAATGCAGCTCCTTTTATCTATATGAAACTTTATTGTTTTTAAAAAGTAGAAGTCTGTGTGACTTCTCTAAGTAGAGTTCTCTCACCCTTAAAAGAGAAGAGTCAAAACTTGTAGCTTAAAACTTGATTCAGATTTAAATAAGATTTTAGTTGGAAGTCAGAAACACTTAATTGTCCATTGAAAACTTCCACTTTGAGGAGCAGCAGGCCTTCAGCATTTCTTGAAAGGATGATTCTACAGTTCCTTCACATTCACTCTGCTTTAGGCAAAACAGAAAAGTGAAGATGTCAGAAAAATATAAACCATACTACTGGCCATCTTCTCAAATGCAGTGGAAGATTCAGAAAAATAAGAACATTTTGCTCCAGGCTAACTTATCAATCTTTTTTTCTGTCAATATATATTTCTTCTTAGTTAAAAGGAGACTGAGATGAATCTGAAATATTATGCAGTTCTTGGCTAGAAAATTTTAATACTTCAATATATTGTTCCCATACTTTTGTTAAAATTTATTGTCCTTCAATCTGTTTATCTTTTCAATGGAACATATTTCACCTGTAAAATGATTAATCTCATCTCAGTTGAAAATCACATCATGTATGAATATATAACACCATTTAAAATTATTCAAATTAAATAGGTTCAAACTTTCATTAAAATATTTACTGTATTTCTGCAATTGTTAATGCAATGAAACGTAGAGCCTCCCTTGGGAGAGGCCCTGAAGAGAGACCTCAACAAATTAAAGATGGGCAATCACCAACTCTAGGAAGTTTAACAAGGGCAAGTTCCACATTCTGCACCTGGCTGTGTGTGTGGACTGGGGAATAAGATGCTGGAGAGCAGTGCCATGGAAAGGGACCTGAGATTCTAGGTTGATGGCAAGTTGAAGATGAGTCAGCAGTGCCCTGGCAGCCAGGAGGGCCAACCCTGTCCTGGGGGGCATCACCAGCCGGTCAAGGGAGTTGTCCCACTCTGCTCTGCTTTGGGGCAGCCTCGCCTCCAGTGCTGGGGGCAGTTTTGGGTGCCACAATACAAGACATAAAACTATTAGAGAGCATCCAAAGAAGGGCCATGAAGTGGCAAAAGGTGGCTGTGGGCACTTGGTCTGTTCAGCCTGGAGAAGAGACTGAGGGGAGACCTCATTGCAACCTACAACTTCCTTTTGCGGGGAAAAGGAGGAGCAGACACTGATTTCTTCACTTACAACAGGACTCAAGGAAATGGCATATATCTGAGTCAGGGAAGGATTACGTTTGGTATCAGGAAAAGGTTTGGGCATTGGAACAGGCTCCCCAGGGAAGTGGTCACAGTACAAAGCAGGACAGCGTTTTTGGGTAACACTTTCAGGCACATGGTGTAACTCTTGGGGATGGTCCTGCGCAGGGCCAGGAACTGGACTTTGATAAACCTTGTGGGTCAGTTCCAAATCAGCATATTCTATGTTTCTCTAAGTTATACTTAATTTAGGTGGAGGCGTATAAAACCTATAACCCAAGACTAGAAACAAAGAGTCGACATCAAGCTGCCAGCTGCACCCTGAGCTCATGACAAATGCTTTCACAATCCTGCACCACACAGAGACTGAGATTAGATTCTCTTGGAGAACCCTTACAGGTTCTCAATACAAAGCTAAACAAGTATAAGTTGCAGTTGTGACTATCCTGGATAATTTTAATCAGTCCAGTAATCGGCACTCTGAGATCATGAAATTATTTGTGTCCTTGAGAAAGGACAAAACATTAAATGGGTGAAATCCAAATAGCTAGCACTTTCTTAATAACTACAGTCTAACAGAGAAATATTACAATCCTGAATTGGTTTGTTTTTCTGACCAGTTTCCATTTTAAAGGCTATTCTATTTACAGTCTGCTGGTGTTTCAGATACCTTGTTTTCAAAATTAGTAAGGGACATCTATGATTTGGAGCAATTTTTAAAATTAATTTACCTTTAGTAGCAGGAGTAGTACTAATAGTATTCATTCAAGGGTTGCAACTTTCAGAATTTTCTTATGTTTTTTTCTTGGTATTTTAACTCTGGTACTGAATTCAACATTATATTAGATTCCTGTTTCATCTTCATAGTATCACACTTTATAATTTCAATTTGCCATCATAAATTTAGAAAACCTTTATAATTTTTAGATTCTGTATTTTTATAGCTGCTCCCCTCTCACTCAAACGCATTTTCTTCTTTTTGGTGCCTTTTCCTTCCTTAGTCTTTATTGTACTTCTTTTTCGTACTTAGACTCTCTTGCATTGAAAAGGCACCTTTTTATTTTCCCTTGCTGGGTTTTCTGTCCACTGTGACAAGTATTCTGATATAAATGTGGGTGCTCTCCTCACCCTGACATGTCTAAATAATTTATTTTGCCCTTGCCACAACATCTGCAAACATTGTGAACCGATCTCTTATGCAAATCTCATTTCTCAAAACTACATCCAGTATTGCTCTATCTTCTGTGCTCTTGCATACATATAAATTATACTTTTTTCTTCCCATTCAGAAACCCACAGTTCTGCAAGTTCTACAAAGAAAGTAATGGTCCTACAGACACTAGCATCTTATTGGCATTATTACCCCTCACAGAAATGTTTCCTAAAGCATTTCCTTTTCCTGGTAAAACTTGAATTTCTAAAACCAAGTGAAAGACCACAGGTAAGAGCTGTTTTACTCACCTTTTCTGAAGTCAAAATTCAGCAAAACTCTTAAGTGATTATTTTAAATAAGCAGCAGATCCTTCAATGTCCAAACTGTTTTGCTGACATGAACTATATAAGCAGATTTCTAAGTATGAATAGACTGTTTTTAATCACTCCTTTCTTTCTCACAGCTAGATGATTTATCTGAAAAGATCCATTGCTGTTACCAGTAGATATTATGACTGTAGAGATAAATAAACACACATGAACAGGGAAGATAATGCCTCATTTCAGGTAAGATGTATTCATCTGGTTTATCTACTGGTATCTCCTGCACCAGGCTGACCTCTAGCAGAATTTGGGTTCTCATCCAGAAGCCTGAAAAAGGGCAAACCATTGAAAATGCAAGAAGAGGGATATTACTTGAGCATGAAAAATAATACAAGGTTTTATTTATATTAACCAAATACAAGGCATTGAAACAGATTAAAACTCAGGACAATCTGATTTTTTTTCTTTTTTCCTAAACATGCTAAATAGGCTCTTAATATTTCCTTCAAAACTCTGACAATTGCCTTTATATTGAATAAATAGGCCCCTATGCACAAACAAAAAAAAAATTCATGTGAAATAAAATTTAATTAATATAAAGTATAGATTAACCTCTACAGGAAAACAGATATGTCTGGCTAAACTAATGATATAGTCTATGAATTATATATGAATCTGATAATTCTTTACATTATTTGATAATTTAAGAGGACTCTTAACTGCAAAGATTGGGCTAAAACATTCAAAATCTAATTTTAAGAGCCCTCTCACAAGTAGAGTAAGAGTGATGAAAAGAAATTGAATACATTTGAACCCTTATTATTACTGAAAATAACAACTTGATCCTCAGGCTTAGAGGGAAATGTGCTGTAAGTCTTAAACCAGCCATGGCAACTTTCATGTTTTCCCTACAACACACAGAGCAAGACTCAAATCTCCTTGTTTAGCCATCTAACTCTATAGTAATCATTTCACTCTGGACTCTGCCCACTGCAAACAGACATTTAGGTTTCCTTCAAGCACTCAGATAAATATTTTTAACCCTCTCTTGTTCTTGCTATAAATTAGTTATAGTCAGAATGAAAGTCAGATCTTGTGTATCAAAATAAAAGTGAGAACTTAGTACTGTGTAAAGAGAAACTGAGCATATAAAAGGACATCTACAATGCAAATCCATTTTTGAAAAATTTTCCCCCATGGAAGTTCTTCAGTGTTAAGATTAATAAATTAATTAACATAAATTAAAAACTAACTAGTTATAATTCAACCAAATTAAGTAATTAATACAAATCCTGATTATAAATTTTGCTTTGTTTTCTTCAAAACAAAAAACATCGAGAAACTAAGATTCACCATTTATTCTAAAACGACTTCAATTTTTTTTTTACATCGAAGAGGGTATTATATAAGGTGTGCTGAAGAATCAGATTCTAACAGCAGAAGTATTTTTACAAAACCTATAGATATGTTCACATTTTCACACTATTTTTTATTAAAGTTGTGCAATTCACCCTAATTTACTCTTAATAGGTAGTGTTAAGAAAACTGGAGTGTGAGATTGAGGAGAACATATAGACTTATATTTCAGAACCTCATCAGGGTCTCAAAACATTTGTGTTTGATGAGAGAGGTAATTTATTTTCAGTACTCATCTTGTAAGAAACCTTTTCTTGCAATGAAAAACAAATTAATATCCTGGTAATTTTTCTTCCCTATATAGCATTTCCAGTATGGATCCATAAAACAGGAAAAAGACAAAATCTTGGTGGCAGATTTGAAATATAACAGAACACTCCTATTTGATCTTGGGAAAGGTACATGCTCCCAGATTGTTTTAAGTATTTCAATGCTCAACTTTGCAAAATTTAGGAGATTCAGTAAAACATCTCCTGTACAGTGTAAAACATCTCCTTAAGTCACCTGTGCACTAATGAGCAGACTTTCACTCATATTCTAATAGTTTTATTAGCTAGAAAAAACTAAAAAACAACAACAAAAAAAGAGGATATAAGATAAAGAAAAATCTAGCTACAGTCCAGTGCACCATTAAAAAGCCAGATCTCAGTCCATCAAGAAGATGAAGGTCAGAATACAAGAGAAGTGTTCCCACGGAAATACACAGCCTGGAAAACTATTATTTAAAGTTGGGCAGCTCTTTCCAAATAAGAAGTTGTGTCTACTGATGACTCACATTTTGTCCTAGCCAGAGAGTGAGGCAGACTGATGAGGACAGAGCTGAAGTAATCCAGACTACAAGCTTTTACCAAACCAGATGGGGCCATAAGACAGATCAATTTCTTTGTCACACAACTTCCCCGCAAGTCATTTAGGATCAGTTGGAATTAGCAGGGTTTCATTTGAATCTTGACTTCAGAGATCTAAGTGCTGAATGTCACATAAAGCAAAAGAAAAAACGATTCATTCTTTTTCAAAAGGCATCACAGGTTTTTTTTTGCAGTGCTTCAACACCCACCTATAAAAAGGGAACAGCAGTACATCCTCTGTATCTCAAAGGAATTTTGTATGAATTTATTAGAGAGTGTAAACACATTGAACTATAATAAGCATAATAAGGGCTGTGTGAATACTAAGCCTGAGAGAGAGAGAGACCAGAGTATCTTCTGTCCCTGGCTTATACATGAGGCCGCTTGGATATGCCAGATGCTCTAGCTGCAAAGCAAAGCAAAGCAAAGCAAAGCAAAGCACTGTCACTGAGGATTTTATGAATTAAGATTACAGAAAGCTTAGACAGAGGACAGCAACAGAGAGAGTTTACGTGTGACTTCATAAGCAGAAAAATGACTTTGTAACTAACTGGGGAGATTGGGGAGGGAAGAGTAATGGAATAATCTAGCAGCACATTATTTACTGACTATTGTGCAGTAAAGTTTAACTTCAGAAAAAAGGATGAATTTTATATTTGATAAAACAAAAAATAATAAATTTAAAAGAAATTACGATTATTCCAGTAATTTAATGTTATGGTTGACACAGCATTTCATAGGTTTGATTTTATAATATCCCTGATCTATGTAAGACTATAAGTCACATCTGATATGGAAACAAAATATTGCTTGTATTTTACAATCTCTAAGATGATTTTCATGTAAGATACAACTTCAAAAGCCTGGTGGTTTCTAATATATATTTTGTTTATAATCCTACCTACCAGCCAATATTAAGACACTCTATCCTGTCATTCTGGAGAGGAGAAAGAGGAAGCAATGCTTCAAGTCCAAAGAGTCTCTCTTGGTTTAGCTTCTTTAAAAATGTCATCTTTACACGTTCTGTTTTGACAGTTCTAGTCTATGGCAGTTAAGGACAAGATGCAACTAAAATTACATTCCCCAAATCCAAAACAAAATCTGTTAATCTATTTTGGTTTTCCAATTTCATTTTGATTTTCAGTTGTTTTAGGCAGTTGTTTAGCTTTTCCGTACCCTTCTCATTAAAATATTTTATAAATTTAGTTAATACTAGCATATTGATAGCTATAGTGTTAAAACGTGCATAGAATTAAGGAGATTCAGAGGAAAAATCTTAAACAAATGTAACCACACATAGTATTTGAAATTCTACAGGACCAGATTTTCTTATCTTACTGCTTTATTTTACTACTGACTTGGGTCTCTGATACCCTTGCAACTTTTTGTTCCCCCATTGAAACAATGAAAGAATTTTGTACTGAAAAAAAAAAAAAAAAAGGTAAAATTATCAAAAGATGAAAACACAGCAACAAAAAACCAACCCATGTCTGTAAGCTAATGTTAGCTGAATGTATCCTGAAAATAATGCACATGCTGATTTCCATAACGGGCACTAATTAGCCATTGGATCCACTGGCCAAGCACTGCTAAGAACTATGCTAACCAGGAATTTGTAAATCAAGAATGGTGTCTGATTGGAAATAAAAATTAATCCGAGGAAGTCCTTCATTTCAGTTTGCTTATGAACTCAGATCAGACCAGACAACTGAATAGCTCCTTCTGTCATTCATGTCTAAAAATCTGTTCTCTGTAATCATAAGGGGTTTCTTAGCTACCTCCCCACTGCCCCTGAGGTTGTGCCACTGCCATGCTGTGGTATCAATATGGTGTGCTGTGGTATGCTGGTATCAATTGGCATTGGGAGACATCCTCTTATTTTTGGGGCCAACTTTTAAAGGACCTGCTGTAGAACTGGGGAGCAGGTTTCCACATGCTACTTTTTGAGAATTCCTGATGTATTAACAAGTACCAGGAAAGAAGAGGTAGTATTTGTCAGCAGACCATCTCAAGGTTTTGCCCAGCCTGAGGCTGATTTTGGTTTGTGATGGAAGTTTTCTCTCATTTCATATTTTATCATCAGTCTTTCTACTGAAGGCTCTCTGAAAATCTCAGCTGAGCCAGCAGCTCTTCTTTCCTGTCCTAAAGAGCTTCTGTGCTGCACCGTTGCCTGTGGAACACTCCTTCCTGATGGAAGACCCAGTTGAATGTGGCATTAATTTTACTAAAAAGCTCTTGTATAGACTTTATGAATGTACTTCTTCCTGGCAGACACACAGGTGAGCATAAGCAAATGAAAATACATCAATGTTAGCCTAATGAATATTGGTGAAAGATACTAGTGAAACCAACTGTACTACTCATGACTGGTATTTGATAAAAGTAAGGATGTGATAACTTTGTATATTTGATATAAATACCTCAGAATAATTATTGAAAAGAGAAGATACTGTGGTGTCATTTTAGGACAACATAGAGGTTTGTTAAAACATTTAAATGGAAGAAAAAAAATTACTTAAAATATACAAATAACAGTCACTCCATTACAGGAAAAAAATTGAAATTTTAATAATCGCGAAAAGGCAGATATTTTGCTGATTAACATAATCAATGAAGTGCTAAGGATTCTAAAATCTGGCAGCTATTCTACCAGCATCTCATACTCGATGTTTCTATAGCAATGAGTGTGCTGCAAGTTGTTCAAAAAACATGTAGTTTTTGCAAGGTAGGGCAGAGAATGAGACAGACTCTATAGCATATTTTTGTCATTTAATAGAGAACCAGATTCTATAGGTTTTGGTTATTTAAGATGCATTGAGAACATGCCTTCCTCACAAATTTATGGTGAACTCTGGAAGCTTTTGCAACAGAAATGTATTAATATATTTTCCCACCTCCCACAGAAAAACCCGTTTTAATAAACTAGCATAAATTACTATATTTGACATACCTGTAGATTAGTACTCTTATCAAAAAACTCAGCATACTCTACATGTGAAGACAAGCACGAACTGAACATTAAAATTGAGACTGTCATTGGAGAAGACAATTATTAAACTTGTAAAAAAAAAAGATGATACAGTAACCAGGAAGAGTATTACATGATAAAATAATATCTTTGTGGCCTTCCAACATTGTCATTTACAGAATATATTCTAGGCAGAAAATTAACCAAGAACATATAAAACCAGTAAATGTTAATGGGTGCGGGCAGGGGAGAGGAAATCACTGAAAAATATAGAATTCTAACCAAGCAGCCCTTAGAAACCAAAAGTATTTAAAGCAAGTCAGTAAACTTCTAAAAAGAAATTCTAAAATTATCTCTATGTCTATACTGTTTCTCAGGAAATCTTGTTTAAAAAGTCCTAGATCTGAAATCAAACTGGAAAATTTAGCTCTAAATTAGAAAATTTATGTCTATATATCAGTTTTCCACAGTTAGCTGGGAAAAAATTAGGAAGATGGTATATAAATTTAATCCCAAAGGAAAAACTAAAAGCATACCATTTTCATTCTTCTGATACTTACATAACCCTAATTTTTTGGCCATACTTTATCTTTAATGAACACTTGAAACTACTAAGTTGCTTTCCAAAAACAGTAAACAAGTACTACTGTCAAGAATCTTATGATGTTTTTCCTAGAATCCTTGGGGGGAAAAAAGTGTTCACATTTATGATTATTGGAAAGGACACAGATTCAATTTCTATAGCATATAAATGTGCTAAACTGCAATATGAGTATAACAATATTAGTCCAGATAGTTCTGTTGGCTGAAGAGACCATTTTCATAAAATTCTGTCTGACTGCAGTGTATGAAATGTACTGTGAATCAGACACAGTCTCAAGGGAATTAACTCTCTGTATTTGTTTCCTTAAATCTAAATTTCATTCTTCTATAACTTAAAGTGCTAGGGGGTTAATAAATGGTTCAGATACAAGAATGGAACAGGACACCTTAATGACAGCCCATTCACTTGATTTTTAAGGAACATCTCTGTCCAGAGATGATTTTCAGAACTTTAATCCATGTTTCAGTTAGGTATCATTGACCTTTCATGTAATATGCCCTATTTCAACCAGAAAAAATAAAAGAACAAGCACAATTAACACATAATCTACAGCTTCCATCGCTAAGTTTGATCTTTTAAGGAAGAAGATACAACATAGGAGCTGGAGTTTAGATTACAAAAGAGAAAAATAACTAAAATAGTTCATAGTAAATGTAACTGATTCAGAAAATACAAAAGTTAAACAAAAAAATCTGATGCTACAGTGACATTTTCTAAAACTAGACAGGGTATGATTCAAACAGAACTTTGCCTTGGAGGGAGCCATGTTATTTATTACATTTGAAAACAAGGCTAAAGTAGGGCTTATCACCTTCTGTTAATCAGGTGTAAATCTACAGTCCTTCTTTAAGGGATAGCATTTTGTTATGTCGGACACCTTACTATTTCTTCATATAGAAAACTGGAATCAGTTTTATTTGCTTTTTATCACCAGACCTATATAGTTGCTGTGTAGCAGCACTTCCATGTGCTGGGGGTTAGGTGTCCTTTTTTTTTCTTTGTGTCCTTTTCCTAGCTAGTTGAATTTTTCCCCATTTAGCTGAGAGAAAAGTCTTGACGGTTGCTACATCTTCAGTGCTTAAAAAAGACAAAGAATCGGCTGGGCCCCAGGGGCAGCTGGGGGAGGGGAGCAGGGCTGTTGGGGTCCTTCTGCGGGAGAGCGGGACAGACACTTTCGGAGCTGTTTCTGCTGGGAGAGGAGGNCCAGCTGCCATCGCGGAGCTGCTGATCCATCCCATCCACCAGCCCGGGACTTTCTGCTCATCCCTGCCATTCCAGCGAGGTGTTTTCCTCAGAGCCCTGCAGGAGCTCCAGGATTGAGTGCCAGCTGAGGGGTTTGTGAGGCACCGCCTCTTCTCCACTTTTCCCGTCTCAGCCGAGACGGGGTCCCTGATCTGTTCTGTTGTTAATACTGTAGTTATTGTTGTTGGTTTACCTTATTATACATATTAGTAAAGAACTGTTCCTATTCCCATATCTCTGCCTGAGAGCTCCGTGTTTTTGAAATATAATAAATCAGAGGGAAAGGGTGGGGGCTTACATTTTTCTTTTTCTTCATTCCAAGGGAGGTTCCTGCCTTCCTCGAGAGATACCTGTCTTACAAACCGAGACACCATGATACAGTTTTAAGTAATTAATTCAGTATATACTTCATTGTTTGGTCCTTTAATATAAGTTCACATTGTGTACAATTTCTTTAGAGAATAGTATAAATTTTCAGTGCGTAATCAAGTATTAAGGGGACATGATTAGATTTAGTTTCCATTTTAGCATCAAAAAAGGAAGAAAAGTTGCTGTTCCTTACAGTTTTTGCTGTCTAGATGTCTACAAATACCTTTGTCAGTCTTACATTTAAAATAGTTGCAAAAAAACTTCTTTAGTGAACTCTGATACTACATCTTTACTATAATCTTCATTTGTTGCACTTTATGTGAAGTCCATACAAACTAAAGTGTAATTTCACAGAAGCATAGAATAATAGAATTTAAAGGGTTGGAAAGCAACTTAAAGATCATCTTGTCCCAGTCCCCCCTGCTACAGGCAGGGATATCTCCCCCTAGAACAAGTTTAATCCAATTTTGAACAAAAGATATAGTAGTTTCATAATGGATAGACTCTCAAGTGAATGTCAAAATCAAAAATAAAATACTACTAGATTAAGAAAATATTAAGACCAGAGGAAAAATGCTTCTTTAATGGAACTTTTATGTCTTCCCACAGCAGGATATATTTACTTCATGTGTGGCTTGAACTGCGAATGTATATATATCTTATTAATAGTTTGGGTTTTTTCTAGCTCAAAACAGTCTTATAACTCTCTTACAGATCATTGTACCTCAGCCATGATCTGTGCAAGACCTATGATCCAAATATCATTAGAAGGAAGGGAGGACAGGCACATACATTTGTAAGCAAGTAACCAAACGAAATTGAAGTGATAAATATTTGAAAGTTTAACTTATTTTTTATTGTTTTGCAAATGAAATGCATTGAGACAACCATGCACAAATTAATCCTAGCTTTAAAAATGCCTGTCTTGGGTTTTAAAAGTAAAAATGCCCTTACTCTAAAAAGGGATTTTTGCAGTATTTCCAGTTCTTCTACAATTTTATTACCTTTAGTATCTTTTGTTAGTAGACATTAAAACTTATTTTTATTTCAATAGGGCAGATCTGCAGCATTTGAAAATATGTAAATTATGCTGCACAACACATATCTAAGGATGAATTAAGAGTACTGCCAACTTAATCTACAGGCATTATCAGTGGCATGTATCTTGAGAAGTTGGACAAAAGCTTATAATTAATCTCTTATTACAAAAACCACACTCTGAACATCATTAGCACCGAAACATTTCAGTGCATTCTATCTCCAATTCTGGTCAACAAGGAGGTGATCAGTAGCAAGAACAACATTTTTTATGCATTATGTATTATTTCAAAACAAAAAACTTACGAGAACTTAACTAACCTACTTTGGGGCAGATGATTTATGATGGTGCACAGAAATAAAATTGTCCACATGAAGATGAAGACAGACAAACAGCCAACCAAACATGTTAAAATACTTCCAACTGCTTCTTGTAGTAGTCCCAATAAATATCTAACAGTTTGCCTTCTTAGGATAATCTTTGCAAATTTCAGATATCATATATGTTGATTTGGACTGGTTGAACATCAGGCCCCATAGTACTACCTTTGTAATAATATTTGTTGGAGGAGAAATTACTTTCAGAAGGCTTGAGGAAGAAGCTGCTAAGAAGTTTGCAGTTTCCCGTCTTCATTCAAGTTGAAATGTTGCGAGTGACAGTGATCCAAACTACTGTACTGGAAAACTAATATGAACTAAAAATTTTTTCTGTACCCAGAATAAAATGAATTTTTAATTATAATTTTTCCATTAAATATTTCTATTTTTTGTTTTAATTTGGTTTTGTATGAAGATTAATTTTACTTTTTAGATCCATTTTAACTTTATTCATAACTTATTCCAAAAAATTTGTTTAATTTCCAGTTTCTTGTGGTCTTATGTCTCTTTCACAAGAAATTTCTAAATCAATCTCATGAAAACATCCAATCATGAGAAGTTCTGGAGAAGGCCTCTGACATGCTGACGTGCGTACAGAGGATATGTTGTTGGAATAATATAGGTCAGCAGTTTCCTTATAAGAAGACTGGAAAATGGTGGAAATGGTCACTTTGGACAACATAGTTTGGTCAAAATAAAATATCCGTCTATATCAGTGTACTTTCTCTTCCAGTGACCAACAAAATTTACCTGGGGGAAGAGTGTAAGAACACAGCAAACATCTAGTGTTTTTTCCCAATAATATCATCCCACCCTTTCACAATCTGTGCACCAGGCATTCCCTGAGACAGATGTGAGGTTTTCCTAGTAGTAAATTTTGAGATTTTTTTTTCTTCCATAAAAGAAAATCAGATGGAAAATTCCTGCTTTTAAAACTTACCATACGCGACAGGATGTGATTTGTTTTCCTTTATTGGTGATCTAATTTACAAAAATACAAGAAATACATAAGCACTGATTGTAGCTTCCATCAAAGACATGTGAATAATGAGCGCATACACATGCGAAATAAAGAATTTCCTGATTTTTTTTATGATCTGTCTCCCCTAAACAACATCAGTCCCCTAATTAGGAAGCTGAAATAGTGTCACTGATTTTCAGTAAGTAGAAGAAGTGAAAAAACTGCCTCAATCTTTCAGATTCAAACAGAACAACCAAATGGCAAACACTGTTTTTTGTCCAAGTACTCAATAGGTTATTGTATTCTCACAAGTATTTTAGGCAGTTAATACAGATGTAAAATTATTGACTACCCCAAAGTACTCGAGAGTAAAAACTTAAATCCACATGTAGCTTTATTATTAATGCAGTAATTAAACAAGATTCATTGGATGAGTAAGCTTGTTCATAGAGTAATTATTGGAAATTTCTTTTTAGGTTATATTTTCTTTTTGGGGTTTGTTTGTTTGTTTATTTGGCTATTTCAATTGTGTTAATATACTTAAATATCTGTGAAAGTTTTCTTTTGTTTTAAAAATGTATGTCCTAATATGCCATAATTACATCTTTAAGCAGGTCAATTCATCAAATTCAGTGGGATTTGGCAACAATCTGCAACCCACTGATGACTAAGATCAGACAAAAAACAATTTTGTTGTTTGGGGTTTTTTTAATTTTTTCCTTTTTTTTTTAATACAGGAAAACTATTTGAACTTGGAACAACTGGTTCATATTAATATTTGGGGGAGATAAATTTTTCATTTTTTAACCAGTTATATGCAAAGTAAGAATGACCTCAAACTGATTTTTCTGTCATTTGCTCTGCCAAAACTCAAAAAATTTCTTATAACCATCAAGTGACACCACTGAAAGATTGATGGAAACAAGTATAGAATCAGAAGTTTTATTTTCAGCCATCCAAAAGCTTTGAAAACTGTGACCCATAATAAAGATAAATTTCAGTGGTCATTTAGCAGCAATTATTTTGAGGTATCTGAAATTCTGGTAAGGTGATGAAATAAAGGTAGAAATAACAGGTAATGCTAGAAAAGACTTCTAGAGATAAATATTTTTTCTGATTCTGTAATACCACAGAGAAGTGGTTACATTTATCTGACCAGTGCAGTGACAGATATATTTTACTTCTTCTCTTCCCAAGTAACATTATGAAGCCCATCACAATTGTATGGTAAATTGAATACCAGTTCCATTCAATTTGGCAATCCACAAATCCTAAACTCTGAAAGGCTTAATAAGAGACTAAGCCCATATCAACAAACACAGAGCCTGAAAAGCAACTGAATATTTAAGCTGCAAATTAACTGCATTTTAAGCACTCTGAAATGTGTGAGAAAGACAGTCTTGGACATGTAAATCCATGCAAAAAAAATTGTTTCCTTGTAGAGATGTGTAGTAGTTAATTACATTCTAAGAAATTTATTTTATCTAATACATTGATAGTCTGTGGGTTAACAGCACTTACTACTATCTTTTATGCATCTTTACTTCTGACCTGCTATTTTCAGAAAGTACTGCTCCAGAAATGGAAGGAATTCTCAATAGCTGTATGAAGGAATTCTCAATAATTGTGTGGTAAATTGCCTTAAAAAATTTTTATTCTGACTAGTTTACTGTATTTTTTTGATAAAACCGGTCTTTTTATGAGAAAAAATATTGCACAATGGCATTGAGTGAATGTAGAGATTCCTTTTCTTTGCAGAGGTTGTGTTCAAAGGAGTAAATTGCATCTCAGTCCTCCCTATAACATGCTCCCTAATAACTGAGAATTAAAATCCAAATAGTCAACACTGCAGCTATAAAAACCCCAGCAAGGCAGTTTAACCATTGAATACAAATTTTAAATTCCAAAAGACAATAAAATAATGACAATTTTCTCCTTTTTCCATTTTTTCAGCACAACAATGCTTGCACACCCACATGAGCTGAGGGAACAGGAACTTTTGTCGAAGTAGCACTTTCATTGTTGGTTCATTATCATCTCTACCTGTCTTTATTCTGCTGCTGCCCTTTTAGGTGTAAAGCTCCAAGGGACACAGAGGCAAAGACTGTTTTGAGGATAGCTGAAGTACAGTACTTGCTATCTGAAAACCCTCCTGGTTACTCTCTAGATGCCACATCATCAGCTCTGTTTCATTGCTACCTCTCTTTTTCACAGCACTTGGCCCCTTACAGAAAGAAGAATACTATACCAAATATAATACCAGGTACCAAAGATGGTATTTCAGTTTGTCTATGGCTAATAAAAAGCCGCCTAGAGAAAGTTATTTTCATGGCAGCACAGACTTAATGACCTGTGAAAGCTTTACTCTGTTCCAAAGAGGATAACTCTACCACGTATATCATGAGCAAGTTAAGTAAGAGGGAATAAGGAAGGTCATCTCCAATGCATTCCTTACAGAAGTACAGGATAATGATTTTTTAGGAGCTAAGACAATTTAATTAAATTCATCATGTAATGAACGAACTGAATGAATAATAGAAACTTAAACCTGTTTACTTGGGAAAAGAGCATTTAGGGAGAATTAAGTGCACAAGTAAGCAAGGAAAGGTGGAAGTAAATATTGTACTTATATTTACGAAAAGGTATCAAAAAATATATTCTCAAAACTTGGAAGAAGACACTAAATCAGATCTCATAAAGCTGGTGGAAGAGAATACTTCTAACAACATACAATGCTCTTTCAGTTCATCAAGAGAAGAAAAAACCAGGCAAAGAGTCAGACAAGACATCTTGAAACAATAAATCTGCTGTATTTTCAGAAGCACAGATTATATAATAATAAATGGTAAAATAGACATATCTGCCTGAAAAAATAAACGTATCTTCTCTGTTTAGGACAGTGTATTTCTCTGATAATTAATATAACAAAGTCCTCCAAGATACCTCTCCTTCCTAGAACTCTTAGATTCCACATAGACTCTCACCTGCATGCTGTCACAAACCCTGATTTAATATGCTGCAGCTATGCCGCTTTTCAGAAAGAATATGTTCAACAAAATACAGATATATAATGTGTAATCCCTAGTACACAAACCATGTGACAATGTTATCAGTGTTGGGATTTTCTATGGTTTTAGCTTTCTAATATATATAGTGTGTATGTGGGATCTGTATCCATCCATGCTCATGACACCATGTCTGCATTGTTTCACTCTTTATTTACCCCCTGCTGTGTGTAAATAAGATTTTTAACAAAATCAAGCCACATAAAGAACGCCGGAGACCTATTTTCTTTGTCACTACATCTATACAGCTTGATTATCCTGTCCTGCAGCTTTATCATCCCTAACTGTGTTCACGTCTCAGGATTATGCCTCAGGCTAAGGAGAAGCATTTTCAGAAAAAGCCAATGTAAAGGAAGAAATGGTAAGTGGCAGCTGATCAATTAGTTATTTTTTCTTTGATGTCGTGGGGAGTCTATTACAGAAGAACTCAGACAAAATAATCAGCTGCAGCCTTTTGATTAATCTGAAAGTGGACAAAATCTGATTTTCCTCATATGGATAAACAGTAAAATTAAATATGCTAAAAGTAATTATGCCAGGTGGAACTATTAGATGAAGTTTTACACATTTCTTTTATATATAATATAGAGTAAAATATATTTTGGAAAATACTATCCAGCTTTTTTAAAGATACCACCAGTAAAATTACGCTACTTTGTCTCACTAAAATGTTACATTTGAAATTACTGCCATAGGTGTCAACCATGTAAGCAAACATAATATTGTACAGGTCAAAATATTAATATATTTTGTATGATGAACAAGACATTCAAAAAAAGGATTTGTGGAAAAATAAAGTAAGGATAGTTTTCCTTGGGGAAAAGATTTTAATTGAAGTATCTGCAGGAACACTCAATAAGCAATTTTAAACTCATCAACTAGCTTCTGTGCAATCTCCATTCACACAGCCAAGTGTTCAAAACTAGATTCTCCTTCTCCACCTTCCCTATTTAGCACTTGTTCCATCCTGCTTGGCAATATGGGAAACAGCATTCATTTGCTCATCTGTGTAAATCCTCCCTAAATTAAGAAACAATGAAACATTTAACATACTGAAACCATTTATTAGCTATGTGCTATTTGGTACAGATGTCCTTGTCTGAGAAGGCCACAGACTTCCTTGCAGTCCACCTGCTGTGCCAGTCACGGTCTCAGTGACACAACAGAGAAGCTCCTGTGTGGCTATGCAGCCTACATTACAGCCAGGGTTTTACAGGGTTTTACAGTATTAAGCAGCCTCTTTGGTCACCATTGAAATAGTCAATCCTTTTCTAAGGCTACTTACTTTCATTCAAAGGATGTAGGCAGATGGCATCGCTTGCAAAGCTATTGTTTTAATTTTTCAAGAGACAGGGCAGCACCTGGAAAGCATTCAGAAGTTCCCAACAAGGAGGATAAAACCAGAGCTTGTATATTTGACAGAAATAAATTAAATTCTTAGAAAAATAAAACACTAAGCATTTTTAAAGATTGCTGAGATGTATGAATCTGTGTGGAAATTTCAAATGCATCCATTTTCCTTTGAATCATATTGTAAAAGTCCTCATTGCAAATCGTGCCAAGGTCAAGCAGGAGGTACCTGAAGTAAATGAACATAATAAAAATAATTCTGCAACTTTCAAAAAGCATACAAGTCTAGGCTTAGCCTAGATAGGCTGTCCCATTTCTTCTTTGCTTGTTGTCTGATTAGTAAAGTGCCTCAATAACAAAAAAAATTTGGAAAGTATTTCTTGTGTAGTGAAGAAGACATTCTAATACATAATGCTTTAATAAGCTGAATTATGATTCAGCTTTGCAAAATAAAATGCTATCAGAACTTTTGCAGAAATCCAGTGCAGAAATTAATTGCAGAAATGCAATTAATACTGTATCTAGGAGTTTCCAGCCTGTTCCTTTAAAAAATTTTCTCGTAGATCAGTCCATAATATATATGTCCATCATAATGTCCATTAAATATATATATATTTTCTTGTCTTTACAGACAAATACTTAGAGAGATTGGATGTGTCTTCACATCCTCAATTCCTTGGTGCAATTGTGTATAGCTACAAAGAACAGACATAAAAATAGATATGCAACCAAATAGGAGACATCTACTAAGGTACAAATATGATGCAAATGAAGTTCACTACAAAAATACTCCAGCTCTTTTTTTGCTGCATGAAGCCTCAGGCTTCTTTCCCTGTATCGGATGCATTTGAGAACTATTGTTTGCTACAGATGTGACCCAGCTTTCTTGGCATGAAACAGAAGGTTCCTTAAATCTACTACAGTAGCATTACTGAACTACATTACCTCTTTCCAATGGGAGAAGGACAAATACAGAAAGAGCAGAGAGGTAGAAATAAATGGAAGAAAAAAAATATGCAAGAGAAAGAAATAGCAAAATAAAAAGGTAATCAAAATCTTAGAAGAAAAAAAAGAAGAAAAATGGATAATAAGAACATCAGCAGCAGAACTAGCAGGATGCCGAGATCTCACTTGTGCACATATACACAGAAAAGATGCTGCGCACATCATGGACAAGCTGTGCCTGGAAAAGCAGGCAAGAAAGAATCTTAATGAAGAAACAGAGACAAGTACACAGTTTCCTGCCATTTTCAGTGATTTCTTGTCAATGACAGCCTAGTGACTTGATCATTTTTATACGCTATTTAAAGCAAGAAGAACCAATGGTTGACTGTACATGACTCAATCTTACCCACTGCACCCACTTAATTACAAGACATAGAATAAAAGGAAATAAAAATGACCCTGTGGCTTGTTGCTGAGTCCACAGTGAGTCACAACAGCTGTTTTTGTGTGCAGCTAAATTACAAGAATATAAGAATTTTCAATGACTTCGTTTTATTGTAGACAGGACCTTGAGAGTTTTTGCACTGTGAAATTAAGGATTAGGTCTTCAGATTACAGTTTTTCACTATTTGCCTTTATTTTTGAATAATTTTGGATCTATGCTAATAGAAGAGAAAATAAATGAAACCAAAATACATCCCTTAATCCCCTAGACTAAAACTCAAAAAAAAAAGGTTGAATGAAAAAGTAAAGAAGTAGTTAAAATGTGTCTTTTGTACTGCTTTTTCAGATATCAGGTGGGAACACTCCTCGCAGGCAATAGTGACTATAAAAGGCCTAAAGCTAAATTTTATATCAACTAATATTGCAGAAGGCAACTCATCTGAGAGTTAGGGAGACCAAGGTTTGAAGCCTCTACTTGAATCAATTCAGAATGGAAACCCAACCTTCCTTTGAAAGAGTGGATAAATATTCCACCCACTCTGCTACTGAGTAATTTATAATTCCTCTCCCTACCAATGATCTCTTAATTTTTATAAAAATTTTAATAACTTCCTTGGAGAGACTCGGGCTGTAAAATATGGGGGCAAAGTCACTTCTTACATCCCAAAAGTATTCCTTAACTAATAACCATTGTGCTAACTTCTGTTTTGAAATCTTTCTTCCTATCTCTCTTTTCCTTTACTGGAAGAAGAATGAACTTTGACTAATCAAACAGCTTGCATCACAGGCACCTGATGTGTTTGTCAGCAGGTTCCCATATGAAAGCAAATATTTTGTTTTCATATGTACATGCGTGCATCATGGAGATACAAATAACTTTGATGCCACCATGCAAGAAAGTGAGCATGAATGAGAATGTAATAAGGAAAATTTGCGCTCTCTTTTTGTCCTGTTTTCTTCCCCTAATGTACACACATTAAAACAGAAACCAGCAATGTGGGTCGTAGAAGCACATAACAGACACCACAGCAAACCCAGACTGGTAGAATAAAACTGACTTAGGGGAAAAAACACATCTCAGTGCAAGTTTGCATTCTACATTTCAGCTCCATAATGATCCTGTAACAATGTCAGAGCTGTGTTACTATCACCACTCATTTGGCCCATTTGACATACTTTGATGCTAAGTATGCAAAATGCTTTTACACAAGCCAAAACCAAAATCCAAAATAAATGCATTAGTCTCATATGCAGTAATGATCTACTCTTGTACTCAAAATATATATAAATATTGCACATTGAAAAAAAATGTACTCTGTCATTTCATAAGAGAAGCATTTCATTTGCTGTAACGAGTTACTAATCTGAGATATTGCAGAGTCATGTTTACAATATTTCAAGGTTCAACCTGTTTTCTTGTTCTTTTGTGCTGTCTTGGTAGCGAGATATAATTCATTATTTCTCTTTATCTGTCTCTAATGGCAGTGCAGTAAATGAAATGTGGGATTATTTTAGCCAATCATAAATCCTGATTAGTTGTAGTCCAATTAAGGAATAATAAATGGGGAAGTGACAAATTTCCTCTTCCTCATTTTTTTTTTGTAATTAGAACACATACTGCACATCAGTCAAATAATCTATCTTATTAAAAATCACAAACTTTTTTTGAAACACACATGTTGTTTTGTTGGCAGGAGCATTTATCAGATTTTATGGCCAGCTGTCAAGAAATCATAAGTTACCAGCATTAAGCTATCTATCTGATAAATATCCTAAAGGAAAGAAGAAAAATAATCTGCCTTAGCTGTTACAAGAATGACAGAACAGTGTGCAGCTTTTTCACTAAGTGTAGAAGAGGGTCAAGCCTTGATGTTAAAATAATTATTTAGGTTGCCAGACAACAGCTGGGGCCTAATAATTCTTCCAAGCTCTTAAATTTCTACAATTTATTCTGCGGTGTCACTTGTACTCTTCCAAGTCTTGATCTGGAGTGAAGAAGCAATAGAATAAACTGAGTGCTGAATAAACTAGAGGTGAAAACCTCTATAAAGAAGATGGATAAGCACAACTTTCCACATTATTAAGTTCACAAGCAATAGATAAAATATACGTTGGGGGCTTAGATCTTATGCAGAAAATGTGAAGGAAGGTAGTATTAAATAAGAGAGTTAAGGAATGTTCAAAATAAAGGGATTTGCTTTGTAGGGAAGAGGGGCAAAAATACAAAATATAATTTTAGCAAAAATTGCGCATTTGGAATATTTTGTTGACCTTATACAACAGAGATAGTTCAGATTTACAGTCTTACTCTTATTTTTTAATGGGATTGCTCCTACTCCGTATATTCTCCATGCTGTTCCATAGATCAAGACTCTTCTTAGTGAGTAAAACTGACAAGGCCGTGAAGCATTACATGGAGGGACAAAAAGCCTTTCTGCTTTTCAGTAAGGAGCATGAGGAAAGAACTACAAAGTCATGTAATATTTCTGAATGAAATGCTTTCAGTTTTTATGTGTTTGCCTGGAGAATATTTTGTTTCAACTCTTTATTTACTTATTTCCTTTAATTTTTTTTCTCCAGGAAAGCAAATTTGGTCTGTAAAATGATTTCTTCAGCTACAAATCAAATTCTCAGTAGAAAAATATTTCCCTCAGGAAGGTTTTGACCAGGGCTTCTACATCTCATCCCAAGGCTGAAAAAAACTGACTGATTCTCAGGAATTCATAAAGTAATTATCTTTTCATTTTCCCACATATGAAAGCTGAACCATCACATCTGTACATTTACTTCGTATTAGATAATATTCAAATCACCATGATTTTATGATTCCACTGGTCTCATTTCCCTTTTTTAAAAAAAAATAAGAATCTCATTATGTCAACATCTATTGCTGCAACTGTTTGACTTTAACAGGGGAAGAAAAGTTTCAAAATAAGAAATTGTCACATGCAATATGGAAGCACAGGGCAATAGGACTAGATGCCTAGCAGCAAAAATAAGCTGAAGCACAAAAATTAATTTACATTACCTACAGCATTAGTGCTGACTAGCCTTGCATATTAAGTAAATAAATGAGTAAATTGCATTGAAATGATATAATGATGCTTGTCATCAGAAAAGCAGTATTGTTACCAAAATAAGGTCCTGTTTTTCTCTCTTATTCATTCCTTTTAACAATATAACATGACAGCAAGTTTTTCTTGAAGCTGTTAAATTATATCTGAGGCAGAAACAACATTTCCAATGTATTTTTAAATTAATTGGGCAAGAAAGCCTAACGTTATAATTCTAAACTAAGTACACAAAAGTTTGACAAATCTTTTCGTCATAGAGGAAAAAGCTCATGACATAAAGATCATGACATAAAATTCCAGGAGAAACTGTGAGAGGAAGATTCTTTTCATGTCAGGTGTTCTGTCTAAGAGTAGGATTTAATGAGCTTCCTGTGACAGGGGTAAATCTACATGTCTGTGGTATTTAGGTAAGACACAGTCAAGAGATATTTGACAGATTCCAAAGCAAAGCTTTCCACTTTGCACTTGACATAAAAACCATCATTTCTGGCTTTGCACTGCTTCTTATTGGGGTTCAGTTTCTATATAACTTATTAAGCTATTTTAACTTGAACAATCAAAAAATCTGAGCACTTAGCTCCTACTTGAGAGCTAGAATGAATACAAAAGAGGGATATTATGGCCCTAAATTCTCTGAGGATCTTTGTTTCCCATTTAAAATATCAAGATATGAAAACAAGAACCGTAATTCTATAATCTCAAAGACAATAAAAAGAATAATTGTTTAAGTGTGTACATATTTTCACATGGAAAATAAACAAGTTCACAAATTCCTATGTAGATATTTTATAGTGCTGACATTTACAATTCCATCTTTCCATGGATGGATTCCACTGGTCTATATGAAAAATAACAGTAGATCCAGGAGTTTGTTTCAGGACATGTTTTCATTGTGCTGTTTTCAATATAAAGAAAATAAGGATGCAGTGATACAGGACACCACATTATATTTACATATTGAAGATAAAAAATAAAAACAACATGGAAAAATCTTATTCTTTTCAATTATACCTGGCAGCTAGCTTAATCGACAATTTTCAGCATTAATGCAAACTTTGAAATCTGGGAGTGTCCTTATGGTTTGAGTGAAAAATCTTTGCTTTGCTTGCAAAAAGCACACATGTTCCTGTTATTAGTCCATTGAGCTTGAAGGATGGATCATTGTATTCAGATTATAAACTAAGTCTATGTGTTTCTTAGATACTATTAAAACACCAGGATTTTTTTTTATAAATTTATCACTGTAAATGGGATCTGTGAAGGAGAGAGAATGACCTTGGATTTTGGTCTTTGGAATGGTGAGTTTGAATATCCTTTCAAATTTCAATAAACCCCACATGCGTAAGTAGGAAAACACTGGACAGAAATAAAATTGCATGAGTTTAAGCTTTCAAATTCAAAAATAAAATATTGATCTTCAAGAATCATTATACTGTAGATTCAAGGGGAGGGAAAAGAAAGAAAATCTCTTTCTATAAATGCTTCAGGCAGCTATCACAAGAGACTTTCAAGTCCTAAATTTGCTGCAACACTCAGCAAATTAAAATACATAAAACTTTTCAGAGTTCTAATGTAGTACACATTTCAAAAGCCATTTTTCACTATTTGAATGTGAGCATACACCACTAAGCAGCTGGGAAACCTAATTTAGGTTTGAAATCTGCTTACAGTTTTGAGATCCTTGGTACTATTTCTGGGGAGGTCCTTGTATAATAGTTCTAAAGCAAAATAAAAATGTTATATAATGAGAGCCAAATATATGAAATATTTTAAGTGCCCATCTTTTACCATATTCTGTGACAAACAGGTCAATACAACAATATTATTCCAATCACAATTCTATTTCTAATGCCTGGTTTGAACAACAAACTCCCTCTATAGTATCCAAACTCTTGAGGAAATGTTTTTATGGGTGGATGAGAAAAAGTCAAATGGGTTAAGCAAAAGCATACTTTTAAACATTTCATCGTTACTTGATGCTGTTAAATGTTGCTGTTTGCTAAAGTGCAGAAGCAGAGAAAGTGGAAGAAATAGTTAGATTTTTTTCACTGTTAGTGTTTTTCCTTAGAAAAATGTTCTTTTAACTGAGTGAAACTATTATATGTCCAACAGTGACAGAAGCTGTTGGAGAATCTTTAAATTCAGCTATAAGTAAATTTACTTGAAAAACAGCACTATTTCTTATGGCAATTTCTTTTGTATCTAGGTTGCATGTGAGGTTGGTAGAAAAAAAAAGTTCATCTTTTTAATTTGCACAGGTCTTATATCTTTGTATAAACAAGTATAAGGAAATTATTCCTCGATCCACTCATGTTTTAGCTATACTATATAATAACTAGGAGTGGTTTATATCTAGGACAGTTTAGAGCTAGTGAGGTTTATGACAGTTTTATTGAAAGCATTTATCAAGATTTAGTTTTCGTCAGCAGCTGAACCAGTGAGCAGCCTGATGGTCATTCAGCATAAACACAGTAGTAGAGTAAGAAAACCCAGATCTTCCCCAAAAATGAGAAGTAAAAATAAACCCTAAGAGTGTTGTACAAACATTTACAATCACAGCCAAAATGTCTTCTCATCGTATCACTGAGACTGTTTTGAATTGCTATGCCTAAGTGACAACAATTCTTCAGTGTAAATGACAATGTGGCAACACTGGGAGAAGAAATTATGTTGATACTCACAGTGTATTCACAATGAGAAAACATATCCTTTATTTCCCATCTCACTGTGGCTACCAGCCTGAGTCTCTCCTGTGGGTAACTACAGGATGACATAATATTGATGTATTCTTCCTGTTGGAAATTGCTCCCTCTTCATGTTAGAAACTCAAGCTGTGAAAGGGTAGAGGGGGGAAGGTCATAAGGCACTTGACATGTAAATAATCTGTCACAGCAGGTCAGGGCTAGCTAACTTTCCTCACCAAAATGAAGGAAAAATAAAGAAGCAAAACAGAGGGAGAGACAGATCTGATTTCTTCAAATGTCCAGCCCGTCTGCTCAGCCAGATGGCCAATTGAATCACAAGAGGAAGGTGTCACAAAGAAGCCTGAGACTTCCCTGCTTTATCATGCTCTAGCCAAAAATAATAATTCAACAGCATCCAACAGAACCCTAAAGGCTTTGTGTACTAGCATTCTGAGCTTTCCTATAATCACTGTGATATCTTCAGGAGCAAGGGGCGGCATGAATCATTATTTGGATGTGGTAACATGACCCATACATACATTAGGGGATAATAGGGAAGTCAGCACTCTGCAAATCGAATCGCACCATGATCCATCATTAACCTAAGTGAGCTCTATTGCTTTATTGAAGTAGCCCTGTAAATGAATAGGTCACAGTCTGTTTAAAAGCTGAGAGATTTGTTAATGCTCCAAGGTCTTACATTTTCTATTACAGAATACAGCCCAAATACAACCGAGATTCTAAGGGTGTTTTTAATCAGTAGGTAGCAATGAAGGGAAAACCTAAGATTTGGACTTGAATAATTTTAAAATACTCCATTAAAACACATTTGCACATATATAGAAAGGTATTCTTATGAGTTTCAATTCTAGTTTTGTCTTAAAGAGGAAATAAAATAATCACTAATTTTTTTTTTTTTGTTCTTTACAAACTTTCATAGTGCAAGGAATAATGACTTTGGGACTGCAGAAAATTAATTAATTTCCAGTTGTTCTGAATCAGCACTACATGTCAAACTAACATTGTCCTTCAGAACTCAGAATTAAGCCAATTAATTGCTACTTTAGGAACTCTGGATTTTGCATAGATTAAGTGTTACCACCAGTTCTTCACTGTTCTGTTTTGATAACAGTGCTGAGCTTCAAAACAAGACAAACTTCAAGGACTCCCACAACCCTCCTTTTCTTATAGCATCCTGGCAGCTTTATTTGGTTATGGATGCAACAAGGAAATATGGCCATCCTCTGAGATTGCTGAACCATAAATGAAGAAGGAATTATTTTCCCCCTAAATACTCTGGAAATCAAGCTTAAATCACAAATTCTGTATCTCTTTACCAAAATGACTTGTTTTATTTTTATAGTTTTGTTCTTATAGTAATTCTTTGCAATAAGGGAAGGAAATAAATGAATTTTTTAATCAAATCAATACACACTATCAAACCAGTTTTGCCTGAAAAAGGTAGGAGTGGGCTTCAGAGTTGGGAAGAAGAAATCTCCAAGAACTTGACAAATAGTGAGAAGTTGGTAATCACTTGAAAACACTTCTATTTCTTTCTAGGAAGGACAAATGATTGACTGCCACTTTCTTCATTTTTACCCTGAAAAATTGAAAAACCATTTACTATATGACTCTGTTAAACAGCTGTTCTGAGACTATGCAAGGTGTTTTAAGGGACTGTGTGTTGTAGCACTTTTTGTGAATTCTAGGGCATGCACACAGAATAATTTTGGTTACATTTCTAAAGGTTTACCAGAATAAATTACTATATATTACTGTAAACTGTTGTTTACTGTTGCTTTGCTAAATTCTTTGTTGGGACATACTTTTCTTTTGATAGTCCCAAATTATATACTTATTACCTGCATAATTCCTCAAGACCATCTATACTTTCCCCTGATGGACTGAAATTCACTGTGGCATACTGCTTTCACTAACAAGAGCCAAGTATAAGGGTATGCAATTTTTTTTCTCCAGTTACAGCTTCAAGAAGGAGATTCATATTCATGTTTAAACAATTCAGTTCACTCTACAGCTGTGGGGAAAAAATATTCAGTGAAACACTTGTCCTGTGCATAATAACGAAGTCCCCACGCAGATCCTCCTCTAACTTTGAAGTCTGACTTACACTTGTATTTCTGAAACCTCCCTGATGATATCTATGATTATCTCTAAAATATAAATAGCGTATCAACTTTTAAAGGCAGCAGATTTTTACTTATAAACGGTTAGGATTGTATGTGGGCCACTGATGAGTTCTTGATTTCTATTTGATCTAGTCTCAAGCCAGGTCTGTGGCCATAACCAAGCTGTGGGTGCCTCACTTCAAGGATGGGGCACCCACAGACTCTCTAGACAACCTATGCCAGTCTCACTATTCTCAAAGGCAAATAATTTCTTCCTATTCTAAATAGTTTAAAAATATTCTCTTCTTTTAGTTTAAAAATATTCTCCCTTTCCCTATATATAACTGCCCATATAAACAGTCACTGTCTACCTTTTTATAAGCCTCTTTTAAGTACTGAAAAGCTGCTAAAGGTCTACATGGAGCTAGGTCACTTCTCTAAGCTGAGCTACCCCAGCTCTCAGCCTGTCTGCATAGGAGAGATGCTCCAGCCTTTTAATCATCTTGGTGGCTCTCCTCTGGACCCACTCCAACAGGTCTACATGTTTTCTGTCCTGAGGACTCCAGAGCTAGATACAGTACTCAAAATGGGGTCTCACAAGAGCAGAGTAGAGAGGGACAATCGCCTCCCTCAACCTGCTGGCCGCACTTCTTTTGATGCACCCCACGATGCATTTAGCTTTCTGAGCTGTAAGCACACATTGCTGTCTTGCTTTTCACTTACCAATAGCCCAAGTCCTTCTCACACACCTGCTTTCAATTAGTTCAGTTGCCAGTCTGTACTCATGTTTGGGATTGCCTCGACCCTAGTGCAGCACCTTGCACTTGGACTTGTTGAACCACGCGAGGTTCTCATGGGCCCACGTCTTGAGCATGCCTGGATGGCATCCTGTCCTTCAGGGTCACTCAGCTTGGGGCCATCTGCAAACTTGCTAATGGTGCACTTGATTTCACTGTTTATGTCATTGATAAAGAGATTAAAGAGCACTAGTTTCAATTTCAGGCCTTCCCTAAATCATATTAACAGCCGCTCCCAAAAGAAGCTCTACCAGCAGATATGTTGTAAGCAGGGCTGAAACATGGAGGCCATTCTCTCTGCCTGGCCAAAGGCCTGCTATTTGCCAGTCACACAACAGTACAAGGTTTGTGACTGAGGGAGTCTCCAGCCAAGGTTAAGCCAGATTTATTCTTGCTCTGTGCTCCTAAAGAGACTAGAGAATCAACCTAGCCAAAAAACTAGCTTCAAAGCAAATTTCTACAGGAATAAATAATTACTACTGGAATACAACATGAAAGATTTTGATGAATCAAAACTGTCATGCTTGCTCATTGAGCTGTCTCTTCAGTTAATCATGTAGCTTTATTTCTCTGACAAAGACCAGAACTAGGGCTATTTCCATCAATGACAGGAAAATTGAAGCAAAGAGCTTTTATTTAACTTTAAATAGATTTTATTTCTCTTCTATCTTGGTATTATTTTCTTATCTACCATCATTAGTTTTTATTATGCACTTCAATCCATCAGATCATTAATATATTATCCATGAAGCCCATTTTGTTATTTTAAAGTGTTTTGCAGTGGCTGAAGTAATTTTCAAGGTTCATCTCTAACACAACATAAGTCCCGTTGTTTTTCATACTGTTGTCAGTTTTCAGTGGTTTATAAGACATAATGTATGGAACAGAACTGAAAAAAGAGTCTGCTTGTGTAAATGAAGACATTCTACCACCTCTGACTCTGCTACTAGAGAACATGTTTGAAGGGAAAAAAAATATCTATAATTTGGTAACTGACAGTGGGCATGAAAAGTAAGTGGAACAGGAGTGTCTACATTGAAGCAGTGGTCAGGACATCTCAAAATTCAGTTTATAACTAAATTTTATAGTAGATATTAAGAATGCATGTGTTGAGAAAAAACAGAGAATAAACACAAAGCAAAAAAAAAGAAGCAAAATATTTGTTACAAGATTTCAAAAAGTAGTTAAAATAAGCTATGACAAGTTCACTTGATTGGTCAAGGAAATGCAATCCTTTCTAGAGTTTAGCAATGCAGCAATCTCAGAGTACCTCACAGCTGGTTTCACTGAAAACAAATCAGCCAAGATAAACCAATAAAGAACAATGAAATTACAAAAGAGGATCTTTTAAAACATAGAAGCCAAAATAGGATGTCTTAGCCCTGTTTTATTTGATAACAATGTAAGTTTTTCAGTGATGAGAACTGATTAATATCTTGTACTATGTCTCATGGAAAAAGAGTACTTTCTTTAGTAGACAGCTTCTTAGAACCATAGTGACATATAAGGGAATTATCTCCTAATATTAGGCAGACTCTTAAGTGGCATCCTAAAAAGAGACAGACTTAACCATCTTTCTGAAATGTAGGTCTCTGAGCAGAAAATTGTATTAATGAGGAATGACAGAATCTGTACCCTTTTACCCTAATTTTTCCCTTAAGAAGTATACTGTCATGTCTGTGACATCTGATAGCATAACAATACAAAATAAAACACATATGAAAACATACTCCAACTTTATTTCCATTACTATGACATAACCATTTATAAGTATCATACAGCTCCTAAATGCAGGCCAGTAGAAGTGAATACATTGAGAGAAACCAATGTACTACAGCAGACCATAGACATCCCTCCACATCAAAGGCTTTTCTAAAAGTGAAATCTAGAGCTAGAAAGATGTGGCATCTCTTATAATAGACATTATATTCGAATTTCTTTTGTGAACAGTCAAGTATCTAAGAAAATGCAAAGATCACATGATATTTTCTATAGTGCAGTTATAAAACTTAACGCTTCAGATAACATGCCTTCTTAGTAGCATTTGTCTATTTGTTGACAAACTGAACCAAACCTTGCAATACCTTCAACTCAATATGTTATACAAACTCAAAATCATGTTTGCACTTTAAAATTTCTTATAAAAATTATTTCATTTAAAGGGTATATATAAACATACCCAAATTGATGTATCCATAAAAATAAGTGGAGGCATTTTTATGAGTCACTTAAAAGCAGAACAGTACTTGGCTTCATAACAATTTTCACATTCAAGATACCTCAAAGTGCTTTGCAAATGAATAGCATGGAAACCAATAAAGATACTGATGCTGTAGGTAAATACATACGAAGGGAGCAGAGGCATTAGTTTCTTCTCGGAACACATGAATAGAAAGCCATGGTTAAACCAAAAATATCAATGACACTATGCTATCAGCTTTAATTCCTTTTTGTTCTGTTTCTCTCCTGTGTTTTTTTATTGGGAGTCTTTAATACACAGGTTCAAACACATGAGCTGTCAGAAATGAATGACAATGTGGAAAGAAGATTAAAATATGGCTGTTCCACTCAGCAACGTATCGGAAAAAGAAGTCAGTGTATTTTATTGTTTAAAACAATTTACATTAAAATTGAACTATGTTTCTTTTCTAGCCTTTCAAAAATATTGAGTAACTCCAGCAGAACTGTCATCAATTTTCTTATATCTGATTTTGTATTTATAGTCTATCATGACTTGTTAAAGTTGGAAGAGAGGTCTAAAATCATTAAGTCTCACCACTAACATAGTTCTGCCATGCTCACTACCAAACCATGTCAGAATGAGACACATCCACATGCCTTTTGAACTCATCCAGGGGTGATTATTGCACCACTTCCTTAGGCAGCCTATCTCAATGTCTGACCATGCTCTCAGTGAAGAAACTTTCCCTGATATCCAATCTAAATCTCCCCTGGTGCAGCTAGAGGCTATTTCCTCTGTCCTGCCACTTGTTGAATGGGAGAAGAGGCCAATCCACCTGGCTACAGCCTCCTTTCAGGCAGTTGTAGAGAGTGATAAGATCTCCCCTGAGACTCCTCTCCAGGTTAAACAACCTCTTCTCCCTCCTAAGCTGCTCCTCATAAAACTTGTACTGCAGACCCTTCAGCAGCTTTGTTGCCCTTTTCTGGACATGCAAATAGTTCAGTACATACACACACATACATATCACTGTTTGTCAATATTAAGAAAAATATTCTGAAAACAGTTTGTTATTCTTTAAAGAAGGAGAGATGCTTGACAGCAACACATATATGCAATCATTTTTCAAAGCCATATGACTGTGAATGGGACAACCACAGTAATTTAATCAAAATACCAGCTGTCATCACAAAATTATTTCACACAGTACTCAGTATAGTACACGATTATTTATTATGGTTAATACTTAAGTTATTATTTAATGTCTGGTAATGAAGTATAAGCAATGGAGGCAAAAGCTTTAATAAACTTTGAATATTTTTATATTAAAATTGGTATGTTATTGGAATCAGAAGTAGAATATATGACAAAAATAAAGCTTTTAAAATAAATATATCCAAACTTGAAATATATTATTTTTCTCTGTTGTTTCAGTCAATTTTATTATAGCGAGAAAATAAGGAAAAGAGATGTAATGAGCACATGCACTGTCTCATAATCTTTAAAAGGAAAAGGATAAGTAAAAGCAATACATTCCAGAGCAAAAGGTATGAGATCCCTCTGGGCAGACACTGTCATGAAGAAATGAATGTGAAGAAATTCCCTTTAGATGGCTTTCTTAAGAAAGTTGGTATTTATGATGTTATGCCTAATGAGAAAACTGTGCTCCAAATAATCTTTCTTGTAATAATTTAAGACTCAATCATCAAACAGGAAATTATGAGTGTTTTACCAGTTGTACAGCAGGTCACATGGTAAGGAGAGCCCCGCTCCTCACCAATGAGAAGGTGTTTTCACTTACTTCAGTGACTGTCTCTACAGCCAGCACCAGGCTGTGTGCCCACTCCCAAGCCTCTGGGCTTCATTTCATGAAGACACCATAATGTTCCACCCTGACTTTATCTGCTCGGTTTTACTATGTGACTTCACATTGCATGTCCACATCAGAATAGTTTAGGAAAGTTAATATGGGACTAGCAGATCCTCTGAACATATTAAAGGCAATTTACCTGAACTGTGGGTGTTTATAAGAATATTTGAAAAATTTGATAATGATGGTTTGCACAGTTACATGTCAACTACTCCCTTCTCTAATTCTGTGATAACTGTTTACATACTTAAGCACAACTTTGCAACTTTTTAAGAAACATTTATAACCAAACCTTTAACATACTGTGGTAGTAGCATCCAGATAAAGACAAAAATAACATGACATTTTCCTATTACACAGGAGTAAATGATTTCTAAAACATTCTCTTATACAAAAGTATTTAAAATAATTAGAATACCGAACAAGCTGTCAGTCTAAAACTCACTTAAGGAAAAGTAATTTAGGAATTTGCTAACCTATAAAAATTTTTAATCATCTCAAGCACTACTATTGAACTAATGTGTTATTTAAGGTTGAAAGAAAGCAAAATAAGCATTTGCTTTCCCTCTGAATACTGATTACGAGTCATGTTTTTCTTCAGAACAAAACTCCGACTGATGGGTACAAAATGAGAAACTGTATATAGTGAGAGAGCTGTAGCCTTTATATTTGTTATTCTGTTATCTATTCTCTATTGCATGTCATTGCAACTGAAATATTATTTCTTCTTACATATTTAGAAGAAAAAATTAAAAAGTATCAAACACTTTGGGGGAATTGTGTCTATGTATTATGATGAGAAATTGTGGGAGATCCCTCCTGCACACTGGACTATAGACCTGACATTCAGAACATTTGGAAGGGAGGGGTGCAGGACAGGCATGTATTAATTGAAATAAAGCAAACTTGAGGATAAATATAATCTTTGGGATAGATGCAAGAAAGACAGAGGAAATTTGCTTATAAAATAATCTTTTCAAAACAAAGTATATTTTGTTTATTGCTTCCCCAAAGGAGAATCTGTTCCCCTAACTCTCTCCCACAGGGGGCTTAATCTCTAAAAAGAGCAGCATTAGATAACTAGTTTGATCAGTTGTATTGGAAGACTTTGGTCTGCATGCTGGTATGTTCTAATAATGTCAAATCAGTTTAGCAGTTAACTGCTTATGATTTCTGCAATGTAACCATTGGCTTTCAGATGTGGGTAAATATTTTGTAAGAAGCCTTGAAACCTCTTGAAAACACACAGTGATCAATGAAAGGTATTTCAGAAGACTGAAATAAAGACATCCTGACAAATGTGTTAATTTCATAAAAGCATGGTTTCATGCAAATATTTTAATACTGATTTACTTTGAATCTGAAATGCAATCACATACACAGCATAAGGTGCATTATAATAAGACCCACTTAGCATTCTTGAATTGTTCGGGTTTTGCTGTTTATATTTGAATTTGAAAATAGAGAAAGAAATACCAGTAACCTCAACCATTCATTGCTGCTATCCAGCATCCTATTTGGCTCTGTACAGATATTTGCAGATACAGAAAAAGACCCAGTTAACCATCACTCAGTAAACACAGAAATTTACACAAAGTCCATCATCACCACCACACCATAGAAGGCTTTGAAATTAGTATTTTAAAGGCAAGAAACATGTATCTTCCTTACTCTAGATTAAACATTAAGAATTGAAATACCAAAGCCACATAGCCATTCACATCAAAAATTATGTGAAAATACTCCAGGTATTTATACATAGTTGTCATAGGCACACTTGCAGCATGATTTACAATTCAGAGCAAAACCCACTATTAAAACGTTTGTATAAAGATTATGCATGTCATACTGTTCATCACATGACTAATTCGTAGAAGATCAGTTTGAAACACTATAATGATAAATCATTGCTCGCGGTTGAGAATCTTGTGTCACAGCTAAATTTTATTTCTCACCATTAAATTTTTTCTGCAGTGCCTTTTTTGTTTGTTTCTTTTGAAGGAGGAAGCTGCTCAGCTTTTTTCAAAGTTGTTTCAAGTCGAATTCGCATTCCTTACCTTCTTTAATTGAACCTTATTACTTTAAAACTCAATGCTGCAGAAGCTCACCCCCCCCACCTTCCCCATATTCACACACAGAGTACAGAGCGCTTAAAAAAATAGAAAAGGAATAAACAAGGGGAACATAAAAAATGGCAAATACATTTCCAGTCCCACGAGTTTCACACCATCTCAGCTATCTTCCCTTTTAACTGAGTGCCCAGTTTGCAGGCTGTGTTTTCCTTTTTATTAGCCCTGATCTCAGCAGCCAGCACAGACGAAGTGGCCGCACCCACACCTTTGTGCCACCCAGGTACCTGTGTCTCCCAGAGCCACTGCCCAACCTGACGGAGGGCTGGGCGCCTGCAGAGCGAGAAGGGGAAGGTGCAGGTCCTTCCCCGCCTCCACTGCTCCCTCTCCCTTTAGGCACTGCGGACTCGCACACTTTGTTTGGAACTTATTGAAGTTTTTCGATTCCAGACCGGGATGAGCAGGGAATAGAGGCTGCTAAACGCGCACGGTCGAGCTTCTCTCGCGTGGCCCTGCCACTCCGCGGAAGCAGCGTCCCTTGGTGCCCTGGTCCAGGGGACCTCACACCACAGGCTCGGCCACCGGCGCGCCATCCCGGTCTCTCGCCTCCCCCTTCCCAGGAAAAGCCGCCTTACCTGCTACGTGGAGCTGCAGCAGCACCAGACAGATCAGCGGCAGCAGCAGCAGCGACCACAGCGGCAGCACCTCGCTCGCTCAATCGCTGTAGCAACAAACTGCCCTTCCTCGTGATCCCCTTCATTCACAAAGGATGTCGCGGGCAGCAAAGGCAGGTAGAAACCACTTTCTTCCTGGAAGAGGTTGGTGCCCTTCTCAGATACAACTGAATCGCTCTCTGAGGCTCCCTACACATTTACCCTTCAGATCGATACCGCACTTCAGCAGCAGCCTGAGCTCAGCTGCAGCTGATAGAGAGCAGCCAATTGGTATTGAGGATTCCCTTTCGGTAACCCCCTCCCACAAAAATACACCGTCTGCATTTGAAATTTTGTGAGTTGTTAAAAGTAGCTTTAACCTCTTGCTTGAAAACCACCCTGTGCTTTTGGCGCTCCGGATAATCTCATTTCTTATTTTTGCAGTAAAAAAAGCTCTGACCGTCCAAACCCACCTGGACGCTTTAAAGCTGGGTAACATTCAGTGAGAAAACTAAAATACCCGACGTGGCAATCAATTGACTGACTGACTGGGAGGATGATGTTTTTGCAACCAAGTAGATATAGCCCATGACAAAACAATCAAACAAATAAACAAACAGAAGCCGAAAAAAACCCCACAAAAAACCAAAACCAAACACACAACCCCCCCACATGAAAAACCAAAACACACAAAAAATCCCACAAAAATCTGCCTCTCCCAAAAAAAAAAAAACTTGCCTCCAATCTATCATCCAGACATCATAATCATTTTTTTCCCCACAAACTTCCCATATTTCTGAGCAAAAATATGCCTGTATTATCATCAAACAAGAAAAAAGAATTTAAGCAGTGACATACATAGTCACAGTAACACATCTAGAGAAGAGAAATTTTTATGTTAGCCAGTCCTGAATTTTATTCAGTGGATATGACTTCACCATTTCATCAAGGACACTGAATGCTTTATATTTGAAGAAATAACTTGTAGAGACTTAAAACTTTATTGGTAGACCCTCATAGTAAATACACCACCTTATTGTTTGTTTCTTGGTGCTTATGAGAAGGCAAGAGCTGTTTTAAAATAGGTTAAGCCTGAAAGCCTGCTTTTCTGACTTAAAGGTCTGCTACATGAATTACTGCAAAAATTAGAACATTTTAAAAGGACTTAAATTTTAAACAAAACAAATCTAGCTACAATGCAAGGAGATAAGTGAGTCATGTAACATTAACACTTCTCCTTCCCTGTGGAAAATGCAATCTTCATAGCATTTCAATATTCTGAAATATTGCAAATTAAATAGCCTGCCTAGTAAAAACACACTTGGGTTTCCCTCAATTTAGTAGAAAAAAAGTGTAGTGCTATATATAACATAATATTCATTTGACAGAGACAGGCAAATAAATTGCAGATACACACATGGATATTAATGTGGCAGGCAGCAACTTCATTAATTTTAATTACATAGGGAAACATGCTTAACTATTCTGGGAAACACAAAGTAGCTACCACCTATGAAGTAAGGCCTTACTCTCAGTCAAAACATGGAGCACTTTCTGACATAGTTCAGGACGGTTTGACCTGCCTTATGGGCTATTTGCAGCCTGTTAGGATAATTAGGATAATTTGCAGCCCTCTTCTCCAAGAGTAACTGGTGGAAGAGAGTAGGGTGTGCTGAGCTGTTTTGGTAGTGGCTGCAGGACAGCTTGGAGCTCCCTGACTTTCATGGAATTGCTTCCCCAGTGTTCTGAGCATGGTACCTGCAAAAGAAAAATACACCATGGTTTATCATTGGAGGAGCCTTAAAAAGTATCAGTCTGCTCATGTGTGCTTCTCAGATCAAGTCAGAGAACATTTCTGCAGAGGGTAGAAGGTAGGCAGAGTATGTGCTGAAGAAATAAAAAGTATGAAGTATATCTGAGACACACTAACATCATGAAGTTCAGCAACACAAGACATTGCCAAACTGTCTATAGACATACTATATGTCTATAGACCATATGTCTATAGAGATACTATTGTGTATCTCTATATGTACACACATATATGTACAACTGGCTAAATTCTGAAAAAAAACTCATACCGCCATCCAGTTGCAGGAGATTGGTGAGTTTCCCAGCAAGACAGAAAGTCATAAAACTGCAGATGTTACGCTAAGCTATGACAAATTAAGTTTCTCTGTCTTTGCCCATGCCACATAGTATTTTACAATTGAAATCAAACTGCATGTAGCTGTGATAATTGCTAAAACTAAATTCCTAATGATAAGGGAAGATGTATGCTAATGTCTTTACAAACAGTTCTGTTGGTGAAGGGATGGGTGTTAACATCTTTGAAATGGGTCTTAATATTTCTACTAACTTTGGGCTGCAGGTTTGCTACAGAGCCCAGACAGCCTGGCTCCTGAAACAGACGAGTGGGTGTGCACAAGCCTGAACTTCTGAACTTTGGGGGAAAATAGTAGGTTCAAGAGAGATATGTGGTAGGTGGTTCCGGAAAGCTGTGCCTTCCTAGTGTCTCAGGTGATGGGGAAACGAACAGGGCAACATGCGAGCTAGGATAAACGGAGGCTGCGCCCTCCAAAACCCCGAGAGAGAAAACCTCACGGGCATGTGCCCCAGTGGACTCTCCCTTTATTTGAATAAAATTGCAGGACTCCTCTGTCTCCTTTTTGGACACTGGATTTTCACTGCATGTTTTTCTGTACATTAGATAACATGAAAAAAAGGCATTTCTCTTGCCAGAGTTAATAGAATGGGGCTATCATGTAGAAAAAGGAGCATGACAAAACCTTCTCCCAGTGAGCACCAAGCCCATCAAGATGAAACTTTCTAATACTGAAAGTAGGAAAATGGTCTCCTTCACAGCTGGTCAGCCCTCCCAGGGACTACAGCAGTCCTGTCCTGTAGATCACTCTCATCCCTTACAGGAATGATGTGTGCTCAGAACTAACACATGAGCTATTCCTCAACGTCCAGCTACCTCAAAACAGTCAGTTGCTGTGTTGTATGTGAAAATGCCGGCAGCTAAGCAGAAAAAAACTCATACCCTAAGAGCTGTTTGTATAGATTATCAAAGCCACTAGGTTCTCCTCTAAAATGGAGTCCTGTCTTTGTTCTGTGAAAAGCTGTGTGTGTCATGATATTGAAGTAATTCCTAGGGACTTAAAAAGAATAATTTCTTTTTTGTCCATCATGTGAACAAGCCATGAAAGGTGTCTTCCAAGCATAGCAGTTTAGATGTGTAGTGACTGTAAAAGAGTTGAAGATGTTCCATATTTTAAATCTAGTAGATTATCAGCAAATATAATTTTCATCTTTGTCAATCCTATTAAGTGATGACAAAGAAAATGTTATTGCAGTTCCTTAAATGATAACATTATAAGCTGCAAAAAGTTCATTCAGTCTAGTTATTCCCTAATAATGGAGTATACCAATAATAAAGCTCATACTTGGTACAAAACTACAGCAACACTTAAAAGCCTACTTTAAATTATCTTTATCTCAGCTTTACAGTTTGATGTAAAATTTGACAATTCAAAGTTAAAAACAAACCCTAGAAAACAGCAGTATCATTTACAGAGTATACAAGTCCTTGCAAGGTCACGTAGTTAAATTCCTAATTTTAGCCTTCAATTTTGATATGTGTCATAATGTATGTGTGTGTTTTAAAATTCCATTTGTTTTTAAAATTTTTTTTTAGAAAACACGGAATTATAAATAGGTCATTTCTTAGTGTCATTCTAAAGGGGAGATAGGGCCTTATTTATGAAAGAATACTCATAGAAGTTGAAAATGCTTGTAGCATAGAAGAAAATGCATCCAGAGGAATTCCTTTTTTGAAAAAATCCTTACATGCCAGTAGGAATAAATATGATTGAATTTTGCCTTTGTATCCCAACAAATTCTTCTAATACTGGTCCAGATAACTCAAGTTTCTTCTTTCTCTTGCTAGATGCTCAGAGCCTTCCTAGGATTTTTCAAAGATTTCTGTTAAGAAAATGCAGGCTGGACAAATACCGTTTACAGAGTCTTAAAAGATTTCTCGTGCCAGCCAAAACAGAGTCTGAGATTTTTAGCCTTACAGCATCACGGAAAAATATTTATAATAATAAGTGAATTTATATATGCAGGTACTTATTCACCTGATTCATGCATGGTAGAATTCAAGGTTTAGCCATTTCTATGGAGAATTCATTCATCCACACATGTAAAACTAGGATTAAAAGCCTACATGCTGCACAATATAGATAAAAGTGGTCTGAGATTTCACTTGTGAACTTTTTTAATTGATAAATATTTACATGTATATCTAAGATTAGGCAAGCAGTCTTTGCCTGAGAGTTTCTTTTTGTTGGGCAACCTTATTCTAGACAAGATTCAAAGAGAAAGCTTAATTTTATAGATATACTTACTAGGAATCTATGGGGTCTTCTATAGTTTCTGAAACTTCCTCAGTTGGACCTCCCTGAACTTAAACCAGTATATTACATTAATAAAGTGGTAACCTGCCTCTTAAGTGATTTCCCACCTTGTTATCCACGTAGCCATTAGACTTGTCTTTTTACTGTAGTTATAAATACAGATTGTTATAGTGACACCTAGAGAAACCAACCAGAGATCCAGCATTATCTTAAGTAGAGCTGGATAGTATCTGCAATCCCTCCCTAAGGTCACAAGCAGAGTCAGAAACTACAGGTGTCGTTTCCAGCTGATGTCTAATCTGTTTTAGAAATCTCTGAGAATTCCGTCTCTTCCACATTTTAACTACATTTACAAGTGAAAGATTTTCCAGGTACTTAACATGAAACTGCCTGGCTGAAATTTAAGTCCTCTGAGTTTTGCTCTACATATAGTCTGGTTTAACATAATGTGTATTATTCTCTTCCTTTTTGCTATTTTATTTCATATCATGCAGACATGAAATATAGATATATCATCTCTAACAATCCCTGTTCCTTCCATCTCTCTTTACAGGACTTTTTGTTTCCTAGATTCTGATCATTCTTTTTACTCTGCTCTCTTCTCTATTCAACAGATTTCGTGTTTCCTAAAATTAAATTACTAATGCTGGATACAATAGGGCTGCTGTGCTCTGTGTAGGTAAAGCACATCCTGAGGATTATTAGAAAGGTAATGCCTTCAAATTTGAGCACTGTCTTTATGCAGGGTCAACGCTATTCTTCTCTTTTTCATGCTGTTATCCTAATAATCAGTCCTTCTCTAAAGAACTTGCACTTTAAACAAAAGATGAGAGAGAATTCTCAGATGCAATCAGTGCTGCAGCACACTATGAACTGAACAGCACAGGCATGACTGACTGTTTAATTGTCATCGTCAACACAGGAAATGAGAGACAAAAGAGGCTGCAACAGTGTTTGCATGAGGAATTTTGAACTTGTCATATTTCTTATTACATCCTTCCACAAAGCTTTCAGTCTGTCAATGTCTATGCCACTATCTTTGTCTCATCCAACCACTTGCTTTCCACAATATCTATATGTCTACAAAATGCAGTGCTTTTTATCCATCTACCCGTTGGAACATGTACCTTTAGACAAAAAGTACAAACCCTAACCTGTGTGACTTTTAATTTGTAAATCTTTTCAATTTACAGTTGATACTACTTCTTAGAATGAATTCTGTGTAAAATACTCTTGTATTTTAGACATAAGGACTGCAAAAAAGGGGAGGGCAGATTTCACCAGCTGAATAGTTTTCTTTGCTGGTGATTCCAGCGCTGAATCACACTTTGCCTGGCCTACTGCTGAAAACATGAAACAACGAATCAGGACAATCTTTTTGCATCCTTTTGTGGCTTATCCTCATTTAAGGCCTGCCTCCTAATTCAGTTAGCATTGCTCTCTACCACCATTGTCACTACATACAAGTGATTACTCATTTCACTTTCCAGTAAACCAGTCATATTTTGATACATTCACAAAAGCAGTAAGTCAAATAGAATTATATATAGCTAACTCATACAGTTATGAAATATGTCAAATTGATGCAAGCTAAACCTGGCGTTTGTGAACTTAATTAGCATCATGAACATCAAATGGATTATCAACATGAGAGGGGCAGCAAAGGCTATAGCAGTTATTGAGAAATACAAAGTTATGTCAGTAGCACAAATGAGAACTATGTGTGGTTATCACAAAATGGAAATCAGCCCTAAGGTACATAGATAGTAGTTGTCATGGGTTACAGTACAAA
>VWYI01020261.1:0-33426 GCA_013399455.1 Anthoscopus minutus
TAAAATAAAATAAAATAAATAAAATAAATTATTTTGTTTTTTTAAAAAAGGAGACATAGGCAATTTCTTAGACTTAATTCAAAGGAATCATTCCATTGCCAGGCATAGTTTTGGTCAATATGACCTTCAAGAGGTAAAATATTAGGCATGTTTGGAACAAGCGCACAGAACAACTTTATATAACTTATGGCTTTCTCATCTCCACTCCCACTCTTTTCTGCTAATCACAGGAGCTATTCTGTAGGCAACAGTACAGTAAGGCATTACCTTTAGATGTCAAATGCATCTCTGAGAAATTGTTCAACCCCATTCTTTATGTATTCTTCAGGAAATAGTTAAGTGAAAGTTCAGCAAAACAGTAATTTCATTACACACTGCTACTGTGACATGTTGTAACTACGTTTATTCAAATTCTGCCATGCTCCCTCCCTGTTCTATAACAGCTTCTTAGCTTTATTAGTAAAATCAAATGTATTTTAAAAGCGCATTAATAATTTTATTCATTTTGGACTGAATATTATTTAAATAATATTTATTTACTCCCTCTAATTTTATATTTTTTTAAAAATCTGAAGTATAAATGTTACAAAACTAAGCTGACTTTCTTATCATCTATAATCCCACCAATGTCCCTGAAAGCCCAATGACATCAAGACACTTTTATATATTTAACAGAACACCAGAATTAGAATGCATAAGTCATCTGAATTAGAGGGAAATGTGACAAAAGTTATCAAAAGAACAAATCAGTAAGAGGGTAATGAACTGAAAGAAAGAATTTAGGCACAGAAACCTTACTGCACTCTTGGTGTTTTTAGAGTTGAGCATTTGCAAGGTATTCCGATAGCCAGCCTAGAATGTGCCTGCAGACGTAGTCTACAAAGTAAGTGGAATGATAGTTAAGATCTCAAAAGCTTACTGTTTTGTGGTTTTACATGGGTATTTCTTAATCTTAATGGAATACAGCCAATTAGACTTTATTGTCTCATAAACCTCCAAGCCTATCTCCTTTTTATGAGTTCCTTATACTGCTTTCACAGCTATTGCAAGTAATTTATAGTGATCCATGACAAGGAAATTCAAGCAGTGTATTGCCTTAAGTAACTAAGCAATTACTCAATTATTGATTAATCAGCTAATTATACTATAAAAAAATCCTTCTTTTTTTTATAAGAGATTTAGCCCAACAGTGTCCGGATTCACTACTCTGAGAAGATATGCAGGTTATATTTACATGTTTTAATTACTTCCTTCCAATTCTGATGCCACCTTAGAGTAAATACTTAATTCTGGGAACATTTACCTATATAAAATTGTCTTAATTTCCACTAGTTTGTGAGAAAAACAGCTCTAGGTTATTTACCTTCTTCTAGATTATTTTTGCATTTTAGTTTTCAATGGAGCTTTATCTTGAAAAGCCCACCCAACTGATTTCTGTTCAATATTGCTCTTCATTTCAATTTTACACCATAACTTAGTGCCAAATTGAGCAGTGTTATCTAAAAACAAAACCTGGCCCATCATTATTTATTTCCCGAGATCTCCAAAAATTATTATTTAATTGATTAATAATGTTTATATTTATTGTATGTAGATATTTTGGGTTACCTGCATTTATTCAAGTAACTCTAAGTACTTTTCTGAGAAAGGCTCTCTGGGACCCCTACTCCAAAGTTATTCTCTTACATCTAGTGCAATTATCTGGTCTCCCCATGGGCAGGTGAACCACTGCTCTCTCTCCTACACTGTCTCACTACCACACACCCATATTTCCACAAACTGAGCTGTGGTTTAAGTTAGTTCTTCCAGCCAACACAAATCACAGTTAAAGATATGATGCTTCATCTGATCTGTTCACAACTGTCAGTACCATCCAAAGCCTATGACTGTTAAACATTTGGCTGCAATGCTAAGGCAATTAACCATCTGAATAGATGGAAGTGTAGCAAACCCTTTAATGAGTCTGAAATAATGGTCAAATCTTCAGCATGCTTGAGATAACATTTTCATTTTCTTTTTAGAAAAATAACTTAGGAGATGTAATCATACCTCTTCAAGAGCCTCACTTTATGTTACACAAAATGTTGGGGGTTGAAATTTGTTTGCTTTGTAGAAATTCGCAGAACTGTAATTTTCATGTGCTTTTAATTACTCATGAGATTAACTATCAAACAGCTATGTAAAGAAAGCACAATGCAGTGCTTATAATTCTGAGAAAGTAACCGCTGCAGGTCACAATTACTAGACAGTACAGAGCTTTTTATTAGTGAGATAATCCAGATTCAGACCAAGCACAAAATATTCCTAACTCCTGCTGCTGTTGAGAAACCAATGAACAAAAAACTCAATTGCTACAAAATTCTGGAGCTTTGTATTCTGTACAATCATGCTTTTGTCCTTCAAAAGTAACAAAGTTCCAGATACTACATATAGAGAAAGAGCTATTGCGACTAGAAAGCTTTTAAGTTTCTTAATATATATTAGTGAGACTGTTTCCTCTTAAAGATACTGAGAGATTTATAAAGTAAAGCCCAGATACATGACAGCTATGGATTTTACACGACAGTCCTGAAAGTTCATTGTTTTGACAACAAACAATATGAAATATACAAATATGGATAGATCCCAGAAAAATTCCAGGGATTGAAATATATTTTAATAAATTAAATGTCTCAGTTCCCATGCCACTGTTAAAAACATACCTTTCTGAAACTGCCAATACCATTTATATCCTGTCTTTCCATACTGCTTCAAAAAGAATGTGTTATAATACTACAACAATTTCAGCATTTTTACATAAATAAGCAAAAAGCATGGTCTTTCAAAGCAGATTGCATCATGAAGTACCCCAGCAGAATACTTATTTAGATGAAATAAGACAAATAGTCCCAAAGCTGGGCCGAATCCATTGATGTGAGGTTGAACAAAACCAAGTGCTGAATCCCACACTTTGGTCACAACAACCCCCTGCAGTGTTGTAGGCTGGAGACAGTGTGGCTGGACAGTGACCAGGCAGAAAGGGACCGGGGGGGACTCATTGGTGGCAGCTGGACATGAGCCAGCAGTGTGCCCACATGGCCAAGAAGGCCCATGGCATCCTGGCCTGTGTAAGGAACGTAATCAGGACCAGAGAAGGGTCTTCTTCTGCTTGTGTTTGGTGCTGGTGAGGCCACACTTTGTCCAGTTCTGGGCCCCTCAGTTTGGGAAGGATGTAGAAATGCTCAAACATGTCCAGTGGAGGGCAGCAAGGCTGGTGAATGGTCTGGGACACAGATCCTACAGGAGCTGCTGAGGGAGCTGGCGTTGTTCAGCCTGGAGAAGAGAAGGCTCAGGGGTGACCTTATCAGCCTCTACAACTCCCTGAAACAAAGGTATAGCCAGGTGGGGGTCGGTCTTTTCTACCAGGCAACCTGCAACAGAAGAGGACAAAGTCTTGAGCTGTATCAGGGGATGTTTAGGCTGGACATTAGGAAAAATTCTCCACAAATGGGTGATTTTGGGCATAGGAATGGGCTTCCCAGGGAGGTGGTGGAGTCACTGTCCCTGGAGCTGTTTAAAGAAAGACTGGACATGGCTCTTAGTGCTGTGGTCTGGTTGACAAGGTGGTGTTCAGCCATAGGTTGGACTCAATGATCTGAGCTCTTTTCCAGCCTAGTGAATTCTGTGATTCTGTGGAACTTCTTTTGTTGTCTCATGATTTAAACTTATTTTTCAGGCTATAAATGAATAGCACACATCACATCAAAAAATGACTTGGTGAAAATTAGAGCTCATGTCCATATTTTAAGTATAAGTATAGGTTTTGCCCTAGTCCCATAGATGACCAAAAGACTATAAATACTTACACATAGGGAGAAATTTCAGATCATATCAAGAAAACATTTCAGTACAGTTTGAGTCTCAGGACAAGAAACTACATTAATTTCAGTTAAAACATGGAGCAAAGAAGAAATTTTTTTAAATAAGTATCATTAGATTATCAAATTTACAGTCACAGTTATCTACTGAGGCCAAAAAAAATTCACAAAAATTCAATGCTTTCCTATAAGCACCTCTTTCAAGTGATTGACCTCAGCTTATGTTCAACACAGCAATTCCAATAGCATCGATGTAATTGAATTTCCAGTTCAGATTCCCACTGGTTAAAACTGATTGGATCCACTTTAACATCCTGTTATCCGAGTCTGTATTCATGAGCAAGATCCCAACCTATGTTTTTCTCAAAAGTTGTTCTTTCCCCAGTAGCCCAAGGGCTAGTTACAGTTATAGACTAGTTAATACTCTCTCGCTTTTTGGAACTCTCTTCACAGGACCAAATTTGTTTTATTACATTTGATGGAATAAATGTAATTCCATGCACAAGAAATTACAGAAAAAAACTCTTTTTTTCCCAGGTCTCTCTTTTTTGAACAATCAACCTGTTTATAACCATTGTCCACAAAGTCTTGCTACTGATCAGGCTGCCTCTATTTCAGGTTTTATGAGAAGTTTGGGTTTATGTAACATCACAGATCACTTTGGTTGTGTGTCATTAGGAATGATCTGTAACATAGCAAGTCTACAGTATATTTGCAGTAAGTTTGGTAGGCAACCCAGACTATTTTGATGTGACAAGTTGACAGATATGAAAACGTTCGCTAGTTGTCAGTTCATTTGTGAATTGTTTCAATTTTCTCAAAAGACGGGGCTTTTTTTGAGTTTGCATCTTGGTTTTCTTGGGTTTCTAAACAAGGCAAGACTGATGCAACAAGGAACAGAAAACCAACAGTCTCAGAGTCCATACAAACAAACACATTTAGATCACACAAGCAGTACAGTCCTGCCATCTGTATCAACACAGCGTTTGTCAATTGCCAAAGGGTGAAACAGATTATGAAGACACTTGTTCATGCTGGTGTAGTAGACATAAAGTCTTCACAGTGCATTACAAATTCACATAATTTTGCCTTTTCATTTGTACTTCTGATTGAGCTGAGCAGTATGAAAGGTCTATCAGCATGTAACCAAAGATATCCTGAGAAAATAAAGAGCTACAGATGCTGGAGAGCACTAATTATTCCAGCTGAGACTGGCATTAAGCTATATTCAATCTTTTACTCCTCACTGACCCTTCTCCTGAAGGCAAAATATGCCAGAACTTTGTATATTTATTAGATTACTTATGTCGGGTCTGAAAACAGCTAAGAATCCTTAAATATAAATGCTTTCCTACAAAACCAGAAACCTGGCACAAATATAGATGAGTGTATGGGGATCTTTGCATTAACTCCAATCATCTGTGGATCACAAAAAAATAGATTTTCTGAACATCAGGATAGAATAGAAAGAAATCTACTAAAAAAATTTAAAAGAAAAACAAAAACAAAAATAATTTTGAATACATTTTAAAAAACCTGAACACCTGTGTATGCACACATAATCTGTAGCATATACATATATGTATATGCTGAGCCACATATTTTAATTAGTCGCTAAATTAAAGTGTGAGCCACTGCTCTATTTTAATTAGAAAATTTTTAGATTCAAAGAGTTTACTTTGGGGTTTTATTTCTTTTTACAGTGTTGGCATAAAATTAGATACCTTATTTCATTACCTGTCCACAGACATTTGATAACCTATTTCTGGATAGCTATTCTTAGAGTTTTACAATAGGTGTTAGTCTTTCTGACCAAAATCAATTGTGATTTTAACATAAGTGATGCTTGAGCTATGCAAAATGTATTGTAAGACCAATCTATCATCTATTAAAATATCTGTTCCATCCTCAGTGTCTTACAGCGTCAGTGTAGTGATCATTGATCTTACCATCCTGTTTAAGAACTGCATCTCTAGGTTTTGTTAATTTGAGCTTCTTGACACCTTTATTTTTATTCAAGTACTCAGAGAAATACGCCTTTCTGTGAATGCCTTGACCAGCTTCCATTGAGGCAAATTGAAATCTGTTCAGTGAAATTGTTTGGATTTGGAGCACATCCTGAGAATTTTTTAAAACTTTCTGTAAGACCTCTCACTTAGTGTATAATGAGCATAGCAGTTGTGTTTCTTTTTAGAGTTAACTAAGATTATAGAAAAAGGGTAAAAATTAAAATTCTTTAATACAGCTCTGATGATTCTCCAGCCACAGATTCCTATTAAAACCAGCAAGAAAACAAGTATGCCTGTCGTAGAACTAATTTTTAAGATCATATATTATCCGTCCATTTATAAGCAAATAAATTTTTCTATATTAATTTCACTGAAAAGCAAGATAAAAAAGCATCTGACACCCAGAGTGTTACAGAAATTATTAAAATCATTAAGAAGGGGCTTTGTATTTTAACATAAACCACAACTTGACGTCAACTAGGTTCTGGCTAAGTAAAATAAGTGCCTCAAAATTATCCACACTCTTGCTACACAAGTCACTGACACTTACCTATAGCACTGATAAGACAAGTTGAAGACAGTCCATGAGCAACAATAGGATTTCCATGCTAAGAAAAGAGGCCAAAAATCTCCTATAGGAAGACACATAGGTGACTACTAAACCAGATCTCTGTCACAATCAGAAGCAAAACATGTCCCAAGGGGTCTACTTCTACATCAACCCTGCCTCCTTATGCTTTGAGAGTAATTTTGAAAAAATTATTTTAGAAATTAAGACTATTGGGTTTTTTTCATTTGGCCTAAATAGAGACATTTCATTTTGCTTAGCAGAGTGGAATATATTACTGAAAAATCTCCATGATTCTTTCACCTACTATTGCTTTTGTTAAGAAAGTTCCAAGAATCCTGTAGTTGCTTATGAATAAGAAAGGTGTTTTGAGTCACTACTCAGAAGTTCTGGAAATTATGTCTCATTTCTATTATCACAGGAACATCCCTGCAGTGAAAAGGATTTTCCATGATAAAAGCAGTTAACATCTACCGGTATGAAAGATAGGTTTCACAAGCTAAGAAGAAAGAAAAATCCAAGGGTTTTTTAATAGAAAAAGAAAAACAAAACAAACCCAACAACAAAGTTTTTAAGCAACAGAAATGCTAATATTTTACAAATTATAATGCCATATTTTCACAGAGATGGCAAATTAGCAGATGAACTTCTATTCAAAGACTCATTTTCACTTGCCAGTGAAATGTGCCATGAAATGTGAAAATACATTCTGAAATAGGCTCATCCTGTTAAAATTTTTTCAACTTTTTATGTATTTCTAGTAAAATTGAATGAGAAGGGGAGTTTGAGTCACTTCTCACAGAGAAGCTACAGCAGTTTTTGTAAGGAATATTTATTGAAAGCTGAACAGAGGTGGGTGCTGGTAGGAATTTCACATCTCAGAAAGATCTCTGGTTATGAAGTTATCATTATATTCAACACAAAGCAACAGAACACTGAAACAAGAGATGAGAGGCATGAAGGTCTGAACATGGAGAAGAGAACTTTTAGGGCATGCAGCCTGGATGTGGGAAGATGTCTGTGGGCTCCAAGGATCTGAGGAAATGAAATTGATTATTTCTTATCCTTGGAGAACTCTGAAAACTTTCATGATTCATTTTTCCTACCTTAAAAATAAGAACATGCTGATTATGTTTTTATTATTTCCAAGATAGCTAGTAACTTTTCTTTTTCTAGCCACATATATTCAGAAGAAGATTTGCAAATCCCTTCAGATACTTTAGAGTTGTTGATTAATTTGATAAATAGAAAATTATTTCATAGGAACAGGAGTTTGATAAGACAAATTCTTGTGTGTTGTCTTAGAGCTGCACATAGAAATGTTTGTGCATATATGAATGTGACTAATTCTGTTTGCATCAACAGAATTATTCTGTAGAAAGGTTGATGACTGAGTGAATAAATACAGGACTAAACCCAAAAATTTCCAGAGAAAGTGTTCTTCTGCAGTGGGAAACTTGGACAGCCTTCCATAAAGTATGAGGGATCAAAAGAGCAAGGAAAATTAAATTAATTTCTTATCTTTGAAAATTTACCCTTTTCCTCAAAAGTGTTCCTACTCACTCCAGGACACATCTGCACTGAAAAGCTTTCAATCATTCTGAGGGGATGGATGAAGAAGTTTTTAGGGGGATTACATTTCTCCATAAAAGCTAAATCCATACCAGCACCTAACTAGGTTATTTTCCTCATGAATATTCTCGATGCTGAATGCCAAAGCTCCTCTAGCTGCAGGACATGTATCCATTCAGCATATAACTATAACTGAATTACGTTTGTGCTGGTTACATAGATACTTTTAACAGTATCCACTTTCTTCCTCTACCGCTAGAAGTAGGTGGTACATTAGAAGTGTGTGCCCTTCTGATATCTGTAGTGTCAGTGTAGAAGGACAGGAAAGAAAGTATCTAAAAAACCAATGATCTCATGTTGAAGTCAACTCATACTAAATACAGAGGTGTTTAGATCACTCATTACATCTAGAGGTAATGAGGTAGCCAACACAATTATATGGTTTTTTGGATGTACACAACTAGGATCAAGAACAGGTTTAGTGGAATTGAAGAAAACAGCTGCAGCAAAGAGATAAAGACCATTTTAATATGGTATTACCTACCCACACACCACAGTGTGGCAAAATTTTATGAGATTATTGTGAACAATCAGTCATCAGCAGTGGCTTCATATCTATAATGGTACCTTAAGAGACACACTTGCCAAATCAAGTTAATAAGGAGAAGGACAGGCCTTATTTTTTTTAAAATACTGTGCAGATAAGCAGATTTGAAACAGAAGCGTAATTGGCAAAATATATGTGAGGTAACTGAAATACAGCTCTGCAGCTGACAGACACAGGGACCGAAGCATTCTTGTTTACTGTCTCACATCAGTCACTAGTCTTCTCCATTTTAAAGAGAAAAAGCACTCAAATGCCCAGCCTTTGTGATCTCTGATTTTTTGCCATTACCAACAAAAGACGTTGTTATTATATAGGTTGCTATACTCAAACAAAAAGCAAGGGACATCCTCCAGACGAATGAAGAAAAATAAGTACCTGGATTGCAGTGTAAACACTATCTGCACCTCTATAGCTCCAAACATTGTCCAGAAATTTTAATGAGGAGCAACAGTAGCATTGCATGAACAGTAGTTGAATTAATTTATTTAAGACACTTTTCACAGTCCAGACAAGGCAAAAAGCATACAGAAGGAAAACATTATTAACAACATTGTGATACAGATTAAGGACACTGTTTATAGGGCTTGGCTTGACTGTACCTACAGTGAAATCATTTAGTTAGTTTAGGAAAAAAGACATCCACGCTCCCCCAAGTATTCCTCAGTGCACCACCCAGCATTACACTCCATATATGCTAAGTTTGATTTTTCACAGGATTTGAATACTGAGCTTTTTAAGCATTGTTTAAAATGAGTAGCAGTATGTGAGTAAATATATTGCACAAGTTTTTGCTCTTATACTGCATCCTTCAGAGGTAGTTATATAAAAAGTTTTATATCAATCAAGAGAGTCTGTCATGAACTGAAGACAAAAGGAAAACTTCAGTGCAAGGTCTGGAAAGGAGAAAAATACTAGGACAAGGACAGATTTGTCTGTAAAGAGTTAATAATTTCAGGTTGTACATGAATTTTGAACCTCTAGCGATGGCGTCAAAATCAGTGTAAGTTCATGTTGCCACAAATCCTCTCACAGCTGTTACACAATGGACAATAGTGATTGCTGAAGTTATGATTCTCAATTAATTGATTTTTCCATTCATTTTCAAATACCTAGCCAGGTCTAACCTGGAATAACACCAAAGCTCTGAGATTTGTAGCAACACCTGCTCTGATTCAGCCAGTGGGTGATCCAAACCCAAGAATTCTCCAAAGAGCTGAGCAATGAAGAAGCTGAATGACATTTCTGCTGAGAAAGATCTGCACTAAGGTCTGAATCAAGATTTCTTGGTACTCAGGTGAAGTCTATCGAGGCTCTGAACATTTGAGAGATGAAATACTCTGCATTTTTATGCAAAGGTATATTCACTTTAGGGGAAAAAAATACAAATAAGGAGCCCTATGACAACCCTTTCTTCTATGTCTTTTTAAGCCATTTTTGCTGCTGGCTGCATAACAAGACACACAGCTCCATGACAACCCTTGCTGCCCCACACTGGAATCATCCTCCCACTCCTTCCATGTATTTCTGGGTGCTTGGAACAGTGTACATAGTTCATCAGTCTAAGCAGTCGTGTCCAACACTGTGTAAGAGCCTTTCGTCTTGCATCTTGACCTGACTCATATTCAGAGTAAGCTCTTTTCTTTGGAGATCTTTCATCCTACTTTGCAACAAGTGAAACAAGCTTCAAAATTGGCATTTGAATAGAGAGCAAACCCACATCTGCCTTCCTAAATTACATTAGGCTGACCTCAGCACATGCCAACTCAGAAAATTCATTCAATTCCACTTTCTCTAAAACCTCACCTCTCCTATGTTCAGTGGCCAGGGTCCTGACATTTTCTCCTGTAGATTTCTACCACATATTTGTTACAGAGCAAAGAAGAGAGAGAAAAAGATGTAGAGTTTCTGACTGAGAGGCTGGTGTTGGTTAGGTAGTGCAGAAAAATGTCAGTCCCCACAAAGGATGTAACATTGCTGTCGAACTATAATGAGATAAGTGAGACCTTGAGTTTCAGTCAGGTCATTCACACTAAGAACCTAAGCACTTACAAGCAAAACCACTTGTTTTTACGTCTGACCATAGTTTTATTACCACTGAAAGTCATCTGATCAGTGATTTTGACCAATGGCCCTTTGCAGTATATGAAACATTGGAAACATGCTTCATTCCCCTTCTTATTGCTGAAGAACTGATCTAGTGTGGAAGGATCTCTCTGAACAAGTTATGCATACCAGCCTCACTGAGGAGGAGCTAAAAATTGCTATCTGCTGGAAAATTGAGTAAATTACTTAGGGCAAACATTTGCCAGCTATTTGCAGAACATTGGGGCAGTTATAACCATAAAAGGCAGGCATATGCACAGAGACAGATGGCAATGAGGGTGGCTTGGACAGTAGGCAGTTAGAGTTTAGGTGTAAGAAATTAGGAAGCCATTGATAGAAAAGCTTAAAAATGGGTAGGGTATTCATGGTTGCTTTTATAAACCATATGAGGAAATCCTGAATAGCAGCATGCAGAAAGTAGCATGAGAAATATATGGAAAAAATCAGAAAAAGAAAAATGTTAGTAGATAAAAAACCTTCTCCCAGCATTACAGAAGAACTGTCTACATTAAACATAAAAAAATATGTGTTAATATCACAGCAAGCTACACAGAAACCTTGTTTAATCCCCCTCCAAGGATTTTTTATCATTCTCTGTACTCTACAGGTGATGTGTTTCTGTAATAGTTTCATGGATACCTATTTTGAAATAACTAAAAGAAGTATTTGAATGTGACAGTGAATTTTAAAAATGGAGAAGAGAAAGATATTAATCATTTGGTACATAATATCATCTTCATTTTAGAGATGAAAACACAAAGGCATAGAGAAATAAAAATTAGTATCTGCAATCTCATATTGAGTCTATGGTATAAACTGGGAAAAATACTATGTCTTAAACTTCTTTGAAGGCACATGGGATAGCCGAACAAGATGACTATCAGAACCAGTTTTTTTTTTCAGATTTGCTATTGCTTAAGACATACATGGTTAAATAGTTTCTCCATTAATTCATTTTCACATCCATTTGGAGTCACTTTCTGGAAAAAAGGAATCTTAGCAACCAGAAGAGTCTCTGCTTTGTAAAAGCCTTTTTAAAGTTAAGAAACTAAGGCTTTGCATCTGGGTACTTACTTTAAAAGCCAACATTGAAAAGATAATATAAGCCTGCCCAGTCTTCCCTTTTACAAAGTCCTATTATTTGACATGCATCTAGTAGCATGTACATTTGAGGTTATAGTTTCCTGTATCATGGCTTCCTGCAGTTTACACTGGATCATTATTCTGTATACAATGAGACATAACATAAAAAATGCATACAATTCACCTTGCCCAACTTATCTCATTGTTCTGCCATGTCAGAAAACATTAAAACATTTGGAAAGTGTTCCTTTTCTGGTATAGGTATCCTTCTCTTACTTCTTCTGGTATAGGTATCCTTAATTTCTTTGTAAGTTAGCTTGTTCAAAAGAAGATTTCTCCAGAAACACAAAACATTATTCTGAACATAAAGATTCTTTGGCAAGGCCTGAACTCAATTTTTCTTTTCTTGAAAGATAAATCTTTCATTTTACATGCCCATATTTGTCATGGGTTACAGTAATCAAAAGTGTGTTATTCTATCACCATCTGCTGGAACTGGAATGAGGGGAAGTGATGCAATCTTATGTTGATTAGCCAGCTGATAAGAAATCAGCAGGACAATTTCCTTATTTCTCCCATGACCCATCCTCCCTCCAGGGAGGGGTTTTCTGCTGATGGGCCATTGAGTCCACTGATAAGCTTACATCATCCCATTGCAAAATGCTCCATCCAAGGGGAGAAGCTGATGGGCCATTGAGTCCACTGATAAGCTTGTCATCTCATTGGAAAATGCTCCATCCAGGGGGGAGGAGCCAAGCCCCTCTACCTGGATAAAAACCAGAGAATTGGGGCACCAAGGTGTCTTTCTTCACTGCACTCTCAGAGGAAGACCAGGCTCATCTAGTACCACTGGACTACTGCCAACACCCTGACCAACAGGCTATCAGGTTGTATTCTGACTTTGTCAGTAGCTTTCTTTCTTTTCTTCCTATTTCCTAATAAATTGTATTTCTGACTTGGAGTCTCTCACTGGTTTTGTTCTCAAACCAGTACAATATTCTACTAGATGTTTTAAAGAAACAAACAAAATAAACCTGAATATACCACCACAAATTACTGCCAGATAATGAATTGTTTTTTGAATTTAGAGAGTGGAGCTAGTATTCCAATCCTATTGAAAGTCAATGAGCACTGAGAGTCAAATTCCAGTCTGACTACTTTCTCCAAATCACACACAATTACCACTTCCTAGGTTTTCCTTACTTTGCTGGAACAAAACATCGGCATCATTTTTTTCCCCCTAGATAGACTTGTTTGTATTTTCTAGCCTAGAATATAATTTCATCTTCCATTCAGATATCTTATGTTATTAGGCTGTCTTCTTATTACTTCTTTATCCTTATTGACATTTGTACATTTTCTTCATTTATTATGTCCTGTGGGTTTCATTATCACGTAGTTTGCCCCAAGTGAAAAAATGAGCTTGTGTAAATGAATGGTATTTCTCTCCTCATTTCAGTGCAGCTATGCTGATTCACACCAGTGGAGGCTCTTTATGACAGTCCCTAGAAGATTGTTAATTGAAACCAGAAGTAAGCAACTGACTGTATTATCTGGTGCACAGAATCCCTGCAATTATACCCTGATCATAATCTTTCAGATCCAGATCTCATTTCACATAAAATGCTCATTCATGCACCGTCTCCTGAGAATTACAGTGAATTCGTATTTTCTGCAAGAAAGTCTTTTGGGATAATTGATACAATTGTAATGCATTTCAGTGAAGCTGTATCAGAAGACAGTTTATCTTGGTCAATAATATGCTATTCTAAACTCTGTGTATTAGTGAATCACATCAAAGGAATCATTTGGTTTAAGACTATAAATCTTTTGATATACAGGGCAATAGAATTGTAGGACAAAAATTAAGTTTATTTTACACATTAAGTAAATGCAGAGCTGAATCTGGATTGAAAGTAATATTTGGTTCTAATAACATTTTCCATCTAAGTCTCAAGTTATTTCCATTAAAATGTTAAAAAAAAATTCAAAATAAGAGACAGAAAAAAAAGTTGAACTTCTGGTCTTGATTAAGTGATTAAGACAAATATTCTCATCTCTGGATCACAAATAGTAAACAAGCTGTCATATGAACAGTTTTAGGTTCCACAGCTTGGAATTCACAAGATGAAACCCATTTACTTCATCAGTCAGGCACAGTGAACAGAAAAGCTACAAAAAAACAGAAGCTTTTATTTCATTTCACATTAAATAAATAAAAATTAAAAATTAAAAAAAAACAAACTCAAAAATTCTAAGTGTTAAACTTAGAGTGACTAACATGCTGTAAACCGAACCAGCATATTTTCTGCTTCAGTGGCTGCCATAAGGACTGACAAAACTGCCCTCAGAATCACACCTTGTGAAGCATTCCCATCTGATTCTCCACGGCTTGTTTGATTTAGTTTCCTCACAGTCAATAAGATTACCCCCAGAACCAAAAAACATAATGACGAGTTCAAGTACATATTTTACATGCAGCAAGAAGAATACAGGACATTAAAATTAATATTTATTGGAGGGCAATCATCTATCATAGGCATTTCTAGGTGAGGTTCTCTGTTCTTTAAAAGCAAATTAAATAATATGCAATAAGATAATAATGATAATTTTCAGATGTAAAAAAAATGATTTAGCCAGTCTCAAACTGTTCCAAAACAGCCACTTTTGGGACTAGTTTTTTCTCTGTCAAATATAAGGAAGCAAATGGGTAGCAAGGCATATGGTGAGCATACCCTACAACAAACAACGAGGAGTGCTTGAAAAAATATAATCACAGAGATATGTATTTGTGAACTCTGGTTGCTTTCCTTTTGTTCCTTTTTCAGTGCTCAGAGAGCCTCCTTGACCTCCTTGATCTCAATGTATCAATCAATCAATCAATCAATCAATCTTTAAAATACTTGTGGGGAAAAAAACCCTGACTTTTCCATACTGCTGGTGTTGGAATCACTTACTTCTGTGGGTTAGTCTTGGAGAGTGAAAGATCTGATCACCAAGATGCAGGAATGCTCCCAACCTCAAGGAGCAATGACCAGTAGGGACATTTCACTGCCACTCTGCTGGCACCAGGCACTGGAGGCAGAAGAGAAGACCTGGAGATAAAGGGAAAAAAAAGGTGGAGAGGGACCCCTATGTGCAATGTCTCTGAATTAGAGTGCATAATGTTAGCACGTAATAGCTTAACTACAGTCTAAAGTACAAGGTACTTAAGGACACATTAGGACAAGTCATTTACTAATGCCAGAGGTAGGGCAAGCTCTAGCTCTCACATCAACACATTTGCAAGTAAGAATCTCTCTTACTCAGGCTTTATTTCCTTTTTCTGCAAGTTCAAGACTAAGATTTTTTTTGTTTGTTTTAGCAAGGCTTTACGCACAGAGAGTTCATTCAGTATATTCTTATTTGTAGTTCATCAAGTCTTCCATGACAAGGAATAAGAAAATACTTGAGAAAGCTTAGGAAATCCGGTTGTCTTCCATGTGGTCCTGCTCCAAACCAGCACCTCCAGATGGCTAGTTCTGAGAATGTGAACAAGCTGTACCTCAACACTGAGTTTAGAATCATAGAATCATAGAATATCCTGGGTTAGAAGGGACCACAACATGTATCACAAAGTCTAGCTCCTGTTTTTGCACAGGATAGCACCAAGAATCACACCATTCACCCAAGTGTATTCGCCACTTTTTGAATTCTGTCAGGCTTGGTGCTGTGACCACTTCCCTGGGGAGCCTGTTCCAGTGTCCATCCACCCTCTGGGTGAAGAACCTTTACCTGATATCCAAACTAAACCTCTTCTGACAGCTTCAGACCATTTCCTCAAGTCCTGTCACTGGCCACAAGAGTGAAGATATCCATGCCTGTCCCTCCTTTCCCCACACAAGGAAGCTGTAACTGCAATGAGGTCTCCTCTCGGTCTCCTCCCGGCTGAACAGACGGAGTGACCTCACTGTTCCTCATATGGCTTCACTTAAAGGCCCTTTTTCACTTAATTGCCCTCCTTTGGATGCTCTCTAACAGCTCAGTGTCTTTCTTGTACTGTGGCACCCAGACCTGCCTCCAGTGCTCAAGGTGAGGCCGCCCCAGAGCAGAGCAGGACAATCCCCTCACTTGCCTGGCTGTGATGCTGGGCCTGATGCCCCCAGGGCACCTCCTGGCTTCCAGGGCACTGCTGGCTCGTGTTCAACCTGCCACTGAGCAGGACTCGTAGGTCCCTTTCTTTATCACTGTTCTCCATCATCTCATTTCCCAGTCTGTACAACCAGAGTTGCTCTGTCCCTAGTGTAGAGTCCGGTACTTTTCCTTGTTAAACTTCATAGGGTTGTTGATTAGCCAGCCCTCTAGTTGATTCAGGTCTCTCTGCAGGACCTTCCTGCCCTCCGGGGAAGCAACAGCTCCTCCCAGTTTTGTATCATCTGTGAACTTGCCTAGTATCCATTCCAGTCCTCTGTCCAGGTCCTGTTGAAAAGCACAGGGCTGAGGATGGAGTTCTGTGAAACCTCACCAGGGTGCCAGAATGATGTCACCCCATTCACTGCAACCAGCTGCTCACTCATGACACAATGTGCTTATCCAGGTGTGGGCTGGGCATTTTGTCCATAAGGATTCTGTCAGAGATGTATGAAAAATTCTTCTGCCTTGCTTGCTGGGCAGTTTTTAAGCCCTGAAAGAGCTACATAAGCCAGATACTTTTTCTGTTCAGCCAGGAACAACACCATCTTCTCAACCTTACAATTGTGATAGCATTTTTTCAAAGCACACCAGACACATTTAAATCTGATATTTGAAATATGATGCAGAGAATATCCTGCCTCACTTTGTCTGCTCTGAGTCAACCCAAGCCCAGAGAACTGCTAAATCGACATTGGATCGCAAATAAGTCTGTGAGTTACTTTGAGACTTTGCACCATATAATTGCAAATACTTAATCATGTTAGAACTGTGTATATATGTCTTCCTGCAAAAGTAATTGTAAACACATTCTTCCAAAAAAAAATTGAAAAAATAAAATTAAACTTGATCTCTCTCGGTGTAAAAAATCATTACTTCCCATGAGACTAATAAGTCCCAGTGCAAAGCTTTATTCCTAAAAGGAAGAGTGTAAAAAAAGAAAGGTATTTTGTAGGAAGGACCTGTAATCAAAGGCAAAAAAGAAAAATTAAATTAAGTTATGACACTTGAGAAATATGGTATACTGAGAGCCTGGGAAACATTAGAGGAAAACAATGGAGGGAAAATAAGGAGCAAAAAGGGAAACCCTTTGCAGAGGACTATTCTACTAGGGGAAGGCCAGAAATGCTCAGAGGGAGCACAGGGAAGAGATTATCTTTTCTTGGTCTCCTGTTTTTGCTGATAAATAATTACTGTGCCTATTAAAATGATCAAGGGAAAAAAGCAGGCCCATATTTGCCAATTTCAGCATGAATATTTGGCATATCATTGTCAGTTGCCAAGGTCATATTTATGTCCTCTTTGTTCAGTCATCAGGAGAAGTACCTGTCTTCCACTGTGCATTCTACTTCCTCAGCATTTTGGAGGCTTAATTGAATACATGAGGCTGCAGTTAGATGCAGAATAAAAAAGAATCACCCCCTGATGACACCAACATTTATTGCAGTTTCTAGTAAGAATGAGAAGAAGGGTCTGGCATTTCTGCTTGTCAAGGTGTTATTTCTTTATTAATAAAGAAAAACAGATTAATAAAGAAAAAGTAAACCCTAACTTCTGTTGTGGGCTTACCAGAGGCTGCTAATTCTTACATCAGATATAGATTTTTACTTCATCATCTGTGCTTAACCTTATTTGCTCTTCTGGCCAAAGGATACATCTAGGCACCCTGCCATTTATGCAGGAATTATGGAAGGTGCAGAGACTGTGGACATTTCTCCACACAAAATTCTTCAAATTCCTTTAAAGCAAACAGTACACACAAATGAATAAAAAAAAATCTTGATTACTGGTGCCCCATTCTTGATTAAATCCTACATGTATAAGAATTTTGACATTTCTTCCTTTCATATGATTCCCTATGGAAGCAGAGTTTTATACTTGTATATGCATATACAATGAAGTACAACACTAATATGGGCTACAGGAAAAAAAAAAAGCTGAGAAACAGCAAAGGCTTTTGTTTAGGAAAATTCAGCAGACTACTGTATAACCTGAGCGTAAATATATAGATATAGATGTATGGAGATATAGATGTATAAAATATAGTGTGAGGATGCTTAGGATTCAGAAACTGTGGAAGACCAACACCATTACAGAGACTCATTTTCATCAGATGAGATTAGCCTCTAGATATATGTGGGTATAGGGGAAAAGTCCTTCCAAGAGAAACTTTTAGTAATAATCATATTTTGAAATAATTGGTATTTTCTTTTACGTTTTTCATTAATACATCAGACTTCCATTTTAGTTTGATTGATAAAATAGAGAAAAATGAAAAAAGATATATTTGTATTAGCTATATTTTCCCAAGGGCAAAATAGTTCATGTTAGAGATGTGATAGATATGAATGTAAAAATACTAATTTTTATGAATACTTTTGCTGTAAAAGTTTACCAATATTACTGTCGACTGAAATATGTAATATTTTATGTCCATCCATAACAAAACAACACAGAAAAAAAAAAGTGAATGAAGCCATTTTCCAGGAGTCTTTACTAAAATAAGCATGTAAAAAGATATATTTCTTTGCAGCTCTGAACTATGGGCATGAATAAATTTGCTCGAAAACAAGTCACTTTTTCACAGCTGAATTTAAGTTTTATTTAGAAGGGATTTACTAGCTTTCAAATATAGAGAAGAAAATTCTTTTCATAAGGGATTTCCATAATACACATAGGATGAGTATGCTTACAAATGGAATTTTGAGCTGCAGTAGAGAAACTGTGGCAAAGGGTTAGCCTGTGTAGGCCAAGGAATTGCCCCTCCTTCTTCCTCCACCTGAAAGAAACTTCATTTCTTCTGATCAAAAAACTGTTTCCATTTTGAACATAATCCTATTAAATTTTATGTCAGCATGGAGTGGGAAAACAGAACATATGATTTGCAAGTAGGAGTGCATTGTTTGATATACAAGTCCGTCCACAAAAGTTCTGTCTAGAGTACTTTATACTGTTGCCCGATCCGAAGAAAAACACAAACAACCGAAGTCGTTTATGCGGTGCTTTATTGTGGGCCCGGGAGCCTGTGGACTAGCGTCCAAAGACAGAGCCCCACTGCACAGAAAATTTACAGGGTTTTTATATGTTTCATTACATGATTTCTTCATCGTAACAAATTCTTACTTAGTTCTAACGCCTGGTACTATTATCTCTCTGACATTTAGGTCTCTGCCAAAAGGTACATTCCTTAGATAAGTGATTATCTCTTAGTTACATTGCTTACTTTACAAATTTGCTATGATAGTTCATCTACAGGTTACATGCGGCCTACCAAGCCTTAGCATAACTACTACTACTGTCAATTATTAAGGTTCTCTACTATCTAAATATAGTTTGTTTAATCAAAACGGCAACAATCCTGCATCCACATTAAAGTCAACTAAATTTCTCATCTAAACAGTAACCATTGTTCCCAACAGGAAATTTATTTTAGAGCCCCAATGTTCTTACAAATACTAAGTATTTCCATGTCTAAATATGGTATGGCAGTTTGTGGTATAATGAGAAAAAAAAATGCTAAAATAGAAGAAAGCTGCTCAGAAAGACTAAATTGTTATTCCTTTCAGGCAGAGTTGTTGTGGTTCGTGGTCCTTGTTACAAACATTCAATTTAGGGCTCTGAATTTAGTCATTTTTAATGCCAGTCATTGTTGTGAGATGATTTGAAGTGTCATGAAAGTATTCTCCAAGTTAGTGAACAGATTAAGTGAGAGCTTCCTAACTGAAATGGCAGAACTAAACAAATGAACTTAAACCAAACCTCACGTAGTGAAGTCAGCTCAGAAAAGATTTTCTGACTCGATAAGTTATGGCACTAAGGTTGCAACTGTCAATAAGATATAATGGCAATGCTTTGGTAGGAAATTAACAAAGCCATATCAAAATTTCAGCACCATCTTTTTGTCAATATCCTGACCAAAAGCTTTATAGTGGCTTGTCCACTGCAGCTGTGTCAATGCAAATTACAGAATGAGATTGTGTTCAGTTACTGATCAAGCAGCAAAACCACAATTATTTTACTGTTTGTCAGTAGGTTAAAAGGATTCTGTTACTTAGGCAGCTTTTTAAGCAATTTTTAAGTTGTCAAATAACTCATCTGGTTTTATTCTCTTGCAGTATTGTGCTGAATTAATTTGCCTACTTGTTTTTGCTCGACATGCTGTTTGCAGTATTACAGCATGCACATCATACAGTATTTGGGCCATTGGCTGTGAGGCAATGCTTTTGGATATAAAAGACAAAATTCAGAACAAAGTGAAGCAGAGCTTTTGCTGTAAAACTGCCACCACTTAAGTTATTGCTCTCAGCAGCATATTGTCTAACCATCTCCTTCATAGTGTAAGACAGAAATTTACAGTTAACAGCTGCACAACTACTGCTGGTCTGCATATGCAGATGTAAGGGATTGCAGAGAGTTCACAATGAGGTGGAAAAAAAGGATATGGATGCATAAAGAGGAAGACAAAATTTCAGCAGAGACAACTGAAAATACAGGTAACTGTGAAAGGCAGAGTTGCGCAGTGAAAGATTTTTTCAAGTTATCATGGTTTTGTCAGTGGTTGTCATGCAAGGAAAAGCCACCTGACTGAAATCACCAATGGTTGTTGCTATTCTTTGGACATCCAAGAGAGGAAGAATTTCAACAGCAGAGAACATAATTAAAAAAAAAAAAAAGAAGAAAAAACCAAACAAAACAAAATGAAACAAAGCAAAAAATTAAAAGACCCAAAGAAACAAAACAAAAGCCAAACCAAACTAAATTGAACCAAACCAAACCAAAAACGAAAAAAACCCCAAACATTTCCTGAATTAGATCCCTAACCCATAACCCTATGTCTTCTTGGAACTAGAAACAAAAATCAAAGTAACTTTTTTATTATGAGGTCTTTAAAATATATTTTACCTCAGCTTTTTTTATACTCTCTTAAAAATACTGAATATTTTATGTTGCAAAATATGCTTGCAATTCTATCTTGTGTGCTGTTCCAGAAATTTGGTAAAATTGACTCTTTTTTTAACAGTTTGAAATATTCAGAGAAAACTTGCAGTATTTTTATCCTAGTTGTCATGCTAAGTTTAGGAGTTAATATTTTCTCAAGTTAATTGGCAGCATTGCTCATAAAACATAAAACACAGCGCAGCTGCCTGAAGCATTATCTGGGACTTGGAGTCACCTGTTCGCTTGTCCCAGAGTTATTCATTGTCTCCCCTTATCTGTCCTGTGTCAGAGGAAACTTAGAGTTTTTTTGAATGAAAGAGTAAAAGTGCTTTTCCAGGCACATGGAAAATACATGATGTTCTGTTTGACTCGTAATAATTAGCCAATGCATTTGCTTCAGCTTTTAATAATATTCATCGATTTCAAACTTAAAAATCTGGTTGAGAGGCATAGAAAAATATGCCTCTTTTGTGACAGGATTCAAGCCACTCTTGAGTTTTGGATTCATATAAAAGTGAGACTCAGGTGGGCATCAGTCTTTCCTTCCCTCCATGTTACTCTCTGGTGGAAGGGAGGCTATGGCTGTCAGGCAAGTAGAGCAGAGAAGTTAATCCTAGGACAGACCAATGTTCACCTTTCTTGGAAAGCTTATAATGTTCCAAAACCACTAAACTCCTACAGTACTAGACAGTCATGATGCAGTCAGTCTATGATGGGATCCATAAATAGAAGACTCTAACCACACATAAGTTTTAGGGTTTTTTTAAAGAACGCAGGCAGTTTTTTGGATAGATTGGTAAACTGAAGTCCCATAAGATAAGATAATGTCAATTATGCCTTTCACTTGTGCCATAGTTGGCTCGGAGCACAGTCAAGATTATCTTCATATATCCCACCATTCTTAGCTAAAACCAACACAGGTCAAAAAAATGTTCCTATCAGAGTGAAATGATAAAGACAGGAAAGACAGAGGCAGAATGCCTTCAGTCAGCTTGCCTTTAGAGCAGTTTGGATGCAGCAAACTCAAGCTACAGAAAAATTGCAGCTCACACTTGTCATGCCATGCAATCTAGTAGGAAGAAAAGAGAAGCATTACTAATAGCTTCCTAAGGGTATCTTCAGTACTCTGGAAAAGTGATGCTAACTCCTCCCCTCCAACAACAGTTCTTTGCTGTCATTAATACTAACCAATTATCAAGCTAGAAATTAGTTCAGTACAACACAAAACAAAAATATCAGGGCAGCATTTAGCCTGCTGCCAGGCCTGTGTTTCAACAGACACTATAAATGTATCTGTAAGCTGCATTGAATTTCAAAAGGAATAGTTAATCTGAAATAATTTGTCTGTAATGAGTCCTCCCTTTCAAAAAGCTCTTAGATTTAGGCAGCCAAGTGATGAATCATCAGAAACTGAGTGCCTTATTCCCTTGATTAATTTTTTTCTTTTCTTTACTTAAAACTTTTAAACATTATGAGTTACTGCCAGCTTTCAGCACGATTTTTTTTCTACCATAGTTAACATTATTTTGTTTAATTAATTTAAACACTATAATAGTTTCATGTTCAGAGAGATGTTTTGGCAGTCAATTTTATTAAAGAATTCAGAAATAAAAGAGAAAAAGGTCCTAGATTAGTATAAAATTAAGAAGATGTGAAGGGCACAAGTTCTGTTTATTAGCAGAACAAAGTCATCATTATTTTAGCAAAAAATGTGTTTTGCCTAATAAAACGATACCATTTCAGAATAATTAAACAAATAATGTTCAATATATCTTACATTCACATTGTTAAGGTGAAATAACCAAATGAGTGTGCTTACAGAGAAAGTGCAGCTTCATTTATTGTTTAAGTAATGTTTTGTCAAACATAATAATCTTAGCCTGGGTAGTATATTCAATTCTTTGTGAACTTTCTATTTTTAATTTCTATGTGTTAGTAATGTGTAATATTTTCAGTTGTTTTTGATACTGGATCTCAGCAGAAGAGAACACTCACAGGCCAGATTATGTGATAGTTATGAACAAAAGTAGAGGTAAATAATGATATGACTTAAAAGGGTGGTCTGGTTGTCAATAAAGTGACTCCATGTGATCTGTCCTCTAAACAATACAAAATTAGTACAAATAAATATTATGAGCTACCTAGATAATAAATACAAACTGCCTACTGCTCTACTGCATGTCACTTTATCATGATAAAGCTGAAGTATTTGCACACAAACTTCTCATCCACTTGACAAACCTCAGAAAAAAATAAAAAAACAGCAACCCAAATCTTTTGATAAAGGTCACTTTAGAATGTGAGCCTATGCCACCAAATATTACATCTGGAGTAGCAATGATCATGCAACTGCATTCTAGTTTACTATTCCATGTGAGCAGCCAAGACAAGAAGCTGTACTGCTCCTGGGTCTTGTAAGAGGCCATAAAAGTAAAAATTTCAGTTTATTTTTCTTACTTTCTTTTTCATTTAATAAAGTGAGAAATAGAAGTTATGCTTTTTCCACAAAAATCCATCATTCATAACGTTGATTCAAATAGAAAGATCAAATAATGGTAATAAATACGCACAAAATAGTAATGTTCTAATATTGACAGTCAGGTCCACTGGTTTAGATGGAGTAATGCAGACTCACCTACAATGGTATTTGAAACTGCAGCAGTAGTTTGCAGGTGTGAAGGATGTATAAGTACCCCATAGGTGCCTCTAGGTTGGGGAGGCAGGTTTTTCTACAAAGATTTGATAGCCCCAGATGGAGAAAAGTGCTTCTGCTGTTTACCTGTGCACTTGGCTTTTTTCTTCAAGCCAATTTATTTCTTAGGATAACAGTTCATATAAATTATTCAGCTTGGTCGTCCATATCCCCATATACTTGAAAAAAACCAATAGTTTTCTCAATCCATTTTGAAGGTATCATTCCATTCACTTTTACAATGAGACAATATATTTTGGCAAGGATAATATAGTACACAGGTTTTCTTATGTCATGTCGGTGCTTAACTTCTTTTTTCTTACATTCTCATTCTTGAGTCTGAATCCTTTCTTTATTAAGATATATGCTGCGGAGAATAATAATTCTTTGTAATTATTATGTATTTTTCTTTTGATCTGATGAAGAGAGTTAAAATATACATGCATTGCTTTGTCTATATATATATATATGTGTCTAGGAGTTAGAAAGGGAAAGGCAGAATATTCTGTAGTCCCTGTGTAAAAGTGATGAATGAATAGCTTACTTTATTTTTGCTTACGGCATTATTTTGACATCTACACTAATTATATCTTAATCCCTTTCTTAAGGGATCCCTTTTCTTAAAAAAAAGGATGTCTTTTTCATATATATTGATTCCAAACCTATCACCATTGCATTGCCTGGTTTCAGCAAGGAAAAAATTTTGACGGATAAAAATGGTTTCAACTATTCATGTCTAGAAGAAATATTTTTCTGTAATTGTCCTGTTGTAATACGATTTCTATTAGAAAGAGAAATATTTGTTTTGAGGAGGCAAGTTTCTTTTAACTTCACACAACTCTTATTTTTTAAAATCTATATTCTTTCCAACCTACATACAAGATACTCTTCCTTGTAGAGATTTTGTTGACATATACTCCTTGCTATTTATCCAGCTTACAGAATGTGATAAAACTGAATAACATCGGATTTATTCTTTATGTATGAGGATTTCACTGACTCCAAGTACAGGCTTCATCTTTTCCAGAGATCTAGAGTAATTTTCAAATTATATCCATGTTAATAATCTTGCTTTGTTTTTTAAGTCTCCCCCTTTTCAGTTTGTCAGACTGCAATGAAAAGTATTACCTTCAAAAATCCAAACTAAGAAAGTTTTGTATTGGTAGTTTATTTTATACTTTGTAATATGTTAATATTGTCCTTTCATCTAAGCTCATCCCAATGTCAGTGGAATTAGCAGAGCAGTTCAATTATCTTGTACAACAGACATTATTATGCTTCTGAACCAAAGTTCTCTGCATCAGTCCTTTAATGAGAGAAGGGGAGAAACCTTCTGAGTTTTACTTTAAACTGTTCCCAACACCACTTTGGTCTTAGACTCACCACAGCAAATCTTTTCTTGTCAGTGCCTGAACCTTCAATGGAATCTAATGTTCAAGCAAAGACAATGGTGTTGTCAGGAACTAATATGAAGATTCATTGAATGCCATCAGTGTCTGACTGTCTTTGTAATACAGCCTTTCCAGTGTATTGTATAGGTCTCTTTAGGTTTCTAGACAAAATTTACTGGTTAAATTGTTTTAGATAGGCAATGACATGTCATAGTTCTACATTCTAGGAACAGAAATAAGCCATTCTGATGGATCTTGAAGGAAATAGTTCCTTAAAGATACACATTGAATGCCAAAACTTGAACTTTATAGGTAGATTTTGCATAAACTTTGCATGTCAGAAAAGGAGTGTGAGCTAGATAGAAGAGTAGTGAGTGGGTGGGTAAAACTTGCATCACCTCTATTCCCTTTTAGTTTTACTGCTTTAGGGTAAGAAACATTACATAATTTGTTCTTGCAGAAGGCCTTGCAAATGTTAAAGCTATTTCCAGTGGCGGGATTATTGTCATTCCAAAACAAAAGCTGTTTTTTTTTTCAATAAAAATAACATGAGGTTTTATTATCATGCCTGAGGGGAATAGCTTTTCTTCTCAGCAGTACAATCTGCCCAATCAACCTTTTTCCACATAAAATGTTCATATATCAACACATGTAGAAGTTTGTAACTACTGTCTCTATCAAAATTTGATTACCATGTGTATCACACTAAAAACAAGAAAAAAATTATATTTTCTTTTCATTTTAGATGTAATTCATAAGCTGTTGTTAGAATGACAGGTCTGTGCTCCCTTGTTAAATCATCCACTAGATAAACAAATGCTAAATCCTGCATCTGGGGAGGATAAAACCCAGGCACCAGCATATGGAGTGGAGGCCGCACAGCTGGAAAGCACCTTTGTGAAGGAGATGGGGTTTCTGATGGACAGAAATTCAAATATGAGCCAGAAATGCGTCTGTATTGCAAAGACAGTTAATGTGGACACCCCAGGAGACATCCCCTGGGTTGGAGGAACAGAGAGATTTTTCCCCAAAAGGCTGCTGGGATCCCATTGGCTCCTTCTCCTACTCCTGTATCCCTGGGCCACTCCCTCCTTATTCCCAGGCTGGCCCTGGTCTGGGTGCTGCCTGGAGAACAGGATCTCCCCTGGCCTGGGCAGGAGGAGGAAGCTGGACCTGGGACATGTGGGTGCCCGGGAACTCTGAACATCTCTTTGCACTGCTGAATTAAACACCTGTGGATATTATGCAAAGGCTCCTGTTACATTTTACCCTAGACTTTATTAGCAAATATTCAAGCTGCAACAAGTTAACAGTATTTTAGGACGCATATAGGAGCATGTATCCTGATTTGCAGCTGGCATCTTGAGGGAGGTGAACATTTTCCTCGGCCAAGTCCTGGTGATACCTCACCTGGAGTGACAGTTCCATTTCTGATCTCCATAGAACAGAGACATGAACATACTGGTCCTGTGTAGCTCCACAAAATGCTGAGGGGACTGGAGCATCCTTCACATGAGGAAAGGCTGAGAGAGATGAGACTATCCACTCAGAGAATAGAAATCTCAGAGGTATCTAGTTCACTGGTATAAATACCTGATGAGAAAAATACAGAGAACATAAAATTAGACTTTCTTCTCAGTGATGCCCAGTGATAGAACAGAAGACAATGGACATAAATGGGAAAATTAAAAATTCTTTATAAAGGCAAGAAAAACAGAGGTTTTTTGTTTTGTGACCAAATTCTGGAGCCAACAGCCTACAAGGCCAGAGAGTCTACAGCCTCCAATACCTGACTGGATGTGGTCCCAAGCACGTGATTTGGGTGATAATATTTTTGAAAAGCACATGAATTTACCTAGAAAGAGTGCAAGTTTCAGACTGTTCTGCCAGGCACTGAGCAGACTAAGAACACAAGTTGTAACCAAGAATCCTGTCTTAAAATAATGTCCTTAAAATGATGCAAAAACATGTAGAAAAAAATCCTGCAAAGGCCTACATCAAACAAAACAAAACAAAACATGAGGACAAGATACATATCAATATGCAATTTTTCTATGGTGACAATGTGCTTTGTAGCTTATAAAGTGAGAACAAATGTGTTTTCCAGGACATATAGATACATTGTAAGAGAGGCAATATTCCCTTATGGCGTTCTTCCTGCTTGGTTTGCAGAGCTGTAAAACTTTTGTGAGCTTCCTCTACTTAGGTAAAAGTAAACCTCCAGAGCCCAGGGGAAACATCGCGTACTTCCTACTAATTTAACTTTACACCACCAGAAAACTTCATTTTATATACATTTTCTACATTATCTATATAGCACTACTAATCCCTCTGGTCCCTGGGTATAAAAAGAAACATTTAAGCATTACTTTATATAAATANTACTTTATATAAATATATAAGAAGTTGCAATTCTTTTCTATATTCAAAAAATACACTTATTTTCCTGCAAAAATATATAGTTGATTCTATGTAAAGGCAGTAAGAAGATGTTTTCTATGCTAGCTTGCGCTAGACTAGCACATAGCAACAGAAAATATAAAAAGTCCATTGATGTGAAATACATTGAAGGCATTTTTGTCACTCAGTAATAAAAACATAGAGAAGTTGGGAAAAGTTACATTGTGTTAAAAAATTTTCACCTTTTATGAGTAGTTTGCTATTAGCTTTCAAAACAAGACATCAGATCTCATGAAAGTGACTATAACATCATTTGTCTCAGTATGCCTCAGGTAAAAGTAGATGTAATCTGCCACATGTCTCGCAGGCTTGTGATACAGACAAAGACATTTTGTTTTGTTAACTTTGGGGGTAATTTTTCTGGTTTGGAGTTGCTCTGCTTTTCTTTCCCAGAATAAAATGAGGCAAAGCAGCTAATGGAAATTTTCAGCCATAGATTTAGAAATTGGTATAGCTAGAGTTCAGAGATACCAAGTGAAAGCTTGAATATCTTGGTCAGGTTTTCACAAAGCATAAAGAGACATAAATTACTACAGATTACAGGTGAAGATTTTGCAACTCAGTTGCTAAGAGCCAGCTCCTGGTCCAGGTCAGACTTCCAGAGGTTTTGAAACAGTATGTCTTGTTATTTTCTGCACGGCCAATACATTTTTAAAACAGATTTGGGGTTTTATGCCCTGCATGAATATTTGACAATCTCAGCTTAAGGGCTGAAGATGGAGAAATTAGGAAAATTTTTTCTTTTCCCCTTATGGAGGGGAAATAAAATTCCACATAAGTGAGGAAAAATTGCTCTGTTAGGACAGGATTACCCTATCTTGGTAATTTGGATTACCAAATATACGAATTTTTCATGTGATTCTCTGAAGTTTCTGAACTGTAGCTGGAATTGCATGTTTTGGTGCTCAAATTCACTTTAACTCCTTTGAGAATTTCCAGGCTGGGTGCTCCTAATTTGTCAAACTATGAATATTTGTAGAGGTGGACTTGTATGATCCCAGAACAGTTGGAAGTGACCGTAGAAGAACACTGTGCTCAAACAGGGTTGTGTACAGTTAGTTGTCTGGATTCACTTCCAGTTGGCTTTTGAGTATTTCCAAGGCTGGACACACCACAACCCCTCTGGACAACCCAACACACTGAAAGTATTTTACAAACAACTTGCAGATCAATGGCATCTGAAAAGATAAGAAATTCTAAATATCCCATATAGAATCTTTCCATCTGAAACAATAGACGTTGACCTAAATCGTGGTTCAGTTATTAAGAAATATAATCAGTCTGTCTGTTGTCAATAAACTGTGAAGGTTAACTGTCAACCATTAAAAATGTTTTCCCTGTATCCTCTGTGACTCCCTGCCACTAGAAGCTGAATGTTCTGCAAAAACAGGTTTTTCCAAGTATAGATACTCTGGAGAAGATGCATGAAAACTGTTCCTCAAAGAATTTTGTAAGCTGTTTTTCAGACACACTTGACTGCAGTATGTAAAATATATTTCACATAACAAAATTCCTTTAGATTCTTGAGATGGCCTCTAATTCCTTTTTTTTTCTTTCATAAAGAGAAAAGAAGATACAAAATATCACATTATATATTTTTAATATAATTTTCCAGTCATTGTTTCCACTGATGAAATAAATTATTGACTGTATAACCAAGACATCTCAAATAGCAAAAAATCTCTCTTAACTCCAGGGCGTAAACTTTATGTACTATCTACAGATCAGTAAAGCTATATTAAGTCCTTTCAGTGAAGAATATGAAAACAAAATAATGTTTGGGTATTTTTGTGAGAGAAAAAGTCAAATAATCCAACAAAAATTTAGGTTCTTTGAAAATTTTCTTCCCTTTCTTGAGAAAAAGAAAAAATCCATTGCTTTATTTGAGTTTTTGCTTCATTTTTTTCTTTCAGTTTTGAGGCCAGACTTTTTTTAGTTCTAGAGGTAAGAGGCATAAGTTTCACCAATGTAAAAAAATGGCTTGTCTTAGAAGAAAGTGTGGGCTACACATTTTCATGTTTTCTCATTATTCTCATTACTGGGAGGTTGCATCATGTTAGAGAGATTCTTTAATGAGAATGGTTTCTGATCTTATCATAAACAAATCCTCATTGAAGAGAAGTTTGTAAATCCATCCTCTCTTTCTCATTCAACTGGCTGATGCTTAACTCATGTAGTTTTCTTGAAGGTAGGCAAAATTTATGACGCAGTAAACATAAAAGTCCAATTTGCCTGAAAAGCTTTTATTTGTAGTAGGGAAGTACATGTCAAGAACATGTTTCTGGTCAGTCTCCCAAAATCAGAAGATCATCTTAAATATCCTTAGATAAGAAATTAACATTTTCACAGAAACCTAGCAAACCACAAACCACAAAACCTCACATTTTGTGCAAAAGGTATAGCAATTTCCTCCTTAACTGTGGTTTATAGTTTAGAAAGAATATCTATCAATTTCACGTATTAACTCTCTAAAATGTATGTTTCTTCAGGTGGAAGGGCCATGATATTCTTTATCTCTGAAATTGAAAACTCTTTAATAACAAAATTGTGTTATATTTTGGATTTTGCCTTTAGATGTCAAGAGTAAAATAAAAGAATTATAAAATCAGTAAAGAATAAATAGATTTTTACCCCATAGAACTTCACACTCATCAAAGTCTACAAGGACAGTAAAGTAATTGCTGTAGTTTTCTACCACTACTTTGACAGCAATGATGCCTTTAGCATTATCTAGTTTATCTGCAGGTTGACATATTTAGGTATTTTAGTGCCTGATGGGATGGGTGTTTTTAAGCAAAAATAAGAAAACTAGTCTACAATTTCAAAAGAAAATTGAGGTTAAAAAGAGGTCTTTACACTCTTTACAGTCAGGTTTAAAAGGCTGCTCACAGATTACCTGTTCCAGTTACCCAGCAAAACTAGAGGCCTCAAGGGAAAGTCGTGTTTAGGGTAGAAAGGCATAAGGTAATATCCCGTAGTAGTAGATGAGAAGAAATTATTGAAACAGTTGTAAGTACAGTTTTAGTGCTGACACCACTTAGGAAAGCAGATGTCAATATTTTTTATGTCTTTTTTCTTTGTTGTTTTTTTGTTTGTTTGTGGTTTTTGGGTTTGGTTTGGTTTTTTTGCCTTGTCCAACCATTTCCATACCTGCATGAAATGCACAGTGCAAACCATGCCTTTTTGAAATGAGCAGTAATTAGCATATATGCATAAACACACAAGATGACAAAGTTCTTGTTAGTGTACACTGGTTTGGATTTCAATGGGTTCTTCACTGCCAGTCATGGCAAGCCTCTGTACTTTTAAAAATGCTGGTGACTCTGCCCTCTGCAGCATATCTTCATATATAAGTCTGAATTTGCACTCCAGAGCAAAACAGAAACTTCATACATTTTAGAATGCATGATACTTTTGGCATGAACTTCAATGGGAAGCAACTGAATCAGTTATGCTTTCCAGAGCTTCCCTAGATCTCCAGTGACACACTAGATTAAGTTAAATTATATAACATTTATATATATCTTAATGCATTATAGCCATTTTCCATTTATGATCATGTAGTGAAATTTTACTGCTGATTTTACTAGGGGAAGATTGAATTGAGTTCAGATTAATGCTCCTATTTATCTTCAAATATATGAAATACTGAAATTCCAAAATAAAATTCAAATGTCACCCTCCTATGTAAGAAGTTTCTCTTCTTCACACAAAACATCCAATAAAAATGGTGTTCTTTTGCTTTAAAACCTGACACTTGGAAAAGATAATCCATAATGAACAGGAGATAATGAGATGTACTTCACCTAAAAAAGGATCATAATGCTTCCTGCTTCATAATGGTAGATATGAAGCTTGTCTCTTTTATTGTGTATAAAGCAAATAAGGGAATATTTTACAATCTTTTCTTATGTTAAAATCTTAATGCATTCAGTGTTCTCAGTGAACAGCCTCTGGGCAATTTGTTCATTTTTATAGTAGATAAGATTTGTTTTGTCTGTTCTGTTGTCCAGACATAAGCTAGCATTTCTTAAAAAGCCTGATCTTTTTCTTAATACAGATTTCTTTAAACAAAAAGAAAAAATAAACCCAAAACAACCTCAAAACACTTAGATTTCCAGTTTTCTTATGTTAATTTTACTTTATAGTCAGCTGTCTGATTTAAAATACCCTCTTGAAAAGTAAAAGGAAATTCACACTTTAATTAAATGTAGATCAACCCTCCCTTTGGTCTTAAAAATGAAGGGCTAGTATAGTTTTTCTACATGGAAAACATCTTTAAACTAGGAGACTGATAAATAAATACTCATTAAGTTCTTTGGTACATAGCACCCTCCCAACTCCTCTTTCCTTTCCAAAATATGGGGGCTGTACATTTTAGCACATCCTCAGCTCCATCAGTAGCTCCTGAAAATGGCACAAAGTCATAGCATCAGGCAAAAAGCAAACCTTGGAAAATTATTTTATAAAGAGATCATTCACTGCCCATTCAAAGAAGAGAATTATCATGATACTGTTCGTCACTAAGAATAAAACATCACTTGGAACTGATTAGATGAAATCTCAGTGGGACCCCAAATTCAAATTCTCTTGTTACCCTTTTTCTAAAAAGTAAAATATTCAGGATGATTTCAGATCAATTTGATTCAGATGCATAATTTCTCTTAGCTCAATTCCTTATAATTCCTTTGGTAGATGTAGATTTTTGCAAACATGTTGACTTCCTCTCCCACCCATTGTGAAACTTCACTTATGGGTTAGGTTTATAAGCCACTTTCTTCTGTCATATTCAAAGCATTCAGCTCAGAGTCCCTTTTTGTCTGTTGGACTGTTTCTGTATGAGAAAGGTATTGCTTTCTCTATGGAAAACAAAATGGATAGGTGGATACTCTATCGCTGGGTCAGGTTTTTTTTGAAGATCACCAGTCTTTTCTTAAGCAAGCCAGTTCAGAATTGTGTACCCAGATTCTCTTATTTTTTGTCTTTGCGGCTCAGTATCTGAAGATCAAATGGCATCTGTGAGTAGGAGCTCTTTTAGATGACAAAACACTGATGCTACAGTATTACTTACGTTCACTAAACAAACGGCTCCCAAAAAAAGCAGGAAAAAAAGTGCTACAACTGAGCAAAAGAAGGCAAGTGACCTTTTCATGAAGTATTGTTACAAGCACAGGCACAGAGAGAAACTTTCTTACCAAATTATTTTTCCAGAGTCAGTGATTGCTACTTAGAATATTTCACATGGCAGAGTCAGTAATTTTTATTTCTTGAAATTTCTTCTTAATAAGATTAAATAGCCAAATGAAATTAAAGGTAATTTTGGGGGGAAAAATTAAAACTATTAAAAAAGGAAGGGTGTCACTTGAAAAATCCACAAAGAAATGTCTTTAACATTGCATTAATTTTTGAATTGATTTTCTTCCCAATCTGCCTTTTAGGGAAATGAGCTCAAATTTGGACTCTGATTAGAGTGCAGTAGAACATGGGACCTCCTAAACTTTCTCTAAGCAATTATCCAAAATTACTAATGATATTCTCAGATCCACTAAGCTTTGCACTCAGCACAACAGCAGGTGGTGAGGAATTTCCAGCTAAACATGACAGATTTTCTCTCCTTTAAGCATGGATCAAAGACAGAATCCAAAGTACAAATAATGCTAGTCATGCTGGATAGGAAACATATCATCCTTTCATAAGTCAGTCACTGTAAATAATGGCTATCTCATACAACACTTAAGAGTGCCAAGTATATCATACAATTTGCAAATTTGGGAACAGAATGTCAAGGATGTCTCAGAGGAAATGGCATTAGCTGCACATCTCCCACAGCCTAGTGAGCTCCTTTATTCATTGCCATGTACCTCATGATGCTGTTGGTGTATCTCCTGCCTCTTTTGTGTAAAACATGAGTGTAAAGCAGAATAATGAAATAAATACCCCTAAGCCTCCTGGTAATGTGGGACATGTTTTCATACT
>VWYI01020262.1:0-32996 GCA_013399455.1 Anthoscopus minutus
CATGCCACTGATGTCACAACTACAGCTGATATCATAAGTCATTATTATGCTTATAGTAAATGATCACGCCATTCCTGGCTCACCCCTTAAAGTCTCATAATCTTTAAGAGACTACCAGGCTGGCATGTCTGCACTGGGTTTGCATGACAAGGTTATGGCAATGGAGGAGCTACAGGGGTGGCTTCTCTGAGAAGCTGCCAGAAACTTCCCCCTTGTCCAGCCTCCAGCCGGTTCCTAGAGGGACCCTCTTCCTGCCAAGTCTGAGCCCATCACTGACAGTGCCAGCATCTCTGTGGTAACAAAATTAAGGAAAAAATATATAGTGCAGGAGCAAATTTAAGCCTGAGGAAAGACGACTGAAAATATGAGAGAGGAACAGCCTTGCAAGCAGCAAAAGCAGCACAGCAGGAAGGAGAGGAGGTCTCCAGGTGACCAAAAGATTCCCCTGCAGCCTATGGTAGAGGCCATGATGAAGGCAGGTTGTCTCCACTGAGTTCCACAGCAGAACAGATATTCATATGCAGCCCCGGGAGGGCCTGATGCCAGAGCAGGTGGATATGCCTGATGGAAATTATGACCCTGTGGAAAATCCATGCTGGACAAGGCTCCTAATAGGACCTGTGGCTCTGTGGAGGACGCACACTGGAGCAGTCTGTTCCTGAAGGACTGCACCGTTTAGAAGTGACCCAGGTTGAAGCAGTTTATGAGGAAATGCAGTCTGTGGGAAAGATTGATGCTGGAAAAGTCCATGGAGGATTGTCTCCCATGGGCAGGAACTCCCACGCTGAAGCAGAGGAAGAATGTGGGGAGTCCTCACCTGAGGACAAAGGAGCAGCAGAGAAAATGTGTGATGAACTGACCACAACCACTATTTCTGTCTGCCTGTGCCACTGGGAGGGAGGAAATAGAGGAAGAAATAAAGAATCAAGATAAAGGTTAAGCCTTGGAAGTATGGAGAGGGGTGGATGAAAGGTGTTTTTATATTTGAATTCACTTCTCTTTATTCTGTTCTGATTTGATTGGCAATTCAATTATTTTTTCCCAGGTTGACTCAGTTTTGCTCACGAGGGTAATCACTGAGGCGTCTCTCCATGTCCTTACTTTGACCCATGAGCCTTTAGCCATATTTTTTCTCCCTTGTCCTGCTGAGGAAGGGCATAATGGAGCTTAAGTGGGCATCTGGTATCAAGTCAGGATCAACCCACCACAATATCTTTTTGTCTTTATTTCTGTATTCCTGATTTAATAATTGTAAACCCCATGGCAGACTGAAAGCAGATGGTTTTGAGCTAATGAGTGTATTGGGTGTAATGGGAGTGCAGAAAGAGGGTAAAGATTAACATATATCCTAAGAGTCATACATTTGAACTCCAATGTCCTATTTCTGGCAGCTTATGCTTATGAAGTATTCTGGAAAAACAAGACACATTCCTGTAGCTTAGTCACACAGAAGGGAAATTAGAAAAGAGATATATAAAGAAATAGGTCCAGACATAATGATGGTTGTCCAGATTCTTCCAAAGTGTTATGAAGTTGTTTTCTAGGAGATTCTAGCCTTGATTTTTTGAAGTAAAGATATTGCTTGTTCCAAGGGCAAAAATTACCTATAAATTAGAGAAAATACTCTGACCTTCTCTGTTCTGTTCCTGTACCTCAGTATGTAAGAAACTAATGAGAAAAAAAAATAAAATCTGGGTTATTATTTGTGCCATTAAATTCACTTGAGCCATACACTTACTTAGCAGTTTAAACTTTTATGCATGCTCCTAATATAGCACTACTAATGATAAGTAATAGAGCACCCCAGCAAGCCTTTTAATGTGATAACTGGCAAACGTGACCTCCAAGTATTTCAGTCAACATCTTGGGAACCACAGCATTTGTATTGGCTTGTATTCTAATTTTACTGATTAATTTGATTCCCCTCAGCTGTTAAAACCAGATAATTTGATCTGAAAATGATGTGACACTTCCATTAAGATCTGAGCGTTACTCACATACTGTACAGTACAACATAAAAAATAGACCTGTCTTGCGCAGGTTTGCAATACACAATGACAGTGGAGAAATGAGATAGGAAATAAACTTGCTGCAATGCAATGAGCATGTAATGAACATAAAAGAGCAATATTATAGAAGTGTTAATAACTGTTTATTAAATATGAATGTTTACAATTTCCATCAGACAAATCTATTTCATTTATCACAGTGTACTTTGGTGACAATGAAGGCACAGAGATGAAGACAATTCATTTGACTTCATTATCTAAACTACTGTGCCTTAATACCTCTGTTGTTTTAGCTTTCCCAACATATCCTCTCAAGGATACCATTATGTGCCTGCTATTTTTCTGGGGAATTTTTTTTGTTTCTTTTTTTTTATTGTTGGGTTTGTGTAGTAATAAACCACTGTCAATACCCAAACAATTTCTTCATTTACCTTCCACATATTCATTTCAACGCTTACAATTATATATCTTTGCAAGGACAAAGCAGGTCTGTTCTTTGCAGATATTCACTGCTACTTTTATTATTATATTTATTTATGAAGCAAAAGTCACAAAATATATTTGGATTCAGATAATGATACATGAAGGTTCATATAAAGTTATAAAATAGCCATGTAGAAAAGCTATAATATTTCTGTGGATATAAGCACAGTGATGCATCATGGAAAAAAACGTGAATAGGAGGAGGTAAGAAAATCTAAGAAAAAATGCAGAAGTTTTATTTTGTTTATTCTAGGTCTTTCAGGTTTTTTTATACTAATTTCTTTTCCATACACAATGTCATCCCACTGTTCCCTGATAAATGCTGAATTATCATTTACAGCAATTATTCTCATTGCCTTAGAATGACTCTGCTCCATGCTTGTCAGGATGCACTTGGAATAAAGTGTCCAGTCCTGGTTGCCACTATTCAAGAAGAATCTGGATAGATTGGAGATGGTCCGAAGAAAGGCTGCTAGGAAAGGCTGATGGAGTCAGTCCTTTTGTCCCCGGAGAAGAAAAGGCTCAAGGGGCAGCTCGTCACAGTATTCCAGTGCTTAAAGGGTGACTATACAGAGGACTGAGGCTCTCTCTTCGGAAGGAGCGACTGGAAAACATAGGGGAGGAACCCTGTGAGTAGCACTGGGAGAAGTTTCATTTCAATGTAAGGAGAAATTTTTTACAATAAATAGAAACATTTGCTGGAGCAACCTCCCCAGGGATGTGGTAGGATGCTCATTGTTGGATATTTTCAAGATGCAATTAGACAAAGTGCTACATAATCTCATCTGACTCCTTTTTCCCCTGAAATGTCAAACCAGATAACCTTTTGAGGTCCCTTCAAACTTTGGCTACTCTATAATTCTGTGAAATGACCAACCTACTTTGCTGCTTTTCACCTTTCTTTGTAGTGACATTCATGAAATAAATTCCTACTCTTTCTTTTAATTTCTGTTACTAATTTCTTTTCACAGATGATTGTTTCCTACAGGAACTCACAAAGTTAAGTGCATTTTTTAACATGATAAATTATTATAGAAACAGTCAGAAAGCTTTTGCTTTTTATATCCTACAATCATTGGACTTCATTGGAATATTTCCCCAAAAAAAGTTTTGGTGATGTTTCCACAAAATACCCCTGTGTTGTCTCATTTTTTATAGACATCATAGAACTGTTTGGTCATGTTTCTTTTGCCTCTAGGCACTATTACAGGCATCAGCCTGTAATATAGTCTCTTATTTATATTTTTCTTTCCTTTTTTTTTTAAATAAGTGATTTTCTCTGGGTACAGGGAAACTCGCTACTGGAAATCTGGACAGGTATCCCTTAGATAGGATTAAGATAGAAAACATGAGCACTTCAAACAGACATCAAAAGGCAACAGCTTATCTTTATGATACTTGTGTTTATCTGAAAAAATTAAACTGTAACTGCAGGCAGCATATGTTCATTCTGGACAAAAATTACGGAGTTCTAGAGAGGGGAAATGTCTTCTTATAAAACCCAATTTATGGCTGATAAGCAATTAGAATATTGTTGTGGTTTGGCTCTTGCGACCTTGGATCCAGGCCAACTGAGAGTAGTGTGACAAGTAAAAGAACAGGTATGATTGGGTTACTCGAAAAGCAAAATCACTTCAATGGCAAAATAACAAACAGCAGAAGGCAAAGACACAGTACAGGGTCAGCCAAAAATGCGAAAAAAGGGTGGGTACCTCAGTATACATATGGAAGATTTGAGCGTAGGCCCAAAGACAGGGTCCCAATCACAAACCAGGATTAGGAATATGAAAAATTAATGTAGCAAGCAACAACCAATCAGGGGAGAGAACTAAGAACATTCTGGAAGCATAACTTTATATGAACAGGCTTGCTAACTTCTTGCCTACAGGCTGGACTCCCAGTGTCTTAATGCCTAAGGCTGGTTCATTATCAGCCCCAACCAGTTCTATCCCCACAGAATTATCAAACTTACTCGTGGGCAGAGCCTGTCATACTGATGCTCTTAGAGAGAGACTGGTTAAATGCAAGTCACAAATATCATTTAACAAATAAGAATTTTAGATTAGGACTGAAGCACAAAAGTGCTTGTAGGCAGAGTTTTGTGTATGATACTAGCAAGCGAATGCAGATCTCCAAACAAACCTCCAAGGAATGCACTGGATGTTTTTTGTGTTTAGAATAAGGATAACTCTTGGGACTACAGTTAATACACCTAATTTAGAAAGCTTTGAATAAGAAGGGAGAGAAAGGGATGCTTGAAGAAGGTTTTAGGGGAATGAAGTGACGATGCCTGCACACAGACAGAGGAATGAGATTTTTTGCATGTGAAGAGTGAGGCTCAGACTTGCTTCCAGAAACAGTCCTGTTAAGGTACCATTAATCAGGGGAAGAAGAGTTCAAAAATACTGACATAGGAGATAACTTGGAGAATAAATACTATAGAGCTGGCAATTAAGTGGAAAAACAAAATGTTCAAAGAGAAAAGGTCAAAAAGAAAAAAAAGTTCAAAACATATAAATTAAACTATGGGATAGATACTGAAGCTGGAGAAGGAATGAGGTGACTGAGCCAGTGTTCAGTGAGGAATGCTAGAAGGAAGAAGGGAAAGCTTTCCTCCTTAACAGTTCATCTGGCCAGAAGGACAATTAACAGCATGGTGGCAAGAATCAAAAGGCAAAAATTGCACTTTTATTTTGTATTTTCAAGTAGATAGAAGTTTACAGACCCTTTCTGCTTATTTCTGTTCATTTAGCTCAAGGAATACAACCACCTAGCCCAAATCCCACATTTTAGATAAAATGATATAATTTTCTTATTTTTAATTCACACATGTTGGTTCATCAGAAAGCTCCTCTGCTTGTACGACTGATGAGTTAAGGAAACTTCCCAATCTGACCATTCACAAGACTCCCTGACAGTCACACTCCCACTATCCCACACTGCCACTGCTGGGTCAAAGCCCCTTTGCAGCAGGCAGCTCCTGTGACCAACGTGTCCCCCTTGGCTCCCCACACACCCACTCCACAGTCAGACCAGGTTTCCCCCAGGTTTCCCACAGCAGGGTCTCGGATGTCTCATTCCATAAAGCCATTTATTCACAGCACAGTAACACAGGNGCAACCTGGATGAGGAGTATTCCTCAACAGATGCGTGACTGCATCTTATACATGAGCAAATTACTCATGAGCATTTGGGACCTGCCTAGTGAGTCTATCTCAACCACTGTAACAGGCCCCACAGTGCTCTCTGTGAGCATAGACCTCTCAGTCACGAAATGTAGAAGAGAACATTTCCAAAGCAAGGCGAGTGGAATTGTTTTAAATTAGAACATGCGTAAAACATTTCTCAAGTCACAAAATTAATTTTTCAGCAAAAATCAAAACTCTGAAATGTGTGATCATTTTTGCAGAAGTTATTATGTTTGTACAGTTTTTATAGTGAGAAATTAATTTTCCCTGTAGTAGTTTTTTCCCATGCGTGCTTACTCTGCGTGTGCTAATATAATTTAGAAATGAAAATAGTGAAAAAGACCACAGTAAATAGTGATCTTGACCCCTTAAAATAATCAAACTTCAGAAACACTAGAGAAGCTAACATGCAGTTTGATTTCCAAATATCCAAGTTCCATTGAATGTTCAGTTTGATCTACATACCTTTTCATTGCTGGCAAAAAAAAAGTGGAAGCAATTTCCAAGGAAGTTGAAATGATCTGCGACTACCAACTTCAGGCTCCTTTTTAACTGGTCAATAAGTTAATTATTTAGGTGTTCTTAAGAATTTTTTAATCTTTCTTTTTAACTTTTTCAACCTCTTAAACTTTAAATGCTAGACCAGTTGCTAGAGACCTTTCTGGTGAAATCAGTTCACTCTTGTGAACAGGTGGAAATTATTTCCTTGGCTTTTCAAAATACTGAGGAGAACTTTGAGGGGGAATTCCAGCTCTATTATATATACAAATGTGATAGGCAAGTTTCCCTTCAACAAAGACAGTTGAGTATTCACTCAAGGTATGTTTCTTGTATGATAGTGATGAATGGGGAAAGAAAAAAAACCTCTCTAACTGATATTTAGAGGAGCAGAAAAATAATCAAAATCTCTGCCTTATAAACAGAATATGCTTGTTCCAGATCTCTACAGAACTTTGAAAGTTTAAGTTCCATTTTTCCTACCAAGGGCACTAATAAACATCACTGCCTAATTCCTGTTGTGACACTCTGTGTCTATGATACTTCCACAGGGCCAGATGATGTGACTTTCCAGAGAGTCACATCTAAAATTAGATGTGATGCCCTACGGAGTCTGAAATTATTCTTAATGGCAATGCTCAGGCAACCAAATCTCCTCCACTTTGTCTAATGAGTTTTCTGAACAGATTATTTTGAGACTTTGTCCAAGGTCTTGTTGAAAACCCAACTTAAACACATCACACAACATTAATTTTTCTGCTACTATCTTGATGTGCAGAAATAATACAGAACAAACATGGTAACATTTTTATTTTCTTTAAATGTTTTAGTGTTGGGAGGGTTTTTTGTTAGATTGTTTTGGTTTTTTTGTCTGTTTTTGTCTTTGGGTTTATGAGGGGATTTTTTGTGGGCTTTTTTGAAGTGTTCATATTTGATCCTGAGGTTAAAGTATTCTGACCCATTATTAACAAAATCTGAAACCAATTAATTTTCTCTTGCATACTGGCTTGAAGGAAAGTCTGCAGCTGAAAATGCTCAAGAACTGCACTTGAACGGAGGTGAAAGGCATTGATCAAGCCCACCTCCTGTTTAGACTGTTTCTCCCTCTCCATGAGAGACAAACTCAGGGCGAAATACCAGTCATTTGGGATGCTTATTCCTTCATATATCCTGGTCCATCTGAATGTAATTTGTGGAAACAAAGTTTCAGAGACTTACCATAAGGGTGTCTTGACTTGGAAGCAGTGGCCAGAACTTCTTTTTGGAGTGTAAATATGGAAGAGAAATGGAAGAAATTTGCAAACAGAATTGAGACAATGAAACCATGGGCAATAATCTCTCTGATCTTAAGAGAAAAAAATTATTCCAGATGAATGAAACTTGTTCATTCTTCTGAATGGAACTACGAAACTAATGAACAAAGAGAATGCATAAATTGTAATAAAGTTTTGATTTGTGCAAATATTTTACATCATGTTTTATGTCAAAATCTTCCCTGAAAATTTGTTTAAGTTGGTACAGATAGAGAGGCCCCTCTAGCGTCCTCCATAATGTATTATTATGCCTCCAGGCAGAAGAACAGGAGAACCCCCTGCTGGCCTCCCTGACCTTCCCAGATACCCTTACACAATTAGTATGAGGCTCTGGAACTTGAGTCAGGCAAATGGTGTAAATAAAAAAAAATCTCATGCATGTAAAGGTAGTCTTATACAATTCTTCAGATACAGTCCTTTCTTTAACTATTTTACCTGCTTAGTCAAAGCTACTTAAAACCAGTACTGCTGTGTGCCCAATAAAGTATTTTCTATGAAGAGATAAGCACAAGTACATATGCATACATAAATACACATATAATTGGAAAATAGATATTCTGTTTGCACCTTCTAGGCTTTAACCATAAAGTACTGGTATCTAAAAAGAAAATTTGAATTTTTCTGTTTCACTTCTTTCACATACTGATACAATTAGTCACATACAAAAGTATACAATTGACAACATGATAGTTTGTCATCAATATCACTGAATCATGATTTCACCTCCTTATAAGTGAAAGCCAGCTAAGTTTACTTTTATTTGCCCTGTCCAGATCTGAAATATTTGTTATTAGAGAGGAAATTCTTTTATTAATCTATTCAAACACTTGAGGCAAAAATCTCAAATAAGTATCTATATATTTTTGGGTATTCTAAAATCTATTTTAAAACTTCTAAGAAATTAATATATTCACAGATGAAGAATGACTATAACATTTAGGGAAGACAAAAATAATTGTGTTCTCTTTTTTATGCCCTAAAATTTATCTGATTATTTTAAACCTTCTGATGTTGATAATTCCTGGTCTTCAAAATTACAGGTTTCTCTTCTATGTTAAGAAAAATACACCAACAAGCCATGTAGGCATGAGTAGCATTCACCATACCTACATCCTGGTATTTTGAGCCCAGTCAGCTTCGCTTATGCCTATAGACACTTTGAAATTGATGTGCCTTGTCTAGAATCTGGACTTCAAAGTGAATCTGGTGTCATAAAAAACCTCACTTCTTCAGATCAGGTAAAGTTTTAAACTCTGCTCTGAAAGGGGAAAAAAAAAAGCTTTATTTTTTAACTCACTTTTGTCTTTGAAGTCTGGCTTCAATCCAATTTTTAAAAATCTGTCAGCAAAGTCAGCAAGGTTTGCACTGGAGTTTTGATTTCTGCAGGCGAGTCTGTCCTTGGCTCAGCCCATAGAGATTTACTTGGATATGGCCCATAAACAGTAGATCACTGCTATTCCTCTTCCTCAGGAGCAAACTCAGGGAGCCTGCTGCATAGGATGGGGAGAAATAAGAAATAATAGAACTAAACCTGATAATTTTGTTCTGGAGACTTCTGGCATTCTTTTGGCCTCACTTCACTCTCCTTCATCCATATTAAAAGGCAGGAGTAAAGAAAAAATAAAGGGAGATATCTTTGAAATCTGAACAAGGGTCTTGTCTTCAAGATAGGCTTGTAACAAGCACTTTATGATAGTTCCTTGCTCTCTGCATTACCTCCCACTGCTGAGTGATTCCCAGCTCCTGGGGTTCTAGTCTGAGCACATGAGAAAATTCACTGAAAGAGCTACAGCTAAAGCCTGTGATGTGAGATTGACAAGCTCTTACTCCTGCACCTATTAAAAAAAAAATTATATTCTACAGAACAGCTGTACCAGAAATGTTTCAGATGATTTTGGTCACAGAAAGAAAGCAAAATGAGGCAGGTTTTTTTTCAGGTTTGTTTGGTTTTGTTTGGTTTTGTTTTTCTGTTGATGTAGAAAGCTTGGAGCTTTAAGAAATAGCAGAACATTTATTTTACACTACCCTAGCTCCCATACTCTGCATAGCTATTATTCCTTTTATGAACGGAAGTTCAATTGCCTTAGTTTTTAATTTTTTTTGGTAAACAAGACTTTCTTCATGGACTGCCTTTGACATGATGGTGGTTGAAGGAGATGAAAGACTGTAACATGTGAGGGAGAATGCCAAGCAACCAGGCCCATAGGAGAATGGAAGTGTGATGGAGGGACTGGACTCTCATAGGGTTCCAGATACGTCAACATTGACCTGAAGTGTCTAGTAATTCAAAGTGCTTTGGAGCTGGATGAAAACAAAGGTTACCGAGTTTTATACACCAAGTTTTATAATTTATTTTTTCCATTATCTTATTCAGAAGAAAAAGAAAAAAAAAATTCAAAAAGTTTTGAAGGCAAGACTTTTTTTCAGATACTGCTATTTCCACCAAATTAAAAAACAAAAATAAGCAAGAGCAGCATTAAGGAATAGGGATATTCAGAGGTCTTTGATAACATGGAAATTTAAAGTGTTCAAGGACTCCATGCAATATCTTTAAAAAAACCTCTAACTTAAACATAAGTTTTCAGCTTTGTCTACATGATAGAGAGCTGACTTACCACATCTAAGACCTTGTTAAGGTTATAAAGGTTTTAATATATGTATATTATGCATGTTAATGTGTAAGGCTGTAAAGTATAATAAAAACATTAGAACTTTGGAGTAAAGTTCAAGCAGAACATGGTTCAAATGTTCTTTGCTGTAGAAGTGATGGATTTTAATTTTTTGATGTTTACAATTCTCAGCTAGATTAAGGGTAAATAAGCATTAATCAAATAAATTTGTTAGGTCAGTAGCAAAAAGGTTGGCTGAAGCTTCTTGCAATTTTCAAGGAGCCACAGCAAAATTAAATGCAACTTTTTAATATTCTTTACCTGATACTAATGGAATATTCAGATAGAACGACATTTTAAACATATTATCTATGAGACAAGGAATTTAAAAGAAGATGACCAGTAGTCAGGACTCATTAGTTCAAAAAGTCATAGATTTTCCCTTGGTCTTAATTAACCAATCCTTTTTGTTTGGACTTCTTTAGTTTTAAGATGATAAATTTGGATAATCAATTTGGAGGAACATGATGTGGCATCTCATTTAAAAGTCTGGAATTAGTGCCAGTACTTTTCAATTCTATGAAAAAAAGATCCTTATTTAATAGTTGCAGAGCACAATATGCATAAATGTTGCTTTTCCTCCTTCTACTACAGGTTTCACACATACTTTTGTATTTTTTTAAAAATCTGAATTATTTAATTTAAATTGTAGGAAAAATATATTATCTTCCAAAATTAAGGTAGAGAAGATCTCACATAATTTGCTGATATTTTCTACAAAAAACAAAATTGTTGATTTTGAATATATCTATTTTTTATTGGCTGGACAAAAATATTACATAAAAGTCCAAAATTTTTCTGGGTTTTGCTGATAAATTTTGTGGTTAAGACCTTTTCACAGTTCTAACGCCAAAGCAGCAGTTGAATTCACTGGCTTTTACAGAGCAAGAAATTTTAAGATTCCTTTTGATTGTTCTGGGATTTTCCAGCATGCCTAAATTTAAGTACATTCAGAATGCTTGTTCTGAGCTTATCTTCCACCTAAAGCCATCCTCAGTCCAGATCTAAGAACCCTTTTGCTCACATTACATGTAAATGCTGTTTAAAGGAGCAACCAAGGATAGCCTGAACCTCATAGAAAACCTGAGCCTCTATTCTCAGATGAATCTTGAAACTCTGAGTCTGAACTATAAACTCCAAGATTTCTCTTCATTTCCCTCTGGAATTAATGATAAGAAGCTTAAAGGAAGCACCCTGGAGTGCCCTCCTAGCCCGTGCCACTGGTAAAGGTAGTTTATTAAATTTAAGCCAAATACAGCAGATACCTAAGTTACAAGGACACTTCCACCTTTGGAAGATTAGGGTTTTCCTAATACATCAGAATTTTTATGCAGAAATCAACAGATAAAAATTTTAGCAAAGTTTCATAAACAGTGTAAAATTAATAACAAGTCTTACGTCTCTTTAGGTGGTTATGAAGCTTAGACATTCAAGCATTGAAGAGAGTCAGAAAGTAACACTGCTAGTAACCTGTACAAATCTTGCAAAAAAAAAAAAAAAAGATAATTGTGCAGTGAGTTCTGTGCCAGTGTGCCTCCTTCCTGCTCATACCACAGCACAACTTTCTGAAGGCTGTTTGCCAGGTTCAGACTGCACTGGGCTTCTGACTTGGCTGAGGGTGCATCTACAGTTCAGGTGTACAGTGCTGGGAGGCAAACTAGCTATCCTAAAGCATGTCCTGCATACTCATCGAATCCTCTTACACTCTTCCTCCTCAGCTCTCTCAGGAAACAGCAGTGCTGCTGAACCTTCCCTGAGGGTGAGCCAGTCTGTCTTAATTAGGTTCCTACATTCATCATGTTGGTTATGAACTGAGCCTACATCTATACCATGCAGAAGAGAGAATATGACATTCAGCTAAATGAGATTTTATGGTTTTTTAAGGGAATGAACTACAGTTACATTATATAGTAACTTGAAGTTCAAACATTCTAATGTACATTTCAATGTTTCAATTCTTACAGTTTCTTGTGATTTGTTGTTTTCCATGGGCCCTTAAGTGTTAGTTCAACAAAGTGCTTTTGTGTGCAATTGTATAACATAGCTGTTCTCAGAGAGTACAAAATTATTATGGTGGTAATAAGTGAGCCTGCCAAAAAAGGAAAAGGGGAGGATTAAATTTTTTAATTCTCTATTCAATATAAAATGCAGAAGTTTCCATCTCACAATGGTCCATAAGGGCAATGATAGCACAAGTTGATTTTTTAAGGCTATTGATCTATTCCCACTTATTTCAGTGGAAGTTGGATACATAAATACCTTTAAAACTTTTGTCTGTTATATTGTTCATCTTTTACTTGCAAGATTGATTGCATAACTAGTTACCAAAAACAAAAAAAAAAGAAAGAATAACAAATGAAAGAATTAAAGTTTTCACCCTCAGTAAGCTTCTAAGTATTTGCTTGTCTCTAAACATGTGAATAGTCACATGCTGTTCTTAGGACGCTAGGTGAAGCATAAAATAACATTTATTTAACACCTTAATGTATGAGAATTTATTTGCTACTACATATACAAATAGTTAAATTCTGAACCTATTTGCTAATGATATGGTTAATCACTGTGTTTTCACAAGTATATATTCTTAGTATATTATCAGAATATTTATTATTTTTCATTAATGAAAATCAGTGAGTGAAGGATCAGTGATAAATGTGAGAGGTGCTTTTTAGTGCAAAAAGATTTTTTTTTAAGGATTAAGGTTTTGTGGTACCTTATAAGTTTATAGAATTTAAAGTTATTTTCCATGTTAGAATTTAGAAATCCAAAGCAATGAAAGGAAAATGACAAGACACAATTCTTAAGCCTGTCATGTCCCAATGGGCTTAGATATTTTCTGTCTCTGTTCTCGGTGTCTTACCTCAGGAGAAGGAGAATGTGATAGCCAAAAAATAATGCATACATTTTATCTATGACACTACAGTAAGAATAGTTGCACTTTAATAATGCCTATACTTTTACCTGCACAGATTTTTTGTCATCCTTGGTGGAAGTTTTCATCCTATTCTGAACTGAAAACACTAGCCTTTCAGTTCTTGGAAAAAAAAGAAAAGCCAAAGAGGGATAATAAAGCTGAAGGAAATTATCATTAACATCCAGATGACTCCACCTTCTTTTTACTTAACAGTGAGGTGTTTAGTATATCTCTGAACTAGTGATATATGAGAATTTGCCAGAAAAGTCCATTAAAAAAATCTCTAAGAATTTTTATAACTAACAGTAAAGGGTACCTCAATGTCTATTTCAAAGCTGATTTGATGAATACAGAAAAGGTCAAACTAAAAATAACTAGACTGAATCAGTTATAAGTGTAGTAACATATGCCTCATTTAATAATGAACTCTAAATTTGCTCTGCAGTTTAAGTAGTATCATGAATGCTAATTCTGACAGTAAAGGGTTATGAACTACCTGTCTGCTTGATTCTGGCACAAGGTCAGGCAGTTATAGAACTAATGAAAACCCTGATGTACCAAAAGGTGGATGATTGACACGAGTGTGCTAGCTGAAGGAAGTGCAGAGGAACTCTGGTGCATTCAAAATGACAGTGTCCTGAAACACAATTTACAGCACTCCATTTGTTTAGCCCAAGTGTAGTAATAAGCCCAGGTGCTTATTGCCTACATAAGTATGGCAGAATTCAGGCTGTATTATATTAAAATTTTACACACCACTCACCAGAGGACTCTTTCTGGTATGGTTTGTGATGATCAACCTAAGGCCATTATTCTCTGAATGTGTGATTATGCTTAGAAAAGATTTTCCATATATATTTCAGAGCATCCTGAAAAGATGAAAGGGAATTATTGTTAAATCTTTGTAAGTGAAAGAAAGCATAAAACTGTAAAATCATCAGCTAATAATTTTACAATTGATTATTTAAAATTGTTTGAAAAGCCTGTATTCTTCTATATGCTAGAAAAAAACCTTGTTCCTTTTATCTCCTGGCACTGCACTTCTCTTCCAGACTTTTGCATACCACAGAACTAATTTTCATCCATTCATTTCTTTTTAGCCAAATCTATGATTCTATGATTAATTTTAGTAAATTCCCAGATTTCTGTAAGTAATTAAATGATTTTAGGACATGGAGATACTGGGAAACAAAGCATGTAATGGATATCAGAATGGAAAGTGTCAGAAAATAATTAAATTAAACAGTAAAAGATTATTCAGAAATCTTAATAATATCTAACAAGTTAAACAAACACCCTTCTCCCTGAAGTGTTTTTCTAAGAGAATTCATTCAGCCATGTAGGAAGTTGACCACACAGAAAATTTTTAAGGGATGAATCTCAGCTACAAAATTGAGGTGATAAACTGGAATATAAAGATTTTATTATTTAGAGCTGTTCTGAACTGAATAACTTTCAGAAGTGTAGCATCTTAGAAAAAAGTTGGTTCAGTTCACTTAGGATTCTGATTTTAGGAGACATTAACAGTTGTAGTAGATAGTCGGAAATAATTTTTTTCTGTGTTTTCATCTATTATCTCCAGGTTTTGTCTCCTATCCCTCCTTACACCATATTTTTTCCAGGTGTCTCAAAGAATTTCTACAAAACTTATTCTAAGTAAACACATACTTTCTTCAGATCTGTAAAGTTAACATTAGATAAAGCAGACCTTTCTGGACCTTGGCAAATCATCTTTACTTACTGTATATAGAATAATATATCTAGTTTTGAATCTCCCAATTCATCAAGTGATCAATATGAAAAAGGGGTAACTCACCAGATTAGGTGGCTAGAACATAGGGTTCACATGGAAAAGCTGAGGGAAATGAACTTGCCTAGATTCAGAAAGGAGGTCTGTGGAGAGACACAATGGCAGTCTTCCTCCTCTGCCTAATGGAATTTAAAAAGGACATGGAGGCAGGTTCTTCTCAGAGGATAACAGAGAAATGACGTAAGGTAATGGCCACCAATTACAACAATGGAAATTCCAGATACAGGCACTATCATTGCACAAAGAACCATTAAATCAGTAACAAGTACCTTGGCCAAAGGCTGGACAAAAGCTGATATCACTTCACAGCTAATACTTGAGCAGGAGGTCAGAGTAAATGAACTCCAAAAGTCCCTGGTAGCCAAATTAATTCTAGAAATATTAATGCTAACTGTGAATGAATTATTTGTCTATAATGCTGGATAAATCATCTGTGTGACTTTTGTAATGGTCTCAGGATATAACTGAAGGTTAAGAAATAAAAGAATAAAAATGTAAGATTAGGAAAGCAAGCATTCTTTGTGTTTTGTGTCTGTGTGGCCTGCAAGCTACAATCTAATGCATACATTCTCCTACAGTTTTCAAGTATGAATCTGTTGCTGCTGTATGTCACTATAGTGCATCCATTATAGCAACAGGTTTTTGCCATTAAATAGAAAAAAAGAAAATGGATTTTCCCATGGAATTGAGACACCAGGTTCATGGTGGTCATATAAACTCACAAGAACTGAAACAGAAAAACAACACTCATTACTGTTTCAGCACGTGCAAGAAACAGACATGTACAGAGCTGCTGAATAGAACAATTTGCAGTGATTCAAGGCAAAGTCATTTAGCACAGATGTTTCTGTAATTGTGATAGACTTAGAAAATTCAGTGTTCAGTGGTCCTTGAACACACATTTCCCAGCTGTATGGTGTTTCTTGAGTAATTAGTATAATAAAATGAAGAAGCTTAGTCTGGGTAAAGTATATCTCCCTGAAAGTTATGGGGAGCAGGGAAGAGGATGACTAGACTCTATCTGATGTATTTTACATCATGATTGGTTCTCTATTAAGTTTTTTCTGCAGTCTGGGATTTTGTTTTTGGTTTTTTGCTTGATTGAATTTCAGGATAGGAATTATTTAGCACATGGTGCTTTATTTCAGCCTAAGTGAATATAAAAGCTGTGATTGACCACGTTGGAATTCTGTTTCATTCCATCATTCAACATGAAGAACAACTCAGATCTGCTAAGAAAAATAGGCATTGCTTACCAGTCATGTAGATATTTGCAGCAACCTGAATGTCAGAGCTGGCTTTCCATTAAAGTTGGACAGTTTGTCTAATTTTCCTTTGAAATCACAAACACTGAATTATGAGAGGATGTGGGATACTTGGATTATTCTTAGAAGAAGAGGAGGAAGATAAGAGAGACTGTTGGAGATCACATAAACCCTGCAATCCAGAGAAGTATAACACAGGGCTTTGGACAGGACTTTAGTCAACTAGGTCTAGGGGAAAGTGTTCCTGCCCATGGCAGGGGAGGATGGAGGTAGGTGATCTTTAAGGTTTCTTCCAACCAAAGCCATCCTATGATTCTATGATCTATTCTACAGTGATTAATTGTATCAAGTAGCAATATATGACGTAGAGAAAAGACAATAGGAGGTAAATCTGGATATTAACTGGGATTATGAAACTAAATATTCAATTTAGAACAGACTGAAACAGAAACCAGTGTAGAAATTAGCCGTTGTTGGACTGTGCTACTGATTGTATCCAACAGAAGCAAAAAAATATAAGTCATTGTATGACCAAGTACTAGAAGAAGAAAGGTTATGCACAGAATTTCTACATTAGTTCAAATCATGATCCCATTTCACCATTATGTACTGACATTCTTGTTCTGTCCATGCCTCCAGGTACAGTAGCAGACTCCCATACTAGAAGTAGCACTGGTCTCACTCCGCAAAACTAGGAATTGCAATGTGCCAGCATGTCCAGCTTCTTGTCTTAAAAAAATAAAGTAGTCTCTTTCCATTTCCTTACCTGCCAAGCTATTTTCTGAGCATGTTTCAGTCTTCAGTCATATACATAGCTGATACTGAAAAGGACTACACAAAAGAGAGCTCCTAAAGCTTCCTATTCTTTTCCTTTTTAGCTGTTAACAATAAAACTGAGAACAGTGATGTTGGAAGTGGAAAATCGCAGATCATTTATCTTTTGCCTTTCCTGATCTGAACTTTCCACGTGACTGAGAAGAGCAGAATCCTCATTCATGATCCAGAGAAAGCTTTCCCTGAATATATCTATTGATAAAAGTATATAAAAGGGGGATGTTCCTTCTTCATCACTTACACTGAAGCTTGTCATGAGGTCAGAGTGACACACTCTTGTGCTGTCTCAGGGACCATTTACTCCATAATCACTCACATGAAGTGGAACTACTCCAACAATAGAAATGGAGTTTGACCTACTGCAGACGTCCCGGAGACTGATCTTCAAATCTCTTCTGTGGGATGCATCGAGGTTACACATGAAGATGCTCAAGCCCCCTGGTGCTAGATGAAAGGTACAGACCTCTCTCTTCCACAGCCCGTCTATTGTGAGATGAGGCATATATAAGTATCACAATCTAAATCAGGGTTCAAAGTTCTGAACCCTGCTCAGGTACTCCCAGTAGTGCAGACTGTTCCCGTGTATCTAATTAATCTTTAAACACATATGCACAGGGAAAAGGCTTTTAGGGGATCAGTGAAGAGTTTCCCCTCATTCATACTCATGTCATTCCCAGGTAGTACTTTAAGGTTTTCTGCAAGATAGATTTTGTGACGTTTGAGTCCCCTGAGCCAAAACCAAAATTTACTGCAATGGTGACTCATATTCTGTGTGAATGTTCACATTCAGCTGTAAAGTAGCCAGGATAAAGACTGGGTAAAGAAAAGTAACTTTGAAAAGTTACTTTAAAATTAGTGACCACTATCCTTTCTTAAAAGAGAAAGCTTAGTCACTTCCTTTGCGCAAAAGTTAATGGTTGAAAAGTTATTCAGAGATAAAATATATCAATTTCTCCAGTACTACCATCACCCACCAAAGCAAATAGAATATTTATTGGGTAGTGTTTTCTGTTGTTCTTGGCCCCCCCAGAAGTGTAAGAGATTTTTGCACAGAAACATCCATTGAAAGACCCTACTTGTCAAACTCAGAGCACTTTTTTCAGGGTTAGACAATGTGTTGGATGCTTTGCTCTTCTGTTGTTACCCTGCAGTCTTTTGAAATGCCATCCAAACTCACCCTTTGATGGTTTTCAGGGTAAAATGGTGTGAGATAAAGGACAGCGTTTTACAGTCCACAATAACGCCATAGTAGAATAATCCCATTGATCTGAATGTGGATTAATGGAGGAAGTTTCACAAGTACATGGTTGTTGCAGCTGAAAGGATAGTCAGACCAGTAGTATCCGGGGTTGAGTGGTGGAGCTGAGTTCCATTTGAGCTACCAGATGGGTGGAGAGACCTGATTACTGGCATATAATAGCAAGAGAGGTTGGAGAGGTCAATCTCACTTCCAGCATGATACATGTTATGTCAAAATGGTTTATGACAGCTCCCACTGGCTCAAGAATGACTCCTGCTGACTGAGAAATACTTATGACAGCTCCTACTGACCCAGCCAGTGGGAAACACCTCTTTATCTCAACTAGAATAGATGGTACTGACAAAATACAAGAGGTCCAGGTCAGATCTCAAATCTTTGTTGGTACACTGCAGTCAGAAAATAAAGTCACATAGTCTGGTCCTCTTCCAAGTAGTTAATCCAAACTGTAGTATCATAGCTTGCCTAATAGCCTTAATAACGCATTGGGTAAAGATCATACGTGATTAATCTTTCTGCTTTCTCTCTTGCTCAGCTTTTATTGATTATAATCCTCATTATTCATTATATTTATTATGAATATGTATTTTCTATTTTACATAATTATTTATATAAATACATACAATTATACACATTTATATAAACGTATTGCTGAAAAAGCCCAGAAAAATATTGGTAGATGAAAATACTCAACCATGAGTATTAAAATATATTTATGTACAACCAAATTTGACTTATTTAATTAAGCTGCTTACATGAACACATTACATGAATGTGTTTTAAAAGAATGCCATTGTTCTGTTCTGCTTAAAAATGTTGGATGTCTACCCCATCATTCTTTGAAAAAATTCTGAATATAGAGTAGTAGCCATAACAGAGAAAAAAGTTCAAGCTGTTCAAGCTGCTTGCCACTGAGACAGAGAGCTGAAAGTGAATGATGTGCTGAAACACAAAGCTGCAGGATGAGATCAATATTTCTACCTTTTAAAGGTGCCTCCTCACCTTCTCTGCTTGCAAGCTTTAAAAATATGCCGCTCACAATGCTGACCAGTAATAATCACCGTATTTATAATGGAATTCATCTCCTTTTCATCTGTTGACATATGGCTTTCAAGATGCTCCATCCTTTTTTATCAAGAATGAATAACTTCAGGGTCAATTAAGCACAATAATTTGTGTTTTACATCAGCAGAGTTCATTTATATATGGAAACAATACCTGATGAATTATAATGAATCATATAATAAGGATCTCTCCTGACTTATGCAAATTTCTCACATAAATTTGATCCAAATAAGACACAAAAAAGGCTTAAACTATAAAGTGAAGCTTGCTATTGGTGACATACACTTGATCTTTGTGTGTCAGTATTGGTAATCTCTTACAGTACTCTGTGTTAATAATTTGCATTTATCCCTGAAAGTTTTCCCCTTGAGAAGTTTAGAGTTGAACAAACATTAGTATTGAAAAATTTAAATCACTTTTCTGATAGAATGCCTTGCAAGAATGGCTTATTGAAGTAAAATATTATCTATTTGCTCAGCCCTAGTTGTTATATATAATTGATTATACAAATACAAATTCATCCTGCTAGGATTGCTGAACCATAGAAGAGCCAACACAGACGCCTGCTTACAGCAAGGTGAACAAACTTTTTAAAGCCAAAAATATTTTTAACTTCCTTATATTTCTGTCTTATGCTGTGTTTATAACTACCTAAGAGCAAATCGGCTGGTCTCCTATTTTCACTCAAATCAGGACCTGGAATCAAAACAAATCCATGAATATGATACCAGCTGGATCAATGTTACCTGCACTGATCTTATGAATCATATGAAATGACCTACCAATCTCTGCTTCTTTTTATTAATTGTGAAAATGAGGCATAAAGCACCTAGTGCAGAGAGAGCCCTCTCCAATATCAGGTGTTTGTCTCCACAAAAATCCGACCAATTTTCTGTATCTGGACTGAACTTGACTGGCAGCTAAGCCCCTACACATTCCCCTCACCAGGATGCAGGAGAGAATTGGAAGGGAAGATGTGAAACCAAACTAAAACACTTTTTTGTTGAGAAAATGAAACTTTTATAAGTAAAGAAAAAATAGAAAATAAGTAGCTGGCTGAAAGGCAGCCACTCGTTACCACCTACCAACAGAACAGCGAGCAGCAATTACCTTGGAAAAAATCTTGTCAGGTTTATTGCTGCGCAATATTTTATTGAGGCCAATGTTTATGGTATGGGATATCCCTTGCATCAGTTGTGATTGGCTGTCCTGGCTGTGCTGTATCTCCCCCAAACCTCTTTCTAAGCACAAGATCACTCTTTAGGGCAGCAGAGTAAGGAACAGAGAACTTAAAGATGCAGAGCTAATGTTAGTAGCTAGTAGCTAAACTCACTACTGGTGAGTTTCAACACTGTTTTGGTCACAAATCTAAACCACAGCACTATAAAGTCAACTAATTAGTAAATCAACTCCATTACAGCTGGACTAAGTACAAAAATAATATCCACAAAGACATTCCTCAAATGTCATTTGGCTCACGTTTCCATGTCTCATGGATCATGTCTATATAAAAGAGTAAAAGCAGAGTTCCAATGTATTTCAGCTGAAGCAGTACAGAGGCTGATAAAATAGACATGTTTTATTTGCCAGTGGCACCTGTAACACCATAAAACTATCAGGTACAAGTGCTCTGGCACCAGCAGGCAAGTGCTGCAGAGCTGGCATCTTTAAGGAGAGACAGGGGCTGGTTCCCCACTGCTCCTGCTGACTCCAGCCATCTCCAGCAGACCCACCACAGGACACAGCAGAGCCTCTCAGCAGAGACAGTGGCACCTGTAGGAAAACACTTCTAAGAAAGAGCAAAACATTGCATGACAGTGTGAAGTGAGGGCTAAAGTGTGAGAGACAGTCATGTGGACACCAAGCTGAGAGAAGAAAGAGAGGGAGGAGTTGCTCCAGCAGCTAGAGCAGAGATTCCCCTCAGCCTGTGAAGAGGATTAAGGAAACGAACAAAATTCCATGCAGCCCATGGAGGACCCTGTGCTGAAACAGGTAAACAGTTTTTGAAGGAAGGTGAAGCCCATGCAGAAGAACACACTGGAACAGGGGAAAAGTGTAAGGAGAAAGAAATGGCAGCAAAGAGCTGTTATGGGTTGACCCCCAACCTCACATTCCTCATCCCTCTGTGTCATCTGAGAAGCAGGGTCATGTGAGAGGAGTAAAGCTGAGCCTGGGAAAAAGTGAAGAGGGGATGGGGGTTTAGTTTTCGTTTTTCACTTAGGTCTATTTTAATTGTCAATAAGTTAAATTTCTTTTCCCCATGTTGAGTCTATTTTGCCTATGATCATAACTGGTGAATGATCTCCCCATCCTTAATCTGTGAGATTTTTCATTGCATTTTCTCCCCCAGTCCTGTGGGAGAAGGAGAATGAGGGAGCTGCTGGGTGGTATAAGTAACACATTCATGTCCATCCTCTATATTCAAACTTTAATGCATATCCCACAGGAAGGTGCTTGTGCTAGAGGTGAACCAACTTCCTCTTTGAAATATTCAGAATTACTCAGGACCACAGTATCCTACATCTCAGGTGAGTTTATCTGTGCAACACATGCAATGAAATGTGTATGTTATCACTGAGATGCTTTTTGCCCAGTGAAAGCAGAAATTGTGGTTATACAATATGGCTCAACCAGCAGCAGCTGCACCTGCATTTCAACACAACAGAACATAGCAAGAAAAACAACACTGCAAACTTTTAAGCAGTCTTCTTTCTGGCCAAATAAATACTAAAAAATACTCTGGATCACAAGGGATGCCTAACCCAGCAAAGCTTAATATTTGGAAAACAAACCCAAAAAATGCTGTGTTTGTGTTCGAGATCTAGCTTCATGTAAGAAAGTGAACATGTCTTTATAACAATATGTCCAAAATCCTATCTTGGGAGTTATCCTTTTGGCTCAGCCTGAAGCACATAAGCCTGCTCTCATATTCAAGCTTCAACACAGAAAATGCGGACAAAAGATAAGCTTAGACTCAGCTGAAGGTTAGGGCCAGTACTTATAATATAGGATAGAAATTGCTATTGATTTTCCTTTTGTCATTTAATCAAAATCCTCTCAAATTTGGTTAGGTCACATATTTTTGAAAAATAAAACTTAGCCCACTCATATGGGGGCAGAATATCCCTTTTCAGAATTTAAATAAATACGCTGTAGAATACCTTATACAAATATATTTTTTTCCTTGTGTCAACACTGCCTGGCATTACTTTGTGATTACACTTTCAAGACACAGAGGCAATTATAAGACTTTCTCTGAAGATTTTAACCTATTAAAAGAATATAAAAAGATAAAAATGTCTCTAATGTTTAAGACCAAAGTCTATCTAACCCAGCATCCTGTCTCTGAGGTAGTCAGTAAGGGATGTTAAAGAAAATAATTTAAATACAAGCAACTAAAACAAAGCAAGACAAAGCAGAAATCCACAGTGCTAAAGTGGAATAAACTGTCTCTTTGTTATATCCTTTCAGCTTCTGGCAATATATCTAAAGATTTCCTGAGCTGGAGAATCACTTCATCATATTTAATAGCTCTTGATGCTTTTCTTTCATTAATTTGCATAATCAATTTTTAAAACTCATTTATGCACGTGGCTTCCACAATATTTTGTGGGAATCAGTTCCACAATGTAATTATGTGACCCATGAAAAAATGTGTTCTTCTGTCACTTGTAGACTTGCCACCTAATAATTTAATCATCTGCCTGTAATTCTGATTTTTGGCACAGGAGATATTCCCCCTCTCCATGATGCTCTTAACTTTATCTTTTTTTGTTGTGATGTTTCTCAGCTATTCTTTTCTTTTGCTTCCTTTTTTTTTTTATTCCTTTTATTCTCCCTTCTAAGACTCCGAGTGCATTTAAATTGTCCTTGGACATAAGCTGTTCTCTACCTCTAATCATTGTTGTCAGCCTTTTCTGCACCTTTTTTAGTACTCATATATCCTTTTGAATTGAGGGATTAGAAGTTTATATTGTATTCCAGATGCAAGTACCATTATAAAGGGAATTTCTATGGATTTCTATGTTTATATAGTATTTCATATTTTCTTCTAAGATCCCTCCTTAATAATTGCTAACATTTTGCTTGCCTTTGCAACCACTGCAGAGTATTGATCTGATGTTTTGTGAGAAATATCCAATGACTACAAAATCCTTTTCTTGGACTGGAGTAATGAATTTAGAGTCCATCTCAGTGTTTGAGCATTTACAGCTGTTTTAACCATGCTGATTGCTTTACACTTGTTGACGTGAAATTCCATACTACATTATATCACACAGTCAGTGAGTCTCATAAGTTTTTTCTGAAGCTCTTTGCAGCTTTAGTTTAGTGTCTCTTGAATAATTAAACAAGTAATTAATAACTGTAGTATAACATATACACGAGAGGGCTGAACAAAGATAGGACAGACATTTCACTGCTCAGCTTCCCAGGTTTAATGGTTTTTAGTATTTTAAAGGTTTAAAAATGGACAAGTGGACATCAGTAAATAATTATATGTACACACATGTGAACACATGGTGACAAGTATCATCACTAAAATAAAAAAGCCTAATGTTTATCAATGTATTCAAGATACCAATCAGACATATAGAAATACCCTAAAGAAGAAGAAAAGAGAACACATTATCCGTAAAAATGCAAATAGGGACACAGACAAGCACCCACTCAGTTAAAAAGATCTTGTACTGCAATTCCTCCTAGACATTTTAGCATACAGGAAAATGTCTGAGTAGCAGTGAGTATTCTTCCATTAAACACAGGTAACAGTTGTATTGTAGTCAACACATCTTCATTTCAAGGTACATATTCAAAATCCCTGACACTTACTGTAAAAAAAATCAAAGAAAGAAAAAGTAAGTTTTTTTATTCAGGCTCAGAATTTGCCTTGTTGTATGATTGACACATAAAAAATATTATGTTGTACAATTCTGTGGCAGACAGGCCCAGGGCTATTCAGATGAGAGAACTAATAACCATGCTGGCAAAAGAAATTTCTTATTAAAACCTTGTTAAGGAACTACAATAATTCATTAAAGGTTATATCATTATAAAAATCCATCATTGTTATAGACTGTTTCCTGGGGCTTCAGTTTAGCAAAGTTTGACGTGCCCTTTATGCTCCAAAATTAGGTAAAGCTAAAAATGATTTATGCACAGAAAATGTTAAAGATTTTATAAAGCACAAAAATAACTATGCACAGCTTCCTAACCTTGGTATAGTACCTCAGGGGTTCATAGCATAAGAAAAAAATGTCTTTTAAAATGGACTGTTTAAAGGTTTGTGTATTCAATGGGTCAAAACCTGCTTACATTAAAAACAGTGGGACTGCAAATATCTTCAGTGGGAATCAGATTTATCACATGGAAAAAATAATTTGAGAATAACTAAAAGTAACATCAAACTGGGCTTATGAGACCAAATTAATAAAAAAAAAATTGAAGAAAAGATTCAAAATAAAACAAGAAGTAAAAAACCCTCCATCAAACATGAGCAAATGTGATTTAAAAATATCATGGGCTAAGGCTCAACAGGTATTTTTCAGGATTAGTTTCTGTTTTCATTCCATGCATATTTTCACTTCTAGCTAAAATGTTAGAAATCATCTCCTCCAAGCAAAAAAGCTGTTTTATTACTTAAAATGAAATTAGGAAAACTGCATCAAATTAAAAGATTATTTAAGATTCCCTCAGAGAAGTAATGGATAAACAACATGTAAATTTTTGCCTGAGTAACAGTTTGTGGTTACCACCATGTTATCCATTGAGGTCACCATAGCAATGCTGGCTGCAGAAATCAAATTCCATCCAGAAAGACAAAGTGCTCTGAACAGAGCTGCAGAAGAATGTCTGTCAGTGGCATTGGTTCATGATGAAATGGGTTGTTTGGACCTCATCTGATAGTGAGCAGTGTTACAAATGAACGCTGGCCAGTCCCTCACCGGTCATCAGCCAGATGTTTATATCCAAAGTTATGCACTTTTTCATATGCATCATTAAGATCCATTTAGTTTAATTCAATGCTCAGTTTTATTATATGCTCAAGTCACAGTAGTTCCAGAATATCCAGACTAGTAATTTTTGCAGTTAATGCTGAAATTAATAAAAATATATCACACTAATTGGCACACTTCTTGGCTGTGGGGCTGGCAGGCCAAGTAATGAATAGGTTGTGGAAACTGAAATAACCTCTTACTTTTGAGATAATCCTTGTCAACTAGAACTGAAGCACACTGGAAAGAGCAGTGTTGTAGCTTTTGCTGCACTATCTTATAGGAGGATGGCTGATTTTTCTCTCCACAGGCAGGACACTGACACACATTCTTTGTAAATACTAAATTTACATATGACCACTTCTGCATGTTCGTGGTGAAAATGTAAAAATGATGCCGTGCATCTACATCTACAAAGACTTATTTTGAGCAAATGTGCACAAATAAAGACAATAATTTCTTGTTAAAGTAGCTGAAATCTTAACAATAGAATCATTATTAGTTAGGGTCTAATTTTTATGGAAAAGTTAAGAATAGATATATAGTTGAAATTTCTATATGAGTACTTCCTATTTTCTAGTACTTTTCTTGGTGATGCTGTCACTTCCCCCCTGCTCATGGAAATCCTAAAGCTTGTGGTTTAATTCTAGTGTGAAGGCGGGGTTATAGCACTGAATCAGCAGCAGCTGGACTCTTTTTCTAGAACTGTGATCTTTATGCTGATTGTGTCTTTCTCCTCATTCTAGGGTCTACTTGGGGTAATTTTGCTATATTTGGGAATATGCTTTAATACCTCTTCCTTTATTTCTTCACAGTTGGATTTACTATCTTTACTACCTCTAAACTCAGTTTTACATGGCTTCAGATCTGCCTTTCTGTAACTGACCAAGTGAATTTTTTATTCCTGTGGGATCTCCAGAGCCAGCCTGCACTCAATGCCTTATCATCCCACTCCTGTGCTCCTCTACTCTACATTCTGCATTCCCACATTTGAGGGACTCTGTTGTAGTACCAGGCCTGCATTTTTCTATATAACAGAGTTGCATTAGAATATGATACAGCTAAACTAAGGGAACAAATGTTGCAGGCAGATCAAGACCAGTTCATGCAAAGTAGGCCTGAAGAGTCCCTGTTCTGAGGTTTTTGCAAACTCACTGCAAATCTTATGGTCTGTTTCTTACAGTGCTATTGCTCTGTTACAGGGCTACAGAGTAACTGCATCCTGTCTGTATTCCATGCAAGGAGCCTTCAAACATAAAAACAGTTCTCAGAGGTTAGTGTGCTTCCTCTGCGAGGTCAAAATATATCTATGAATGTTCCCACAAACACAGAGATTCCAACCCTTTATGGTATAATGTCAACCCCATAATTATTTGTAACGTGTTTAATTGGCACATGGAAAACAGTTTTGTTTTGGTTTTTTTTGTTTGGGATGGATTTTTTTGTTAGTCTTTTTGTTTTGTTTTTGTTTGGTTGGTTGCTTGGTTGTGTTTTATTTTTTGTTTTTTTGGTTGTTTGGTTTTGGTTTTGGTTTTGGTTTTGGTTTTGGTTTTGGTTTTGGTTTCATTTTAACCAGAAAGCAAAACACCTGACATTTCCAATTTAGGGAAAAGTAGGCAAACTTTCCATGTAAGAAAAATCTCCCTTCTTCCTCTGACATTTACCCTAGAAAAGTTATTTGACATCAGGGGCAGGATATATGGAAGGATGACACAGGGAACAAAAGAGAATAGGTTACCAGTCAAGTCTGAATGTAAATTAAATGTAGATACTGAGGTCTTTCTGGCTTCTTTGAAGGTCCAAAGTTGATACCAGATGTAATATTCTTAATAACCCATTCCTGACATTAGATTATTCTTTTCCTTGGTAATACTTTAAAATGAAATAGGTAGTGTCACTTGCTGTGAATGTTTAAGCCTTTCTCTCTCAAACTCTCTGAAAATGAATGGGCTCATTTATTTTAATGTAACTCCTTTTAGTATGCACTTCTGGTTTGTAATCTAAGCTGCCCAACTCATCAACAGAATGGTAGGTAAAACAATGTATAGAATTATCACACATAAGGAATGCAGGAAAATTTGTCCATCCAGTTTGAAAAATACAGACTTTCTGCTTTTTCATAATTATATGGGAATAATTCTGATTTCTGCTTAACTGCTGTTTAGCTCTCTTTGCTGGTTGCCAGCTGGTGTGGACTCAGTTCAATGTATTCAGTGTTAAATGTTAAGGCCCTGTCTGGTTGCATCCTAGTTATTTAATTCAGTTAAGTTTCCAGATGAATAAATGCTATAGAAAGGTTGTGGCACTTCTACCTCCATAGCATGTTTTGTCTCACCTGTGCAAAATCAAGAAATAGTTAGGACATGCTCTCCTCTGAATTCAGTCTCTGAATTGCACTGGCTCCATGGAGGGGTGTGTAAACCTGAGAAAATGCACATTTTATGCAGTTTTACACTCAGAAGACGACAATAAGCAAAAGTTAACAAAATTTATGACTTTAGCCACTGTTATTTCATAAAAAGGTCCAAGCTTTCATTTTGAGCAATGGAAAAATTGACACACGATACTTTTCAAAGGACTTAGATATGGCAGGAATGGGAAACAGATGTTTATTGTACTCTGCTATGGCTGAACTTAATATTAGATCGATATAACATAGATATGCCAGATCAGGTAACCACTCAAATCTATCTCATAATAATATCTTCCTTAATAGAGATTATTTTCTTCTCTGTTGTAGGTATTTCACTGTAAATATGGAGAACTATAACTCAGGTTACTCAGCATAGTCTGTATAAGATTGTTTTTCTCTGACTGACCCTTGTGTTACACATCCTCCAAATAGGCTTGATGCTGCTCCCCTAAACTGTGTTATACTCCAAGAATATTTAGGCCAGTGTTTACTTTGAATAGGTTGACTACACTGGTTTTTGTTTTTCACATTACTGTCTCAGCCAGATACGTTCCCAGTCTGAATGGGACTAGCTATTCAGGCATACGGCCATCACCATTTCACGCAGCCTGCATCACACATATGCAATGATTCAGAGGTAAAAGGCCACAGGGTAACAAATCTGCATTAGCCATCCCAGTAAACCTGTGACTCACTAAGTTGTTTCACCTTGCTGTGGTATTGCTGGCATCTTGAGCTCTGGCTGTGATTTGTAGTCGTTCATGACAGAAAACTGTCAAAATGAATATAAAGTTAACCACCACACTTTAATGGGCCTGAGTCACTCTTTGTCCTTATTAGCGCCTCTTCTTTCCGTCAATGGCTAAGTCTCTACTTTCACTAGAGCCTGAGGAGCTCTCTTCCTTAAAGACTAAATTGTTTCCACAAACCATCTGTCACCAGCTGAATGCCTATTTTTCCCCAGTTAGCAGTAACTAGTGCTTACTCCAGCTATAAATCTCTGATGAGGTTTCAGAGAATTTTGTCTTTAATTCTTTTTTATGTTTCTACCAATTCATCACAGGAGCATATTTTTTGAAGTCGGGAGAAATTTCAGTGTGCTCTGAGATTAACAGATCAGCTTTCCCCATTCCAATTTAAAACAAATGAACAAATTTTCAGCTTCCTTTCTTTGTGCTAATGATCTGAGCTGTGAGTGACTCTTGTGGAGTATCTGCAATCAAAGTTGTCTAGTTCTACAATTCCTTTCATTTTCTCTTTCTTATTCTCTTTCTTATTCTCTTTTTTATTCTCTTTGGTCTTGTTTCCCTTGATTATTACCACAAGAGGTGTATTTGGCTTGGGCAGCAAAGAAAGAGAAACACAACATCCTCCAGCAACAACAACTTCCTGTACTCAAGTTCTTGATTTTTTCAAAACAAAAAGCACCAAAACAAGTCCAGAGGAACGGAAAATGTTTGATTTGTTTGTTAGAGCCAGAAGCTATGCTTTTTTGCAAAACAAATACACATCTGTGTTTCTAAGCCAGAAGCAAACTCAGTAGAATAGGAGGAAAGTCCAGATTTACTGATAGGACCATAACTGCTTTGCAAATATGAATTGTCATGAACCATTTAGAGCGGATTTGATATACTGACCTAATAACTGATCTGAACTCCAGGAATGGTGTAAAAATCAGTCATGTCTCAAAGGAGATTCCTGTTTCCTTTTGTTTTTCATGTAATCTCTGGGAATATGCTGTATATACACCATACCAAAGGAAGAATGGTGTTTTTTTCATGTCACAGGGCAGAAAATGAGAAAGTTAGAAAGAAAGGAAAAAAATTTAAAAAAACAAAAAATCCCAGACAGTGTTTATGAGCATCTTCTTTTGTAAAATTGCCTTAAACAGGCAAACTCCTTGAAAAGTTTAAGTTGGACAAAAGCAAATACAATGATCATAAATAACTGCAGTCACACAGCAGGCATATAGCAGTGGAATTCACAGCTGTTTCTTTCTCCGGAGTAAGACATGCAGCACTAGAAACAGCAATAAGCTTTTAGCAAAAATGCCACAGTTCAGCCGTTTTATCAAAGGGACAGACTAGCTGCAGAGAATTTCCCATCCCACCACCCCTTTTCAAAGAAGACACATAGAAGCATCTAGTGAATCAGAGGCAACACTCCCACAGAGCTTCTTATGACAAGTCCTGTCAAAACCACATGGAAATATATCCTCTTCAATTTAGCTTCATGCTGGTTTCCTGGTGTTTTTTGAAAGATCTACTTTTGTGGGGTTGTTTGGGTGTTTGGTTGGTGAGTTGCCTTTTATTTCTTTAATAGAGAACCCCTTTACTGATAAGCCTCAGCTAGAAAACTGTGGGGGTAGAGACATAGATTCCTCCAAGTGTCAGCCTGTGTCTGCTACAGAAGTTGAATAACTAAAACTAGAAATAAAATACAGATGCTTTCATTTAAATTATTTGTTCTCTGACATAAATACAAAAAATTCAGTTAGATAAATCAGTTCTTGAAATTAAGTTTATCATATAGACTTTCATAAAAATTTGTCCTTTTCCTTTTCCTAACAGCAACAACAAAAATGTTCTCTTTGACCACAACTTGTAGAATTTTTAAAAATTAAAATCCACTGCTTACTACACTTCTGTCCAGAGATGCTGCAACTAAAAATAACCAAAAACAAAAACAAAACAGAACTAAAAACCACAAAGAAACCCATCCAAACCAAGCAAGCAAACAAACAAACAAACAAAAAACCCATAAAAACAAAAATAACCAATACACAAAAGCCCCTAAACAAACAAAAAAACCCCAAAACCAGAATAACAGAAAAAATGAAAGGAAAGCAGTTGTGTCTCACTTTTCTGTACAGAGAAACCAGTCTCTAGAAAAACAATATTAACTTACTCTGAATTTTTTTAAAATAACAACAGACAGATAATCAAAGTGGCAAGTAGCTGTCCCAGGCCTGAACTGTAAAAATGTTTTGTGTGGGAGCTTCTGGCATTTCCAGCCCACAATGGGAAGGGAGCTTTGTGTACCCTGTTTCTATCATCCACCTTTACAGGGTTTTGATGACTTCCCTTGCCAGGACAGCTACTGCTGAACTAAAATATACATCTTCACATCTGAGTGCAGGCAGGATGTGGTCCCACAAAAAATCATAATTTTATTTGTTTCTTAATAATTTGTGATTTGGTTATTTGTTTTTCTGTTTAAAGAACTGCTCATCTAATGCCTTAGGCAAATGTGCATAAAACTTGAAACAATCCCATCAGTGTTTCCTGAGGACTACCCAAGCAGCTGGTCTGAACAGAAAGAGCTTTCACTGGGATCCTGATTTTTCCCCAAGAAGCTCTTTTCCTCTCACAAAGATGCATTTCAGCAGACCTGCTGGAAGTCTTATGTGACATATAGACTCCCTGGGCAAGCTTGTCTTTAAAATCTGCTTTTAGTTCCTCTGGCAGCTCTGCTACTCCAGAGATTTCTGAGTTTCTGTTCTTTGCTCTCATGCAGAGATGGATGGTGGTCAGGATAAACTCATGGAAAAACAGAACAATGGCACATTTCAAAATGGAAGTGAAGATGAGCAGAAAGGGAGTTATAAGGTGGTTATTTTTAGAAGATGGAAGGGCACAGGTGTACTTTTATATTAAGTAAAAAAACAAGTTCTTAAAAACATGTTTTTGCCTTAACTCTGCCAATCAGCATTCATGGGAATTAAACATCTGGAGCTATGGTGTATCTGAAGTTTGAAGTTTATTTCAAAAGAAACCAACTTTTAAACATCCATCCCCTTGTGTCTGATTTGAGTGCCTTCTGAAAAATAAGAAATAAGATACCTAAGGACAAGTTGGCTTTTCTTTGCTGGAGAGGATTATCCTTGTGTTTTGAGGCTCATATAGGGATAGAAGTAATTTGTGTCTTCACACTGTAAAAAACAAGTCAGTCCTGACTGTAGTAGTGATTTAGCAGCAGATTTTCTTATCATAATATTCAATGTTTATACTGATATAAGCTTAGTAATAATAGTTTGGTGGAACGGAATTTACATCCAGATTTAATTTCCTGAACGTAGGTGTCTAAAGGAAAGACAAATATATACATTTCCTATGTACTGAATCAATAAAGCAAATAAAGCCTGGAGAGCAAATCAAAGGTCCAGCCTTCAAAAGTCTACCTAAGCTAAGAGTGAGTTGAATTGCTCTCCAGGATCTTCAGATTGTCCTGATATACAGCCTCCTCCAAAACTGTTAGACAACCACAGGATACTCTTGTCCCAGTTTTCAGCAATGCACTTGCATATGAATACAAAATCCCTTACCTGGAAAGTCCTTTCTTTATGCCCTTGGTGTAGTGAGATGGGGTCAAGGCTACTAGCAAAATACAAAGTTAGAGGCAGCTAGACTTCAGAGCAGCAGCCTTATAATTTAAAAGGTTACCCTCCAATACTTCAATACTAAATTCCCTATTTAGGTCCCAAAGAAATTAGTGATATTTTCAGAAGGACTAAGTACTGTCAGTTCTGGGTGAAGTCAGCATTGTCACTGGATAGACAAAGTTTTAAAATTTGTTTGGGTAACAAATCTCACTTTAAAAATGTAAACATATTTATTTAAAATTTAAAATAATTGTATTTGTGGGTCATACTGACACCCAATGGTGTAAAATCAGACAATGGGAAATTTTCAACACTACAAAACTGCATCAAATTTATAATCAGACCAATATGTTAAAATATGGTAAAAGATTCCTCTAAAATAATCAATAACCTATTTCAGGAATAAAAAGACATAATGAGAGTTTTACACAAATTGAAGGCATGGTAATAGATGAGAAATTTCATAAGAAAATTTTAAACCTTAGATTTAATTCCGGCAGCACTTAATATTCAGCATGTTGATGTCAGGGCATTCAATGCCCTGCATAATCTCAGCAAGTGAACTTAAGGACAGCCTTGGGATTTTTTCTGTGCTATGGCAAAAAGAAGATTGGAGAGCCATTTTGAGTGTATCTAGGGCAAAGGAAACAGTAGTATACAAATGTGGACAGAGGAAAAGGGGATATCTGGAAAAGAAAATGTATGGCTATGAGATTTTCCAAAATTATATTTATGGCTCTATGTGTTGATAAAAAATCACACCACAAGCATCTCATTATTATGTTAAAGAAACTCTAGAAATATATGTCTGCCCACATATCAAGCTTGGCATTAACAGTGAACAGAAATGGTCTGGAGATTCTTATGGCAGGTCCAGTTGAAACCGGGTAGAAACACCAATTA
>VWYI01020263.1:2966-98007 GCA_013399455.1 Anthoscopus minutus
CCGGGGCCCGGCTGCGCCGCTCCGCCCCGCCCGGCCAATGCGCATGCGCGGCTGCCGGCCCGGCGCCCCCCTGCGGCGGGAGGGCAGGCATGCAGCGGGCGCGGGGCGCGACCGGGATGGGCAGAGAAGGGGAGCGTGTCCCATGGGAACGGCGCGGGGACCACGGCAGCGCTCATCTGCGAGTGCAAAGCTTGTGCCGATGAACCATCGCCACCCTCGTCTCCAATACATTTGCGTTCTTGGTTCGCTTTCCTACAGTCCTGTGTGCCTTCCCAAAACTGTATTGGGATTTCTTGTTGACTGAGGACCTTTGGGTCATGCGCCACTTTCTGCTGGATCACACTACTTCAGTAAGGAAATATCCCAAAATATCTACACCTTCCCCAAACCCTTCACGAAAGTAACTGGAAGTATCTTCTTCTAACAGAAGACAGAGAAGGACAATTTTGTTGCACAAAACTTCAGCTGTATGAGATTCAGAGACACTGGTTTCATTCCCAAAAATAGGAGCTGACTTGGTCTGTAGGTAAATTAAAACCCAAAACCACAAAAATAAACCAAACAACCAACCAAAAAAACCCATAAAAGCAAAGTGAAAAATAAGACAACAACAAAAACAAACCAAACAAAGAAACACTCAAGTAGGTAAGATCAGAGGACAGTTTGAGTTAAAGGAGGCAGTCTTAAAGATCATCTAACATCGCTTCCATAGGCAGGGACATGTTCCACCAGAGCAGTTTGGAAAGCCACTCCAACCTGGCCTTGAACGCTTCAGAGATGGTGCATTCCCAGCTTCTCTGGGCCACCTGTGCTTCGCCACCCTCACAGTGAAGAATTTCTTCTTAATATCTGATCTAAGTCTACCCTCTGTCAGCTTAAAGCCATTCCCCCTTACCCTACCACTACATGCCTTTGTAACAAGTCCCTCTCCAGCTTTCTTGTAGGCTCCCTTCAGGCTGCTCTAAAGTCTCCCCCAGAGCATTCTCCTCTCTGGCTGAACAGTCCCAAAATCCTGCAGCTGAACCTTGTACTGGGCAATGGTACAGTGGGGACATTCCAGCAGCAGCAATGTGGTATCCCTGCATGTGACACCCTGTTCTTCATTCTTCTCTGCTCTCTGGGCTGAAACAGCAGATGCTGACAAATGGGGCTGACTTTGTATCTCTCACCTGTAAACAATTTTCAGCTCTTAGGACTGTAACTGTTTCAACTGTTACAGTTTAACCAATAAAGTTTTCAAAAATTACATCCTACCACCAAAAGTTCTCCTGCTTCAGCCTCTTCACCCACCGGATCTCTGAGCCAGAAGCATTTCCAGTCCCTCTGCCCCCTGGGATCCAGGCCAGCTCTGCTGCTATCTTGTTAGCATTCTAGAAGACCATGTGTATCTCATGACTGTGTCAGCTTTTGCTGGCTGGAAATGTATTTTTCTTGTAGCTGTTTTTATAGATTTTTTTATCTGACGTACATTGGTGATGTGATGTTATACTGTCCTATAATGTGTGCTTGTGAAAGGACAGGGGTTTGCACCTATCCCTGCTCTAAGCTTCTAAACTGAATCTCTCTGCCATACACACACTGAGTACAGTATCCTTAAATAGCCTTGACTGTCAGCAAAAGATTAGTTCTCTTTCACCTCACCTGCCCTTGGGAAAACTGCTGTCTGCAAAGCCATCTGCATGCATGCACAGAGCACAAGCTCAGTACTCCCACAAAAGAGGCAAAATGCTGTCACTGCAGTGCTTTCTCTTCTTTCTTTCGACTTCTCCTTGCATACGTGGCATTGCAGGTGATGTAGCATTCCCCTCAGACTCACTGCTACCTTCTTCATCTTGTCTGCGACATTCAAACCAATAACAGACAGCACTCACAGAACTTAAAGCACCTTCCGAGTGCCGGTACAGGCTCGTCCCTCCTCACAAACACAAGCTACCAGGGCTTGTTAGAGCACAAAATGTTTCTGGGTGTAACCCATCAGCTTCCAACTGCTGCAAGCTGCCCCATTCATAAATCAGGGGCTGGACCCCTCCTTCAAGAGGATGGTTGGACATTGGCTGATTTTTGTGAATTGGAAGGTGCCCCATTCATGCATTGGGGCTGCTCAGATGAGCACTGGATCTCTGCAATTATGGGATTCACTAGCATGAGCAGTGCCTGGATGTGCCTAAGCCAAGGAGAAGGGGTTCCCTACCCTGTTTCATGACACAGACACTGGCTAGTCATAATCCTAACACAACCCTAAGCCAAACTCTGTTTCTCTTTGTCTCTAACTCTGTTTCTAACTCTGTTTTTCTTTGTCTCCAACACTGTTTCTCTTGGTCTCTACTTCTGTTTCTTTCTACTTCTCTCTATTTCTGTTTCTCTCTACTTCTGTTTCTCTCTTTGTTTTCCTCTCTAGTCTTAAAATTTAAAAAGCAGCAGTAGAAACTTTCAGGCTCCTGGGGAGTAAAAAAAAAAAAGAAAAAAATGTAAATAATTATAAAAATACAATTTACTCCCTGGGAACCTGAAAGCTTCTACTGCTGCACTGGCCATATTATTTTTTCTTGTTTTTATATATAGTATATCAGGTCCCTAATTAGTACCCGTGGTAGGAGTAATCACTAATTAACCCTCTACATGACTACTCCCACCAAGACGACTAATCACTATAATACCACCATCATTCACTCACACACCTACACAATTAATCACCTACACCCACCCCCACTGGATCTCTGCACCCCCTGCATCAGACGTCATCGCGCCATCCCGCCCCCTGCGTGCTGCATCATGACGTCACTCTGCCCACCGGTGTGTTACGTCATCGCATTATCCCACCCACCTGTGTGTTGCATCATGTCTCCCTGCCCCCTGCGTGCCATATCATGTCACCCCACCCCCTATACGGTGCGTCATCACGTCGCCCTGCCCCTGCATGCCACATCATTGTGACGCTCCGCCTCTGCATCTGACGTCATCACAAGGCTCTGCCTCCCTGCATGTCTCATCATCAAAACAACCCTCTATTTTATAAATATATTTCAATAAATACATTTATTTTATTAATATGTATTTTACATTTTTAAAAAATATACAGTCATTAATTACTGCTCAAAATAAAACTCACTGATATTTAAACCAAATTAACCATCCACCCCTTTATATATACGTTTTAAAACATATTTTATTTATATACATGATATACTTATGATTATAAAATATACAATGACTAATTACTGCTCAAAACAAAACTGATATTTAAACACAATTAACCACCTGCCCCCTTTTTACATATATATTTTAATACGTATATTAATTTTATTTCTACGCATTTTACACTTTTAAATAGAAATATAGGTTCACCAATTACTGCTCCAAATATAAGTAAATCATATTTAAACCAAATTAACCATCCACTCTTATTTATATATACTTCAGTATATATATATTTGTTTTATTTATATCCATTTTATATTTAAAAATAGAAAATACAGACTTACTAATTACAACTCAAGATAACAGTAATTAATAACTAAATACAATTCACAATTACACTACTATACACATCATCAGTGCTAATTAAACTACACAAGTAATCTGACATATATGAACACTGTAACACCACAATCATTTAATTGCATACATCCAAAATGACCTGATGTTGCACTACAGCACCCCACATGACGGCTCACACCACGCTGCCCTCGTCGTCGCCCCTCGCATGTCATCACGTCTTTATTTCCATTCTATGTGGTATCATGGGCCCCACCATGTTTTTCCCGTATCATATGACCTCCTGGGTGCCGCCATTTTGACCCGAAACACATCACTCTACATCCGGTCGCCATTGTTATTTCTGTACCACGTGATATCATATGTGCCGCCATGATCTTCCCGTATCACATGATCTTCTGGTCGCTGCCATTTGAACTGGAAAGACGTTAGTTCTGCATCCGGTCGCCATCTTTGTTTCTGTACTATGTGACATCATAGACACCGCCATTTTTATTTCGTAGCACATGACCTCATGGGCGCCGCTATTTTGTAGGTATTGCATCACTTCTTCATCTGGTCGCCATGGTTTCCCTCAGTCACGTGACTGCATGGGTAGTGCCATATTTGTTTGCATGTCACGTGATCATATTGACGGCGTCATCTTTTTCCTGTATCACGTGACATGATGGGCGCCGCCATTCTTTACTCAGTGAGGACCCCTCAAGTTAGTTGTCTACACAAGTGCCTAACCGAAATTCGAACATTGCCAAAACACTTCCTTACCAATTTTAGAGGGCAAAACCAACCTGTACACAATCACAAAACACCCAGGACCCCAAAACACACCGAAAACACCCGAAGAACAACCCAAAAACCTGTACCTTAACCCTAACACGGCCATCTTTGTTCTCAAGTCACGTGATCATATGACCACCGCCATCTTGTTCCCCAGTCACCTGACCCTGTGGCTGCCGCCATTTTTAGGCGAGGCAGAGCGGGAGTCACCAAACGCAGCCTATGCCTGCCCGGGCAGTGCCCGCAGGTGCTTCGTTTGCCTCCCTGATCTGCCAGGGAGAAGAAAGTGCATTGAATCAATCGTAGCTGAAATATTCACAGAGACTTGGTGATCCTTTTATCCCTGTAGGAAAATTTGAAAATCAGTGCCATTTTATTAAAAGGTAGTATTAAAAAATGCAAGAGGTACCAGCTATTTTATTTCAAAATATAGCAAGAAAAATGGAGGACATAGTCTATCTTGATAGAGATTTCCCTGAAACTACATCAGGGAGCCTGTTTATATTCTAGTGATGTAGCTCAGCCAGACAAGTCTGCGGCAGAGCATCTATTTTTAAACTCCAGGTTGCCATTTATAGCTTGTGAAAATATTCATCAGCATCTGGATAACAGCTATCATTTTTTATAAATGCACAGGAGAAATCAGATATTTCACCTCTCTTTGCCTTGTCCTTTTATGTCCTGCCTTTATATGGCTCTTTGGGAGTCATTTGCAATTTGTTTTTAAGGGCTTTACTATGACACCATATATTTGCCTGCGGTTGCATACAGCATCCTACATTTTCTGCTGGGATGATCAGTGTACAGAGGAAAAAACCTTTTGCTAGCTACTGTGTCTCTGCCTGTAAAGAAACTGCATGTGGGTTTATGGTGCACCTTACGCAGTCAGTAATGGAAGCAGCACATTCTGAAAACACCTTTATAATAAAAGGAGGTAATTTTAAAACACAAATATGAAGAGAAAATCTAATGATTTGAGGATATCTTTTTGACCTTATTTTTCACCTATGGCATAGCATAACTAAAAACTCGTAGCTCAGTTTATTCTGAAAATTTTTTTATTGGCTACTGCCAATACATAAGTTACTAAACTAAATTAAAGAGTTTCTACTATAAGAGAAAGAAAGATGTAGCAGACAGTTACTTGCTTTGGTTCACTGTTCGGGTTTAAGTCTTACAACCAAATACTACCCTCATTTATATCAGTAAAATTTTTGACTAGTCTGATCAATAAACTACCTAGCAGCCAATTGCATGGTTATATTTCTTGATCTAGTCCATCATGGATTTGAATTGTGATGGACAGCACTGGTCAAAAGAGTGATTTAACTTATGTCTGTAACTCTTACTTCCTCTACTGCCTTCCCGAACTGAAAGGAAAAAAAAGTGTAAATATACTTAGAAGGGGTGTGCAATAGCTCCCACTGAGGGATACAAGACACAAGTAAATTCAATTAGGCAAGAGTTCCTTTCAAACAAACTATTGATCCGGCAGAAAAATGCAGATAGAAACAATCTGCCAGTGTGTGTTTCCCCCTCCCTAAAGCTTTCAGCTGTCATGGTCTGCAGAGGCATTAATCTTTAATCAATTGAATGACTTCCGCAGTGAGGCGTCCAGGGAAAGGACAGGTCATAACAAGCATTCGCCTAGAATAACTAAGCAGTCGTGCATGAGCTGTGCCATCAGACCTTGCTGGATAGCAGCAGGGAATAGATGGAGAGCTAAAAATAGCCTTTCCTTGCAGTGTTTTTCCAGACTATTTTTGATTCTTCATTTTGATAAGGTCGACTGGCTATTTGCTAAAAATAAGCAATCCTGGCAAACTGAGGACAAAAAGTAGAGTATTTATAACCTCCTCAGACCCTTTAGTACATTTGTTTGCTGCAGATAATCTAGGATTTTGTAATCAGTCAGTTGCCAGTGTTTTATGTAAGTTGGTAATAAATAAGGCATTAATTGGAATTGAAAATGAGTCTATCTTGTCACTCTGATTTTCTCACATGGAACACATATCGTTTTGTACATAATTCTTGTAGGTTACCTTGCCCTATTCTTCACGATGTGGTTTGAATTGTTTCAGAAATAACCAAAAGAACCTTTTGTTAGGTCAGCCAAACTTACAAAAATAGCTGCACATGTAATTTAAAGTGTAAAAGCAGTTTTGTATGCCTGATACTTAAGATGCAGAAATTTTCAGGGGTGTGATTCACATAGCTTCCTCCATGAGAGGTTTTTTATCATAGAGCCTCTGTGCACCACTATCTCTCTGATAAAATGAAACCACCACTCTGCCAGCAGGATGAGAGCAACTGAGGGATTTTGTAACCAAGTAACTGGAGGAGGACTGCAAAGAAACTGTCAGTATAAATGGTAATTTGACCCCAAGGCAGGTTTCAAGAATCTGGGTTATTATGGGGATGGGGGAAACACAGCAGTCCGCCCAACTGTGTGACCTGTTGGATGTTCCCAGGAAGAAAACAATTAAAGGATTAATATTTATTTTTTAAAAAATAAAGTCTATCACACATTACATTTGAGCAATTGCCCTTCTTCAATTAAGGTGGAAATCTCTTAGGTTATCAGTGAATATTTTCCCTTACAGATATTTTGCTTAGGCCCTATTAAATTTCTGTAAGGGAAAACTAATCTTCACAGATTTTTTCTATAATTATGCATGATTCTTCACAAATACTTATCTTGAATGGGCCTCACTTATGCTGTCTAATTAACTGCAAAATAACACAGGATAATAATTTGGAGATATACAAATTTTTCCTTCCCACAAACATGAACATGTCAAGTGTACACCTGAAATGTATGTTATAGAAGATGCTCTATAACTAAGAGCAGTTCTGGACAGGAATTTCCTGCCTTCACTCTAAAAGTGCTTAATATTTCTCTGGAGGAGACAGAATGGGGAAGAGACAGAGAATGGGGACAGAGAGGAAGTGGGGGAGAGAGTGAATGGAATGTGGCAAGGACCATGAAAACATCTAGGATCTTTTCTGTGCACAAGTGAATGATAACTGGAAGACAAAAATTGTATGCAAAGTGGATTTTATCATCTTTTATTATTACAATGAGTACAAGCAATGAAGGCACAGTGCTGTACTCATTTTGATGGCATTTCCTATTTTAGATGAAATGCAGCAGTTTTAAAAACATAGATCTGATTGGCTTCATTTGAGGTGCTGCTCTGTTTGCCTATTGCTTGACAAATAGGGACAGCATGAGAGTTCTTAATCTTTTCTCTATATTTTTGTCTGTAGACATTTGCCACATAGAAGAAAAACCCATTAATGAGAACTACGAGATACATCAAGCAGAGAAAATGTCTAACATGAAGGTATCAGAAAGAACAGTTTGTACAGGCAGAACCTGCCTTTTTCCTCTAAGGGGTATCCTTAGAGTAAATAGGAATTTATTTCGCTTCTATATACATATGCACAGGACTTTCTACATGTTTACTACTTCTTGCAAACCAGTTAAGGCCATTTACAAAATATATGGGATTTGTAGAGTCAAAAAAAACCATTTTTTTTTCCAACAGCAGACTCACAACCATGTTCCTCTCTTGCCTTATTTCCAGTTAAATTTTTATTTGCTGTGACCAAGCTACCATTCCTCAGTGGAGAGGTCCTCAGACAGGACCATTTTTCAGTGTTAAACTTGAAAAATGATAGAAAACACTCCATGCAACAAAGTGTGTGTGTGTGTGTGTGTGTGTGTGTGTGTGTGTGTTGAGTTACAGCAAGCTCAGATGTGACTGTGTCTGAAAGCACATTATATCCTTTCCTGCAGAGATGTGCTTTACTAGTCAAATCCATATAGAGAGTACAATAAACCTGCTTTCTGAGGTTCACCCATATGTGAATACATATGGGTGAAAAATATTACATTAATTGTTACTATTGTATATTCATTTGCTCCAACTGTAAGAATGACTAGAACAACAAAAGAAAATTAGGAGTAATTAATGGGTTGAATTTGTTATAGGGATCCCCTAAAATATCACTTTAACTAATGTCTAACCTAGTTCTTGATTTCAAAGAGCTTGCTCCCTAAAATTTTGTTGCTCAGGTCCTCCTTGGGATACATAAATAAGAGGGGGGAATCAGGAAGTCCATTTGTAATTTGGCTGTACATCTCACCTCCCATTCCATTAAGAAGACCTGCCTTTTGTGGACTCTAAAACATTGTCCATGGACAAATGCCAAGCTAGTTAGCAAATACTATGTTTATCCCTTATACTGATTTTACCAATCATCTTACCAACCTTGCCTCATCATTGAAGGAGGAACTGGCTACTGCTCACAGCAGTCACAAGCAGCACCATCTTCTCTTCAGCCACTGCTCACACTTTCCTTTTCACTGTCCAAGCAGTTCTCCTCCATCACCACACAGCAAATTGTGGTTGCATTATTTGTTGCCTATGCTTTGGTAATTCGGTTAATGATGCAGATGTGCTTTTGTCACTCATGCCCATCTGCCAAAATCTATGAGGAGGAAAAAGGTGCACTTCTACTCAGTTTTCGTGGGCAATTTCCTTCAACTCTTCATTAATACGTATGCAGAAAAACCAACTCAAATTCCTTTAGGAATTTTCATAGTACCGGAAGTTAAAGAGCTTTTTATCTATGAAAAAAGCTTTCCAGTTGAAATACTCTACCACCAGCATACAGAGAACAGTTTCTTAAAATAGGAAAGAGAAGAAGGAGACAGAAGAATACCATTTAGTCAAAAAAATTACCCTGCAAATTGAGAAACAGAAAAAAAATTGCATTAATTATCATGATAATGGTAGAAAAGGTGCATCCTTGGATGCCTGTGCTAGGTGACAGAAGCAGCTGTACCTGCAGGCACACCTAGCACAGTGGCAGAAACATTCCTTGCACTCTTTTGCCAATATACGTTGTTGTTAACCACAAGGGATGAACTTCCAGGAGTAGGAAAAATGCATAAAGAACACTGACTTTCTATTGCCTCTCCATCTGGAGCTCTTTTCTGTACATTCTGCCAAGAGGCCAATGGATGCAGTTTGCTTACATGAATATAAAATGAAGAATAGAAACAAAACCGGGCATTTCAACAACCAAGGGCGGTGTATAGTGTCTGATCTGAGGTCAGACTGGAAACCAACTCAAAACAAAAAGATTTATAGAACTCAGTCTAGATGACCATGGTCCTAAGAGCCTCAGTTATGAAGATGAATCTATGCACCCTTATATATCCTTAGCTAGGGCTTAGTTAGGGCTGACACTAGATTCTATCTCCCAAAAACACCTCTGTGAGACAGCTGGCCCCGAAATAGTTACATCTGATCATTACTGAAGAAAAGGGAAACTTCACATAATAATCTCAACTCTCTTTTTGGAAAGTGTGAAGAATAAAAAATTACACCACAGGATCTTATAAGAGAGTTAAGAACATATTCATTAGAAATGAAATATAAAATACAATTATGCTGCAGAACAGAGAGCAGCACACAAACAAGACACCCCCCCCATTTCCTACCCTCACCCCAATCCAAGAAAACACACCTATATAGTACAAATTAGAGATCTCAAACAGGGGGGAGAGGAGGGGGCCTACAATTTCTTGCTATTTTCTTGCTATACAGAAAATATATTATTTGCTGGAAGTCACTGCTGAGTTGTTAGGAACCCAGGGTCAGTCACTGCTCAGGAATGCCCCTGAAGGCACATTGACCCCTACTGCTTCCCCACCAGCTTGCTGAACACATCATAGACCTCTGGCTTTTCCTGGGCAAACTGCTCAGCTGTATTTTTCTGTAGCCAGTCAGATGAACGCATCTGTTGCTGCAGGAGGCCAATGAGGTCACCAAGGCTGGAGCTACTGGCACAGGTAGGGTCCTGGTGGCGGGATACAAAAATGACTTCATCTGTGCTATCTGCTTTGCCATCCTGATCTGATTGACAAGGTTGCTCCTTCTCCTCAGCCAGTATTTCCTGCTCACACTCTTCCAAAACCTTGCGTATCCGTTGCATACCTGCAGTGGCATAAGGAGGAGAAACACCACTAATTAGTTTAAGCCACAAGTCTCCAAATCCATCAGATCCAGAAAAGGATAATGGAGAATGGGAGAAGAAACAATGAAGACAAGAGGACAATAATAGGCAAGTTTAGAATTAAGAAGATAAGGGAACAGTGCTGCAGAAATTGTGGTGGGAGGAAAAAGAACATTACTCACCTAACTGCAGCCGGTGGGTCTTGTCAGCAAAGATGATGCGGAACCACCCAGGTTCACTGCACTCAAAGGCTTTTCCGCAGGACAGGAGGACCTTATTATCCAGAAAACGCTTCCAGAGCAGCAACTCCTCCTCAAATGTGCCTGTCTTAAGGTACTAGGAGAGTAAGGGCCAGAAGGGCCAGAAGTTAGTACCATATAGACTACATCACTGAGATCCTCATGAATTTGGGATTCCCATGAGGTCTGCAAAAGCCAAGGGAGACACCTTTTACCTCTGAAGTAGCAGTTGTGATACAAAAGAAGAAATGGGGAAGGAAGTGGCTTGAGAGTAGTAAGATTCCTGCAAGGAGGGAAGCTCACAGATTGACGAAAGGAAAAGAATAGACTGGAACTGGGCATCCTTCCTTCGCCTCATCAAATGACAGATTTGTTAAAACAAAATGCTTGTCACTATTAACTTTTCCTCTAGATGCAGCTGCACTACATTCCTGCATTCACCCCAGGAGAAGCCTCACTTCCTACAATTACCAACCTTTCGGAAATCAATCCAGACAAAGAAGCCTGCGTTGCGGTTGAGAAAAGGAACCCCAAGAGTCTTCAGTTCATCTGTCACATATGTATGGGCAGCTTTTAGGCGGGCATGGTTGGCCCGCAGGAACACCTGGTTGATCCAGTCTGACCAGAAGAAGAAGAAGAAGATAAAAAAAGAATCACAAACTGAGGAAATATTCAGATCTGTTCAAGCTTCCAAAACACTCAGTGTCTTTTTCTGCTTCACACTTCACCTTTTGTTTTCTGTTTCCTCAAATAACAACAAATAAAGACAGCCAAGAAGTATTTTGCAGTTTCATGTCTGTGCAGAAGAGTATCTCCTTGGCCTTCCTGAGGAAGTTTCCCTACATTTATACCTCCCAGTCATTGTGGACTGTTAGCATTCCACCCTGGGGAGAGTTAGAAAGCCATTTCCATTTCCCTTGTCACACAAGCCCGTATTCTTTGTTTCTGCTCATCTGGTTCTAGATAACACTGGCAATTTCTATACAAAAAGCTACCACGCTTCTTCCAAGCTGTTCCTCTAACTGCTGATCGGGAACTCTACGGAAATGGTCCTTTTCTGCAGAGCTGTCAGCCTTGCATTGCAAGGGCAGCTTCGGGGGGTAACACTGTCAATTAAAGTGTACAAAGAGGAGACCACTGGGGAATGTAAGGGGAGGGGAAATCTTCCAGGTACCAAGACACAGAATGGCAGAGGATTGTATACAGAGCTACTGACTGACCTCTGTCTCTAAGCAGCTGTGCAACCTTGTGCTGGACAGGTCCACAAACCCCGTGGAAATAACACAAAGAAGCCACAGCATTAGCAACATCTTGGTTCTCTGTATATAAAGTACCAAAACGAATCCCAGAAACAGCGAAATCCTGCAGAAGACACAGAAAGACAACTTCATTACACTGAACAGCTGGGATCCTATTACTACTAACTTGATCTTTTCAGCAGGAGGAACCTGAGGAGGACAGATCAAAACCTATCAGCCACAAAGGCACAGACTGAGAACAACCAGCACTCACCTTGGTTATGCCCCACATCACGTGAGTCCGCTGTGGATCAGGCAATCTGTATGCAGAAGGATGCAGATGGGCAGTTAGTGTCATAGGTGTTGAAGCTTTTGGATCACCAGTGCAGCATTTCAGAAACAGAGAGGCGGCATTAAACAATGATAGACCGTGCACCACCGAGCAGTCAAGCAGGGAAAATTCAAATGCAACCTAACTTTAGAAGCTAGGAACCCCCTGGAAGTAGTTTCAGACAGAATTTTTAGATATTTCAGATAGAGATGCTTACAAGTGCTACATTTTACATGCAGATTTCCTGAATATATGAAACTGATACATTTAATGCTAGAAATCAGGCTTCTGCCAATGTATTTGGCAAGAATCAAAAGCCATGCTTTTTTACATCTAAGCCCAGCAACACTGAGCTAACATTTAACTAAGTATATTTTATTTCCTTGCAACTGAGCACAAAAAGATGTCCAGCATCACTGGTGAAGACTAGAAATTTAAAAAAAAAAAGAAAAAAAACCAACTCAACACCACACCATATTTAAAAAAAATATTTTAAAAGTTTTTCATCTCATCAAAACAATACCTAATAAAAGCCATTACCCAGCCTGTAACCCTACTGTGATCTGGGACTACTCTATGGAAAATTAGGAAGCAAAGAGCAATAGAAAGTCTTTACAAGCATCAACACAAACATGGGGAAATATGTTTAGGTAAGAAGAAAAGCATCACCTTCAACAAATGAAAAATCTCTTTTCAGTTTTGGAGACTGTCATAAGCAAATACTGATTCACACATTGAGAAGTATACCACAATAAAAAGTTAGCTACCATTTTTTACTTGCTAGATTGTATTGACAAAATGCATTTGCCATTCAGAAATTACAAAAATAAAAGAAAAAAAGGAAATGAATCAATGTAAGGTGGATTCAGAATTTGCTAGCTTATGACTTAACTTCCAGTCACAAGTTCTCAGCAAGGTATCATGTTGAACTGTTACTGGAAGAGGGCCACGGAAGTAGGACCTGCTTTTACCTGTCCATGCCAAGGACACTGTGAAACGTGGCTGATTCATCAAAAACTGATAGCATGTAGATCTCATCTACTATCACATGCAATTCATGCCTGCAAAAGGGCGAAATGGAGATTACATAAGAAGGCTGCTTCTGGTTAAACAGATAAATTCAGGCCTGCAAATACTTGCTTTATACAAAGAAAAGAGGATGCCAAATTTTGCAGAAATAAAGTAATTTTTCTCAACTTAGATCTATTTTGTATACATTGAAATGATTTGAGGTATATCCACTTAACTGTCACCCACTGTAACCATGTAACAAGACAAAGATCCTATCATTGCCAATGCGAAAATTAATTCCTATATGTACTACCCATCCACTCAGCATCTGATAGAATCTGAATCTCAAAGCGTATTGTGATCCATGACGAAACTGGGAACCCATATTTATATACTTTGTCTTTACAGATACAGAGAAACTGAGAGGAAAAGAACTCAGCTTCCTACCAGGGAAGCACAGTTTCCTCAGATTACTGAAAAATAAAACTTGCATTCCTTGATGCAGGTTGCTTTGCCACTCTAGATGACTGCATGGTCTATGATCCCAGGACTCCCCCTCTGTTCTTAAGTCCACCAATCTGTGTGAAGAACAGACTATTTGCCTGACTTAAAAGATATTCACAGATAAATTCAGGGATAGCTAGTAGTCCATCAGATTCTGAAAGCTGTATCTGACTCAGGATATCTCAGCCTTCCAAACTAACATACCTTTTAGCAAATTCCAGGTAATCCCGTAGCTCTGACAATGAGTAGATGTCCCCAAGGGGATTTTGGGGATTCAGAAGAATTAAGGCCCTTACAGTGGCACCCTGCAGAATAAATACCATAGGATTGAGAGAGTTCCTATCATGGGATAAATTTTCAGTTCCTCTACTTGAGCAGTCCTTCACTTGAGTGTGACACAGGATTCCCCTGAAGATTCCACCATGACTTTTCACCTCAAAGGTTAGATTTGCATGAGAAAACTTTCAGCCACAAATTAAGATTTTTCTTTTTACAATTAAATCATTTGCAAAGTGAAATGAGCAAAACATTATAGAATTAATCTATGATTTTGAGAAGAGGGAACTGCTACCACCCAGTAATTGGTTGCCATCTGGTCAACCAATTAATGAGAAAGATGGTCTCACATGCTCTCAGTATGGAACTACTTTTTCTGAGCTGCATTAATAATTGGGAAGTAATAAATTACTGAAGGCTGCCATGAATGTGGCAAGAAAGAAGAGAATTTGAGTTAGGTTGTTGCAAAGGCTACTCATTTAGAGCACACTTGGCTGGAGATGTCAGAGCTGGTAACAACTCAAATACGCAGCTAAACATATATGGGATTTAGGACAAAGCCAAACTTACAGACTAACTCTTAAAAAAAGTCATATCCACTTGCATTTTATCTTCTAGAGTTCTCTCCTGCAAAAACTCTCAGCATTCTTAGTGTATTCACCTGCCCTGCTGCACAGAGCAGTCAGTTTTCAGGTAACTCAGCTGGCCTTTCTGAGGGAGAAATCCTGGGTAGTCCCAAATTTTAGTGCACACCAAGTACATTTTTTATGGTGATATGGAATGGGTTTCAGTGCACTGTGAATGGTCTGGTTTATCCTTTCTGCTGTGACCAAAACTGGACAGACACAATACTGAGGGATTCCCCCTACAACTGCCTCTGAGTTTGCACGCCGTTATCTCAGATGGTCTACAAGGACAACCAGAAAGCCAGGTGCTAGGTTTGAAAATGCCTTGATCTTTAGGCCACTTCTGGGATGTGACATCTCCAATATATTGTAAACTTAGGTGGTAATTTGAAGCTCAGCTAAACTCACCTCTGCCCGGGCATCCTGCAAGGCTTTTTCCAGTTTTTCCACTGTAAGCTGAAAAGGCCGAGTGCTTGTTCCAGTAATCTGAAAGACATAAAAAAGATTTAAAAGGCAAAGTTGTTTCAATAGAGACCCCCTTGAGCCAATCTGCTGAGAAATGTTCCCTGAAAGAAAATAAATTCCCAGCAATAATGACCTAGCAACTATCTTCTTATCCTTTTATACTACAGAGAGAATAAATAAATCAACAAGTAAAATCAAAGAAAAGGCCATCATAAGCTGGCCAAAATCAGAATTTTCTTGCTATCCTTGAATAACTAAAGCAATACAAGATCTCCATCTGCTCTTCTACCTTGAAACCAGCTTCCATAGGACAAAACTTCTCTCTCCAAGGTTCAAAATGGTAAGTTTTTTTCCTTTCAAGAACTTTCCTTAGGAGTAAGGTACAAGAAAAGGACAAAACTGGAAACCAGATTTATGGTCTCAAGTGACTTTCTTGTAAACTAGGTGCCCATTTTCCCAGCAAAAAACTGTGTAAATGTCCACTGGCTGTAGTGTATCCTTGTTCTTAGAACTGCCTGCAGAGGTTCCCAAAGCTCAGCATTCCAGTTTAACTACAGAGGTTGTTATTCCCTTCTCTCAGATCTTACCTTACTGTCTAAGTAGACATACACCAGCTTGACATTACCATAGAGAAAGATACTCTGGGTAATACCACCATAAAAGGGAGTAGCAATCAGAACAGCTTCTGGAACCAAGAAAGCAAAGCTGGTTATCAACAGGTCACAGTATTCTCTCCTAATGTGTTTTAGCTAAACATGAAAGTGCTTCTACCACTGTGTCCCCTGAAAACAATGTAAATCTATAGCCTCTTTCTTCACTTTATTTTTACATTAATTCTTTAATCTTCTGCAAGAGCCCAAGTAACCATGTGTATAGGTCATGTTTAGTCTGGCAAACTAAAACAGGGCGCCACAAAAACAGTGAAGGCAGACAGGGCAGGCATAATCTGCAGACCATGGAAATGAAGAATTTCACAGCAGAGCTTTGCAGGAAACAAGAACTTTGAAGCAGGTCAATACTAATTCCACTACTTCACTTCTGTCTAACAGTATTTAAACAAAGTAACATTACTTCCAGCAGAAAAAGCCAAACCAAACCCAAACTATGTTCCAACCATTCACTTACCGCCTGGATCACAAAGGACTGTAGCTAATGCAGAAAATAAAGAGCCACAACCATTTAAAACAATCACCTGCAGAAGAAAGAGAGAAGCTAGTGATAAATCCATACACAGAAAGTCAACACTATAAAATAATAATTCCTGGAAATCTCACTGAAATAAATTTTCTCCTTTCTACATTAGAATTTTCCCGCTGAAATGCCACTTCTACCAGAATAACTTTTATCCTGTTCTTTCACAGAACAGGACACGCTTTGTTCTGGTGCCATTTTTTACTCAAATAAGCAACTTGGAAAAAGGATAGATTTAAAGTAGGGGAAAAGTTGGGGAGCAGTTCTGAGATGCTAGTAAAGAAAAATACTTTTCAATAGTTAATATATGTTATAATTTCTTCTTAGTAACAGCAGTTCTGACCTCCTGCCAAATTTGTGCGAAAGTGGAAACTACTGTCTCGTACAGAAGCAGGTTTGACTCCTGCTTCTACAGGACAAATGCTCACAGGTACTATGAGTTTCATTCCAAGTATCAGAAAGAATCTGGTGCCTTGAAGAGGCAGTGATCAGCAAACTGATCAGTGGTAACCTCAGTTCCCATGAAGTATGGGGTTCTGTTGAATTACTACAGCCAGAAAAGCAATGGCTGCCCCAGCTCCTGCTGCCTTCAGCACTCAGCAGAGGCAGGAGTCCCTGACCTCCACAGGCCCCTTTGTCCAGGCTGTATCTCTGACAAGGTAGCAAGTCCTGCAGAGACTCAGGTCCTGATGTCTTTCTAGCAACACTGCCACAAGTTTTACAGGCTAAAACTAACTCAAGACTAATCTTTGTCTTGAGGTATAACAGAGGAAGGCAAAGCCATGGAACTCTACTGAAATAGTGGGCACTCTGTCAAGGCTGAGGGATACAGGCATAGTCGGTCCCTGAGCTAAACAGGGAGATCAAAATATAAAGTCTCATTGAGAGTACCAGCAGGAGGAGCTGGCACACATAAGTGAAACATGAAGCAAATATACAGTAGACCTGAAGTGTTTTGGCAGAAGTGTGCATCAAAAGCTGCTGGAATGAAGAATCAACCTCATTTACATGATAAAAGCTTGCATTCTTATTATATCATTTGTTTTAAAAAACGGAGTTTGAAACTGTTTCCCAACAAATGGCAATACATTAGAACAGATGCCAATGGACACTGGGTTACCTACATTCTCTGCTTTAAGAGGTGCAGGGGCCTTGCAGTAATAGGTCAAAAATCGAGCCACTTCTTCACGTAAACTGAAAAACATGAAAGCAAATACTGATTCAAATACTCTCCAAAAGGCTGGGCTTCCAAACCAACTTCACATCTTAGGAAAGTCAGGTCTGGGACAGTAAAGTCTGGTGAAAATAACTAGAAAACCAGATAGCTCTGGACCATGGAACAGACATGATTTTTACAACCAGCAGAGGTGCCACAGATAATGTCTATAATGGTGCATGCATTTCTGATGATCTCTAATCTGGCACAGAAGAGAAGGCTTAACAACCCCAAGTGTTCAATATGTTTCAAATAATTGTTTGGAGTTACCCAATTTGTTATTGTATACAAGTGCTTTTAAAACTCCGAATTAGAAAATCTGCATCTTCTCTCACACAACAGGATTTTTAACTGGATGAGCTGGTAGGACAGCTAACATAAATTTTTTGTAAAGAAAAAGATGATTAAGTGACCTAGAAAAGTTTTAACAAGACAGTGTAGCAGAAGAGGTTTGTATTCACCTATTCTGTTTATTAAACAAGTAGTCAAAGCAGTGTTACAGAAAAGACTTACAACAGATGTCCTTTCCAGTCAGGATACTGAAGCAGTGAAGGGTCCATCAGATTCATATCAGCCTGTGTCAGCTGGGAGAAATGAGAAGAACCATTAAAAGCCCAGTCACTGATAAGGGAAATATGGAAATACACAGGATCCATGTACAGGCGCACATCTGCATAGACCCTTGTGCAACTTCAACACCTGTAAAACTGGATTGGGAAAGCTAATGACCATCAAAATTAGTGCAGCTTGGAGAGCAAGGACCAGCAAACTGATCTGTGATACCTTCAGGTTGTATTAGCTATGGGCTTCTGCAAAGTTACTGCAGCCAAAACTTCACTACTCAGAAATCTACAACAAGGATGCAGAACAGGCAACATACGATGCCCATAACCAAGGCGCCTGCAAAAAGCTTTCTCAGCAAATGAAGCAAATCCAAGAGTGTTTTGCCCAAGCTCTGAGGACAACAGCTGTTAGCTGGAAAAATAAGTCCCAGTTCTGAAAGCTCAGGTCTAGACTGTCAGACTTAAAAAGGAGTTTGAATCAGTCAGATATGCATTTTCTTTAATAAACTTTCAATATATTAATTTTTCTAATGAATTACAGCTTTCATTTATATCTCAGTTCAAAGTTACTGCAGCTTCTTCAGATTTATATTTCTGATCAGTTTGGTAAGTGTTGAAGTGTAACAGGAGCTTTCAAAGACCAGAGAAAAATGAAATTATCTTCCTAGTAATTATACCCCAGGGCAGGGACTTTGTTCCTTATGAGAAACTCATCCTGATTTCACAGACAGATTGACCAGAACTGTGAAGGTCCTTTTTAATATTTATAATTAGATAAAGTGTGCACACAGCTTTTACCTAAATATTTTCAAGATTATAAGTATCAGGGTTTCACATAATCCAATTTGTGAAGTTGCAAGGGAAAGCACAGCCTTGATACAGGCAGAGAGAACATTTTAAATAAACAAAAAGGCAATAAACAAGTATTATGTGCAATGTCCCTTCAAATACTTAATGGCAACCAAATCTATGAGTTAATACTAAAACAAGTAAAGGTGAGGGTGACACAAGTAGGTGATAGTGCAAGGGAAGAGGGAAATTCCACATGCAGTGTGAAATTTTCGCACACGATAAGAAAACCATAACATTTTCTTTATGTGTTTTAACAACTGGCGCCAAGCTCTGGAGTTTAAAGACAATGTCCCCATCCCATGCAGAATTACAACCTGACATTATAGGATAAAACTTCCTTTATTCAGCTGTAGATGTTCTTGGAGTCTATGTAGCTCCAAGAACTGTGCCTCCTTACATGTCTCTCCTAAACTTATCTAAAGAATGAAACACCAAGCACACAAACAGACTTGGCCAAAAATGACTATGAATTAATGAGAACCCCTAAAATTAATGTGTTAAGTATTCTCTAATTTAAGAGTCAGAAGTTGAAAACAGAAACTGGATACATTATTCAGTGCCAGCAGTAAGTATTTTTAATCTCTAATAGCAAAAAAATATTTGCCTCCAATCCCAGCAATGATGCTGCATTCAGTGAATCCATACTTACTCAAGGCTGCAAGGACTGAGAAGCTGGCAACACCATCTTTGTTCTGCTTGTTGCCACAAGCATGAACACTATACCTGAAAAAGTCTCAACTCACTTTCATAGAAGGGCTAATTAAGATGCAGCTGACTACTGTCTCCCTCTGCACTACTTATTGTAGATGTGGTGTTAGTTTAAATGGGAAAGGACAGTGAAGGAAGGAAGGCACCACCTACACAAACTAGAAGACACCTTTCTATGCAGGCAGCAGCTCTGCCTTACCTGTTCTTTTAGCTGGAAGGCAGAGTGGTGGGGTAGCATTCCCCTAGTCAGTGGAGTTGCAGGCAGAAATAAAACAGGGAACATTTTGAGGGTGGGAAATGGTGGAATGGGAGCAACCATGAACTTCAAACTGCAGAGACTGACTGTCTAACCCTGGATCAACTTCCCTCCCCACACCCAAGCACAGGTAGGAAAACGTGCTACCTGCCCACCTCAAAAGCTGCCTGCTATCTGAGCAGCGATTTTAATGGAAATCTAGAAGCATTCCTCTATAGCACATATTTGTTGTTAACTTTTGACTTTTTCTACTTTTTCAGTTCTGCTATGTGTTCTACTCCTCTGCCTGGAGCAAAGCCAGTAGGTAGCAGCTGATCCAGTCTGATTTTGATTGATGTCACTGCTGCCATAATTGCACATCTCAGGTGAGTTCAGAACCAGGTGTCCAAGTTGTATGACTTTGTAACCGACAGACATAAAGATACCCAAAATTATATGGAGTTCAAAACTAATTTCAAGACATCTGCATTAAATCATCTGCTGTAAGCAGAGGAAAATAAAATTAAACTTATTTTCATTTGGTTTTCTGAAATAAGTACATCCCCAAAGGGAAACGCATCATGAAGAGGAAGAGAAAATCACCCATGTTCCTATCCTCCTAGAAAAATAATATAAGTAATGTACAAATAGTTGTATTCAAAAGTGACTTCAAACAAATTTAAAATTCACAAGGAAAAATTTTACCAGAGAAACCTGAGTAACAGCAGCAACTCTAGGAAAGTACAAGCTTTGAAGAGGTACTGCACAGCAAAAATTTTGGAACAGAACTTACCCGCTTGGACATCAGGTCAAAGCAGAGCTTGTTCTCACTGGTGCCAAAGTTTATTATACCCTAGAAAAAGAAACAGTATTGCTTATAAACACATAAAACATGTGAGTACGTCACCTTAGCTATCACTTCACTAAACTGCTTCCAAAAAGTTTACCAAGGAAAAGTCAAAACACAGTTCACATGAACTTCACCATATATAATTCGAGACGTGCATCTGTGTGCCTACCTTTCCATAAATATCCCAAGCACTTGGCTTCTTAGTCAATAAACTATCTGTAAATGAACATGTACTATAGTTTATACTTCTTTACAGAACAAGTTTAACTTAATCTTGAATTCACTCACTATTATATGTAGCTAAAAAAGAAACCCTAAAACAACTCTGAAAAAAATAAAGTTTGCCCTTCAACAGCAGTTTTAAACATGGCTTTGGATATATTTCTTTATCTTAAAAGCATTCATTTTCCATTAATTACTATTCCACTCTGCTGATTTGCTCAAAACCATATAAGCATGTAGTAACAGTAAGTAGCTTGAATACTGAAATTTTCCCCTCTGGAGAGATGACCCTACAGTTCCAGGTTTGTGATTTGGCCATATATAGTAAGGCATTAGATCCTGAAGAGTTCAAATCTACTAGTACGTTCTCATTATTGGAAGAGTGTGGGTAAATAAGTTTTTAAAATGTGAAGGAAAATCTAAACAACTGTACACTTCTGATGTTATGAAAGTACAAGCCTAATTTTAGGTATTTGTTTAAAAAAGCTGCCTCCTACATAGACAACAGTTTATAGAAGTAGCAGTCTCTACCTCATAATACACCTAATACATAATACAACTTTCCTTTGTGTTTCTAGTTTAACAATCTAGTATTCACCCCCACAACACAGAGCAACTAAAGTCAGGGTTAATAATAAAATATTTTTAAAGTTTCAAGTAGTTCAGTATGAAGGATCTAATTCAAAGTAGCCCACGTATAGTTATTTATATTTACTGTACTTGTTACTCAGTAATAATTTGCCATGAACTATTAACACAGCCTTTGTGCCACAAGAGGGCTATGATGAGCTACTTAAAACTGAGCAGCTGAGTGTAAAGGGGCAGAAAAAGTGCTGTTATTAACAGTAATTACAAAAAAAAAAAGGCTACTACTTAGGAGTTCTACTTCCTGCACCCATCACCTGCAATAATCAGACATAATCAGATAATCAGAGATGGTCCTCAGTGGGCAATAGAGGTGATGATGTCGAAGGAGAAACATGAGCTATGTTCCTGTGGATTTCTTACATCTTTCAAGGTCTGCTACTGCTATTACTACCCTGATAAAGAAATCAGAGCATGCAAACCTGAGCTGAACAAAGCATTCATCTTTGCCATGTAGATGATCCACAAAGCTACTTTTAATTTATTTTCCTCAAACAAACAGTTTGACTCACCTTGTATTAGTGATATCAAAAAAACCCTCACACGTTCAGCAGATCTGTCAGCAAACCTCTAAGAAGCTAGTTTTTCCCAACAAGGAAGCCAGGAAAACACTTTGAGGCTCTTACTCACATTGGGGTTCTTGTCTTCATCATACTTGTCAGCATGATAAGCTTTGTACCCTTCCTCAGTGGAGCCCTGAAAAATGTTGGCAAAGTTGCCACGAGCAGAGAGGTAGGGGCTTCTCTGGAAGCCACTGTGGTTACAGAAGCTGTGCACGTCAACCTTCCACTTAGCAAGCGGCCGAACCCTCATCTCTTGCAGGTTGCTCCCTCTTCCTCCCATTCTCTCAATTTCAGACAGAGCCTGGCTGAAGTCTAAACCCTGAGGCATGGCAACAGAGGAGGAGGAGCCACTATGACTCTGCTTTAGGATGCTGAGCATTTGAGCAAAGACATTGAACATGCGAAACTCATGTTCCCGCTCCAGTTCAAACCGGCGCTGCTCCAGTTGCATCCGACGCTCCTCCACATCCAAATCTCGCTGAAATCGGCGCTCTTCCATCTGCAAAAAGCGCTCTTCCATGGCCCGCTGAGATGTCAGAGTCTTCAGCAGGAGATCATCGAGTGGGTCCCTCATGCGCTGGCCTTTCCGCTTTTTTCTCAGCCGATGCAAAGCAGAGAAGCCAGGCCGGGGAACAACATTCTGGATCCGGGATGAGTTTGCCATGTTTGGCTCACTGAAACCTGTGAATACACAAAAGCAAAGAAGAAAAAGTGCAGCAAGCAAAGTGGCATGGGCATGCTTTGCTTCCTTCTCCTACCTGTCCTAAGAACACCCTTTTATCTACCGTAGTTTATAGAAAAAACAAAGTAAAACCTGTCAGGTACATCCTGAGGTTTGCAAGCATTTTTTAAAGTTTGTTTTTAACGTCACACATTGGGCACACCATGATGCTGCCAGCCCCAGCCCCTTACACAACCTCCATATGAACCTGAATCATCATCAGTTCCCTAAGGCTAGGCACCACAGCCAAGAGTACATTGCATTATTCCTGACCTCAGACATTAACCTCACATTTGTTATCATCTCTTCTTCTCAAACAATTCATGGTCTTCCATCAGCCTGTCCTAGACAGGTTTGAAATCCCCGGGATTCCCTGACTGTACCCTTCCGGGCAGCTAAGCAATGCCAATTGCATTTTCAGTGCAGGAATCTCATCTCCTGTAAACAAATTTACTGTTTGTGCCAGTGACTTTCAAAAACATCTTTTTTCCAAGTCCCACTGAATAGCTTAGAAAGTCAGGCAATGATTATTCCCAAGTATTCTTTGCTGTTGAGTGGGCTAAAATATTAGATCTGGAATATATTTTAAAACAATGCAAGGGAAGGTTCACCTGCAGGTTTATAGTGCAACCATGGCAGAAGAGGGTGTCCTGATAACAATTCAGACCGCCGTTAACAGACAACTCTGGTTACGTTCAAGTGATACCAAAAAAAGCATGCAAATGGATTTTTTTTCAATAGGCAATTACTGTCAGCATTATATGCAGAAATTTAACTAGCCCAGTTCATGGACCCTTTTGGATTTCATACACAGTATTTTGCCTAGCTCAGTAATTCTACACTATATTTACCTACAGTGAGATACCTGTGTTTTGGGAATGGCCAAAACACCAAAAATTCAGATATCAGCCTTCTACTTTAAAGCTTTTTGGGATGTGGAAAAACAAGGATCCAAATGTCATTGAGAAAACCAGGTGTCTATCTCTGCACCAGAAATAATCTTCTCTTTCTGGGAAAATGGGCAGAAACTTTATGCTGGAACATAAAACGCTGTCCCTACCTGAAGGTGAAACACTGGTTTCAATGGGAATCTCCACCCTGGAGATGGGAGAGTCATTCTGGGCCCTCTCCAAGAAGGCTCTCTCCATCTCCTGTTCTTCAGGGGAGCCCTGCTGGTAAGACATGGCTTGTGGGGGCTCTGGGGTCAAGCTGTGGTCATCAGAGTTCACCTCCTCACATTTGATTTCCATCAGCTCAGGGTGCTGGGAGTGTCCAAAGGGCAGGGCCGAGGAGGCGAACTGGTGGTGGTAGCTCTCCACCATGCTGCCCTGCAGCACCTGCTGAGCCATCATGCTGCCGCTCAGGGAGCCATAGGCCAGGGCCGGCCGGCTGGTCAGCACCCTGTCCATCACCTCGTAAAACTTCCACGTCCGCCCGCCCCGCGGGGCCTTGCTATTGTCCTTGATCCGCCGGTACTCCAGCTTCATCTTCTTGATCTTCTCTCGGCACTGGTCGCCCGTCCGGTGGATGCCCTTCTCCCGCAGCACCTCGGCGATACGGTTGAAGACGTGCTGGTTGCGCAAGCAGCTCTCCAGCTCTATCTGCACCGACTCGTCGGCCCAGAGCTGCAGCAGCTCCACCACTTCGGGGTCCGACCAGTTACTGCCGCGCTCGTACTTCTTCCCACGGAAATCCATCGCTCCCGGGGTCCTGCCCGCCGCTCGCCCCGGGCTGCGCACCTGCCCCTGCCCCGCCGGGAGAGGCTTTCGCACCTCGGCCCTCGAGGGCGCCCAGGCGGCACGGCCTCCCCCAGCCCCTACCGGGCTGCAGGGCCTCGGGCACGGCTCGCCACGGCACGGCTCGGCACGGCTCGGCTCAGCCCATCCGCTGGAGTCAGGCGGAGCGAGCTAGCGGGGAGCTGGGCCGGCATGTTCACATCCGGGGTGACGCACATGCGTGCAGCCTTATTCCGGGATAACTTTATCCCGTGCCAGGCGCTTGTCGCGCTCCCGGGGCCAGGCCGGGCTCCTAGCGGCGCCGTGGGGTCCCTCCCACCCTGCCTCCTTTCCTCGCTTCCCGCTTCCTGCCGTCCGTCCCTCCGCACGCCACGGCCCGGGAGGAGGCAGCACCGACCGTGCCGTGCCGCATTACCCCGTGCCGGGCTGTGCCGAGCCACAGCCGCGCCACAGCCGCGCCTCCCCTCACGGTGCTCGGCCCCGCCCCGCCCCGCCTGGCGCTGCCAGGCACGGCCCGGCACGGGTTCGCCCGAATCACCTCCGGCTCCGGCGAAGCGGAGACCTCGGGAGCGGTGGTGCCGAATGCCGCCGGTGCAGCGGCCGGTCCCGCTCCCACCGCGCTCCCGGGCCCGGGTCACTGGCGGGGCTTTTGCCGGCGGCGGGCCCGGCCTGGCGAGAGCTGCGGGGGTGCGGCGGCAGCCCCTGACAGAGGCTTGCCCTGCTGCCCCCGCGGCCCTCGGGGACACGCACGGGGACAGGGCACTGCCCGCCGCTCCTGGACTCTAGCGAAGGACTTGTGCCTCCAGTCTGGCCGTCGCGAGCGAGCAGGCATTACAGCTGTTCGTTGCTTTGTTTACACTCACCATCGGTGAGCTGCATGGTCCAAATCCTTCCAAGTACCCGCTCTGTCCTCTGCCACATCTCTAACTGGGCTACAGGACTGCAGAGAGTGAGATTTCTTCTTTTCCTCTGCACCACACCACCTCGAGCTCTCTGCAAGGATCTGTAAATGAGGAACTCAACTTCACGGAGCTAGCCTGCCATCAGCCATGAAGGTGGCTTCCAGCTGCACTGCGGGACAGAGCTAGCAGCACCATGCCACGTCGGTGCGGGAATTTCAGTCCAGTCTGGCAGGATAAGGACTGAGCCCTAAGGCAGCAAGTACAAACATAAACCAGTAATTAATGAGGAAACCAGAATGGCACATAGAGTGTCCATATCCTGTATCACCTGTGGTCAATGTACAGCCCGTACTAAGTTCGCAATTTTTCTCTTAGATCAAAAGATCTACTTCATTGCAGCACTAGGGTTTTTGTCAAACTGTTATTACCTTCATTCTGGATATTAATAAATCATTGACAGCCTCTATGATTCCATTTCTCAGTCTCTGAAATGGAAACAAAAAATTTGATCTTTGTTAAATTTCATAAAATACTTTGAATACTGTCTTGGGGGTGGGAGCAATAAAAAGGCAAAAAGATGTAGGAAAAAAACCCCAACAAACCCACGAAAAAAACTTAGCTTTAAAAATCACAGTACCTTTCTTAATAAATTATGACCAGGGACTAATTTGGATTTTTAAGTAGTCTGCTGAACTCGAGCTTGTATCTCCACTTGTGCATAAGGTGTGCTTTTACTTTCCTGGCTTCTTTTCATGGGAACAGCACTCTATGTTCTACAAGTACATACTTAATTACATAAGGACTTTTACATAGATTGTATACTGGAGTGCACAAAGACTGGGACAACAATGAATAGAGTAATTGATGATAAAAGTTTAGTAGTAAATATAAATAGATTAAAGGCAGCACAGAATAGTCTTTTTAAAAAGCTTTTCAAATAAGCTTGAGAGCTTGGCTAGAGCCTGTTATACCTGAGGGCCATAACTTAGCCAGGCAGCAGCAGAGTATTCTCAAAAGTAACTTGTCATATATCCTGGCATCAGGAGAAGAAGGCACTGTTTCAAAATGCAAACATTAAAGGAATTGAACCTAGATTCGTGATATAAAATAATATAATAAGTCTTGAACTACTTTTCATGGTTCAGTTGTTTTCACCCTCTTATCTTGTAAAGTGGAAACTTGATTTTTAAAATGAAAATGAGAGTTTCCATTGTAACCATGTATCAGACAAGTATGGAGAAGGAACATATCACATACTGTTAAATTGCTAACTTATTTCACCTGCCTGTTCTTTGAGCTGCTTTTCCAATTCAAATGGAAAAGAGAATTAAGAGGGGCTGTGTTCCCAAAATGATGTTGTTAAATTGAGCACAGAGCAATCCACTGAAAATTGCAAAACCAAAAACAAAGACTATCTTCTGAAGTGTTTTGTATGCCTATTTAGGTGACAGAAGTATAGGTACCACCTAATTTGATGTATCCAAGACAGGCTAATTCTTTTAATATTCCTTTGTTAAAAAATCCTCTCTACCTTTCTTTGTTGTGCAGACAGCTCAGGAATGCAAACCAGATGCTGCCATGGAATTCCTTGTTTTCGGAGAATTTCATGCCTCAGTTTCATCTCAGCTGATGATAGCCAAGTGCCTCCATTACACATCATTCCTTCCCAGCAAAGTGTATATCACAACTCCATTTCTAACAAGCCATGACATGTGATCCTGAACATGTGGACCACCTCTAAAAAATGATATTAAGTTTCATTATTTCATTATTTTTAGCTTATTATTAGGACTACAAGGCATTGATGCAACTACTTGATGATCAGCTAAATCTAAGACAATAATGCTTGCCCTAAGCATTGCAGGCCATCAGAGCAGGGGACTGCTCCTCCACTATTGTTCATAAGCAATGATATTTAAAATAAAGTCTTGTCAAACCTCCTCTTCAATGGCACAGTCACAGAGAGTACTGAAATGAAAGCCCTAGAATTTCTATTTCTTTCCAGCACATCTGCAAGCTGAAAGGAAGGGGCTCACTGAGTATCAGGCCTTCATCTCAGAAATATGACAACCATCATGATGGTTTTGGTAGGGAAAATTTCACAAAAGTTATAGAGGCCTTGCAACTCAGCTCAGTGACAGATGGTAACAATAAGTTATTTTGTAATTATATAGGGTTTAACAATAATAGTAATAGTAATAATACCTTAAAACTATTCATGCCTTCATGCTGCAAAGAGGATGGCTCATATCAGCATCTGGGTTAGCATCTCCACTGTCATGCTGCTTCCCTCTCCCAAAGAATGCAGGACCTCTCTGGCCTTTTGGCTCCATCCAGAGCAGAGCAGAGAAGACACAGAGGGCTGGAGGTGTCCCTTCCAGGCAGGAATGGCCGGCAGGGTGATGGGTGGAAGGTCCCTGCAGAGGATGCTCCAGCCCCAGCTACCTTCCTCTGCTGGGCACAGTGGATTTGCATGGAAACCTACGGGTGGGAAGGAACGTGTGGGGGACCCTGGCAGGCTGGGAGAGTGTTAGCGAGAGATTTAACAGCAGGGCCAGTTGCCCAGCAGGCCTGTTTCCCAGAAGTTTAGTGCATGACTCTCCATGGTTCACTGTAAAGGGAAGTTTCTGCTGCAGTCAAGTAAAACTCAATGGTTTTCAAGAGCCTCCAGCATGGGAAAGGATGCTGGGTTGGCTCTTACAATGCTGTAGATAGAGGAAGGTTACTTCCCAACGATGTGTAGTGGCTGCTGGCAGCACTTAAGTAAATCCCAGACGCACTGTGGCCAAAACCACGACCACCTGATGCCCATTTACACACTGCCTTGGAACCAGACAAGTTGAGCGGACTGAGGTCTATTTCCTGAGAGGTGGCTCAAGTAAAAATTCATTGCCGTAACTGCTGTTTACAAATTAAAGTCCAAATCCACCATTGAGACAAAAACCTTCATGCATCTCCCTAGTTTGGTAGATAGTTTAAATAAATATGATATTTTGCCATGTTATCAAACAAATGGGAAGAAGTTAAAACTCTCTTAATTCTGCTAGTTTCTCTGGATCTGAACTACTGCTCTGGCCAGTGATGGTGCAGAAGAGCACCTCCAGACACTCTCTGTTCTACATCTGATTCCCCAGATTGCCGAGAGGCACTGAACAGCTGAAGCCAAAGCAGTCTTTATTTTTACATTCTTTAAAAACTGATGATTTTAAAGAAATTGAAAACACCCTTTCTGCTTCACAGACTTTCTAGTTGTAAAGCTTATTGGTAATATTCATTATCCATTCAATTTCCGGCAAAAGCCCTCAGGCCAGCCCCCGCAAACCACAAAATGCTGACTGAAACAAAGCACCTTAACCAGAACTAAGGCAGGAATGAGAATAAGTACCAGGATCTTGCTTTCAAACTTATTACTAATTCTTCTATTTCTGCATGTGTGTTTGGAGATGATTTTATTATATATCACTGGCTTTCAGAACCAGCAAGACCAAACAGCCATTATAGATGCCTTCTCTTAGGCTTCTTATTGCATTGGCAGGCACATGAAGGAGTGGAGAGTGTACAGTTTTCTAAATTAAGGTGTTGCTTTAATAAGCAGCTGCAGCACATGGGCCTTACAGAAGAGAAGCAAAAGTTTCTGAGGGAGTCATATCCCAACATATGCCCACAGCGTTATTTAAGGTACTTCACAGTAAAGCCCACAGAGGGCAGTAGGACAGTCTTTAAAATGCTTTGTAAAGTGGAGCTGGACAAAGAAAACTGCAGAAGAAGAGTTTGGCTGTTCAGCTTCTAGACTTTATGGGACTGATTCTTCTTTTTCTCCCAAAGTGTCGGTTTTGTACACAATTAATCAGCACATTGCATTTCCGATAAAACTGTGAGCAGACCCACAGGACCTGTCTCACTGCATCAGAGGGAGCTGTTGGAAATGCTGAGTGTTGTCCACCCTCAAAGTCAGTATAACACCTACACAAACAATTTAGGAACTGTGGTTTACACACATTCTGTGCAAATTACTTTGATAAGAGCCAAGTCAGCTTAGTCATAATTTAATGGTATTCCCTGGAGCGGGAAGTGGTGATTGGACTGGGGGTATTTCAAGTACTGGCTAACCCTGTGACTAAAACCAAACAGAGATAAAGGGAATCTAAGTATCTAAATTTATTTGTTAGAGGGATTCAAGAGAAGAAATGGATCCAGATTCCTGTAAACCATTGTCTTCTTCAAGATCTCTAAATTTCTGTAGATTTAGCTGCCATAGTATGATTTCTCTAAGTTGTGACTGAATAAGTGTTTATGTTACGGATGAAATGGTGGCAAATTTCAGGGCAGGAGCAGATTGCACTTCTGCTAAATTAATGAGCACACCACTAGGGAGTAATAGGGCCTTTTCTTCTTCAGGGTGAAGTAACACTGGCTGATGCCACAGGCAAGAAATCAAACCAAATATATCTATTAGGGCAAATAAACTTAACTTTCCATATGACACTGACACTTGTCATCCTATATGCAGAGCAAGCTCTTGCAGTACTTCATGTTCTCCACTAAGGCTTGCCAGGCACTCAGGGCCAAGGCAAGCAAAGACAACTCAGCACTTGCAGATCCATACGTACATTTGAGTTGCTTGCAGGGCTCATTGAAATCTTCCTTTTCTAGACATAGAAATTTTTCATTGCCCTAGAGAAAGAAACCCTGAGAGGCTTCACCATGAAGGATATGATGTGGCATCTGACAAAGTGACCTCTCTTTGTAGTTTCTTCATAGTGACTGATTGTGGAAGAGAACTGCAAGGAAAAGCCCTGTTCAAGGGAGTAGAGGTAAAGAAGAGCTACTGACTCTAGCTAGAAAATGGGCACTAAAAGTTGCTTCGTTCTTGACATGTTATTTATATTAGGCATGCATTTTTGTCTGGTTCCTTTGTTTTTGGCCATTGCTGATTCTTGGGCTGACTGGTCTGGGAGTTCTTTGCAAATGTTTTCTCCCTCTCTGCTGCCAGAACACAACATGGGTCATTTCAGAACCCACAGACACCAAGCCAAAAACCCCTCAGGTCCCTTTTGTGGCCTACAAACTCAGATTCATTGATTACTAAAGTAAATACAAGAGATAAAATTCCTTAAGTAATGACACAAAAAAATCAGGTATCAACCCATTTCAGTTACCATGATTTTTTTTGTCTCTCTAGTTTTATGTAAGGCATATTCAAGATCCGTCGTATTTGCCTTAAAAGAGAAAAGCCAGACTGAAGGAAGAGCAGGCTGACTGCCCTTATCTGATGCTAAAGATAGACAGAGTCCTCCATGTTTGTTCTCGTACAATAAACAGTTGGAATTAAATTTCTATATAAAACCATGGGTGAGAACTCTTCTGTATTTTAATTTATAATAGTGAGGAGCCTATACTGCTTTTGCCTGAGTTAACTGCATGAGCTGAAACTGGGGTCTTATTTCCTGTAGCATAGCTAAGAGCCAAGCAGGATACTTCTAATGTCCCTCAAAAGGACCTGTTCATTCACACAGAACCTTTTCTAGGGAGGGGCAATGGTATCAGTGCAGTTTTTTGAGCCTAGGCACTGCTACAGGTGTCCTTGGTTTTCACAGGGCTCTGCCTGTACAACTCAGTCCTGCCAGAGCCCCACAGCTTTTCTGCTCTAGCCTCACTGCACTAACAGCAGATCATCGTCCTCACTCTGGCCTTCTTTCCTGCTCTGCCAGGCCTGAGAATAACAAATGGTGACAACACTTATTGGTAGCCTTGTGTCTGAGGCTGAGCCACGAAACTTGTAACTGCTTGCCTTGATCAGGGAGCTGCAAAGACATCATCGATGTATCCATCCAGCTCAGCTGTGCTCAGCTTCTGCTTTCCTGAGACAAATATAATGCCCAAAAAGGAATGCTCCCCTCACATACTGTCATGCTTTCTTAGCAACTCTTACTAAACACTCTTTTATTTTTTTCTTTTTAAGCTTTTCTTTGCAGCTAGTTCATGAGAGATAAGAGACCTTTCTATTCTCCTTCCCTCATTCTCCCTATCTTGTGCAAGAGCTTCAGTGATGTTGCCCTTAAAAAGTCAGCAATTGCTCCCAGGAACGTTATTGGCCCAGTGTAATGGCAACTGCCTGGTCCACACAACTCTTTGGCATCTCATCCAGCTATGCTATCATCATCTGAACTTGATGTGGACCAAAAATAAAGTCCTAGTTTTAAATATTATTTTAATGCAAACTTTCTGAGAGCAGTCTGGGGAAAGCACCACTGTTCAGCTGTGCAAGCAAGTGAATGAGAGGGAGGTTTTTGAGCTGCCTGAAATAAATTTCTAAGTAAAGCTGGCAGAAATTTTATGCTGATATTTAAATTGATTGCTGTCTGGAAAGAAGAGATAACCAAAAGTTGGGCTAGCACAAGGTTTTGATAACTGTAAGCAGATATTTGCTAATGCTGCTAAGAGTCTATCTTCCCCTCAAAGTAGTGCATGGATAAAAGAAAATTGGTCAGGAAAAGAAATATGCAAGTGGTTGGGATGGAAGTCAAGTCTCCCAAGACTGGAAATCCTTCCAATTTCTCACATGGATCCAGAACCAGAACTTGAAATCCCTTTAAAAACAGTGTCCCTCAGACACTTAAACTGAAGCTGAGGAGAACATTCTCATGTTCCAGCAGCTGCACAACAAGTCATTAGTATATGCCAAGTAAAATAAGACAGAAACAGTCAACAGAAGTGTGCAGGTGGTGATGTTAACTTTGTTTCTAAACAGGTGACGAACACCTCTTTGCTTACTGAGTGATTTCTCCTGCCCTTGGCACAGACTGGCAGGGACTCACTCTGGTCTGTTCCACAGTAAGATTACCAATATCTTGAGACTGGAAAAGAAACATGTTTGCCCAAAGGCTTGTCTGGTTTGCACAGCTATCCAATCTGGGCTCCCTGTTGGTCTCTTGTTATTTACATCTCTACCTGTGGCAGCACTACCATGACAATTCTTGGAAGACACAAAGATTTTGAAATCTCACTTAAAAGACTTCCAAACTCTCCTAGTCAGTGTTCTTCTACATTTGGAATGAGAAGGGCTTCCTAAAGGCTAAACCTTATCTCTCCTGCTACAATCTTGAGTTGTAAGGGAGAGTTCTTATCCCATCTAGCACTAACTCAGAAAATTGTTTTTATTCTTTCGCAACAAGATCAGAGGTTAGTGTACACCCTTGTCAACAAATTGAAAAACTGTAGAGTATCTTCTCTAGACATCTGATTGTTTTGGTTTTTTTCTTGTTTCAACTCTCTGAAACTAATATATGGCTTGTGAAACCTGCAACCCACACTTAGGCATAATACGCTATCCAAAAACCCACCAGTGTGAAGCAGAGAAAGGAGGCTGTTTAAGAGACTATGTTCATGGCTGTTTGTCTCAGGATAAGAATGGTTAAGAGTAACAGTAGCAAAGCATTTGAAACATTCATTTTGTGATCACTTAAAATCACTAAAACCTTCTTGCTGTCCTGCGAGCTGTTCCTATTCCTATTTTGTACCTCTCCATATTTAATATTATTTCATTTGGTCCTCCAGCACTTGAAGACTCCTTTGAATTCTGGCCCTGTTCTCTCCCATGGAAGACAGAGCCCATCAGTGTAACACTGCCATCACATCTGATAAGCATTATCTCTGTTGCACCTACAAAGCCATTCATGACAAGTGTCCCCTCATTGCTCCCTCCCGTTTCATGCAAAGCTCCAAGGAATGTTCGATGCATAAGCTTCTCCATGGGACTGTGACTGAAATTCCTAGAGTTTCACATGGGATCTGAGTCCATAGCTGCCTTATGAGGATCTTGTGAAGGAACACGGAAAACCTTAGCCAAGTCAGAATATAGGACATCTCCTTTTTCTTCCCTGATTGGTTCCTCTGTCAAAAAACAGAGGGCAAGTGGCTCAGATAGGATTTCTTCTTGATAGGCTTTTGTACCTGCAGCGTAGCACTTTATCTTCGACAGGCTTATGTACGGCTCATTTTTCTCTTTTTCTAGAAATTGCAACTGTGGTGACTACTATCTAGTTTGTTTCACTTCCTTTTCTCCTTTCTTCAAATCTATCATTGCATGCACTCTTATCTTAGAACACCTAGGAATCTCATCCCTTTCCTGTGATAGCTCAGAAATATTTCATAATATTTCTCAGCCAGTTACTTTAATGGACTTCATCAAACATGCATGAAGACACGTATCTAAGCAGTGACCAATCCTAGGGTTGAGTGGCACTACAAAGCCTGTTCCAATCTCTCAGAGGCCCATTCCTTCTGACATTGATTGAAAGCCAACCCAGTCCTCAAAGCACAAAACCATGTACATGCAATGTTGAGTCTGACCTCATAGTCTCTGCCAGACCCCACTGTTTCTTCTCACTTGTGCACGTTACAGGGGTGCAGACCCGTCCAGGAGACTTCCACAAAACTACCTAGATCTGCTTGTATTGAGTCTGTTTTGGTTCAACATGCAGCTTCTCCATCCCAAAAAATAGCATATTCTTCCCTACCAGCCAAACAAATTATGAGTTCACCAACTACATCCAATACATCCCTCTACACTGCATCCAATGCATCCAACTACAATCCCATCCAATGCATACCAGCTATATCCAACAATGCATCCCACTACACTGGTCCAGTTCCAAAACGGTTAGCAGATGGAAATAATTACTCTTAAAAACACAGTTTGTGGTCACCCCAGTCTCAGTGTCGACTATAGAATAGGCAAATGCTTGTGTTTTTATGACTGCAACATTACTACAGAGTCATACAGCTTTTTTCCACTTCACAAAGAGAGGCACAAGGCAATTCAGTGACTTGTCACAGGTCAAAAGAAGTACCGACCAAAGATTCTTCTTTGAGTGGAGATGTACCAACCAAAGATGCAGGATGTCTTCTCAAAGTTCAGTGCCTCATTATAACAGCAATTTCAATTATCCAGAAGTAGAATGCTCCTGAAATTAACTACACCCGTTTGTCTAAGGCAAACAAAAATAAGTCTCCATACCTTACAGCTGAAGCAAAACACAACTAGAGTAAGACAGTAGTAGTTTGGTCTTACCTGTAGACTTTACTGGAAGAAGAAATGAACTGACAGTCAGTCAGATTTTGCCTTATGATCCTGGGTACAGCTGCAGTTATAACTCTGGAAAAAGGCTGAGGAAATACTCTCTTTGGTGTTTATTTACTTTGTCAGGTACGTTCACCAGATTGCATCAAGGAGCTCCCAGAAAAGCATGTGTGAGAATCACACCCCCTTGGAAGGTTTTCCCAATCAGAGGCTGTGTCCTTGTGCCCTTTGAGTCACGTAGCTTCCTTGCAGTATTTAAAGAGCAGAATATGTGCAGGTTATCAATCATCAGGTGTATGCCTTCTGGGGTGGAAGGGAACATTCAGAATTCACAGCTATTGCTAGAAACTTTTGAAAATCTGATTCTTTAGAGGCTGACAGGTGTTTTATTATATTCAGGAAAAGAACAGTTTATTTTGCAGTTTCTGGCAAATCTTCTTTGAAAATTCAGTCTCAATTTGAACTGTGCTATATTCAAATCATTTTAACTCTATGATGTTTACTAAACTGTTTTTAAACAATGATTCATTCTAGGGAACTTCATAAAAGGTTCTAGAAACACATAAGAAAATGCTTCTAGGTCTACAAATGACAGATGTTCATCTACTCACTTGTTGAGATGTCAATGTCACATGTTGGTGCCTTGAACAATGCCAATGCTTACTGTTTTTCAGCCTGTAACTTCAGAATTGCAAAGAGGGTTTCTGCAGAGATCATCTCCTAACCCTAGACTGTTACAGCAAATCCCTGCCCCAGAGCCTGAGGGAGTACTTGAAACCCCTCTTTCCAAAGCTAATAAAACTTTGTCAAGCTGAGGGCCAGCACCCTTTGCAGGTGTGGTCTCAAGCCTACCGAAAGCCTGTCTCTGCTTCTGACATGTTGAGGTCACTTTCCAAATGTGATACACTGTGGGAGCAAAAGAATTTCCTCTGGTTTAGTGAGCTGTTTCTTAAAATAGCAGGTAAGTGCTGTGACAGTGGACTGAGTCAGGGTATTCATACCCTGAGTGCAGCCAGAAAGGCCATGTCATATTCAGCCAACAAAGGAAGATTTCCCCATGCAACTTGCCACCGTTGCAAAGCTTAAAAGTGGTGGGTGACTGCAAGAGATAAAAGAAATTTTTTTCAGTTTCTGTTTAATCCTTCAATGCCTCTGGCAAGACCTCAGAAAGGGAACTGCTTTTGTGCCATGGGAGTTGTTTGGTGAAAACTGAGCAGGGGCCAGTTCCACCTAAATCTTCCCTCCAGACTACTGGAGCATGCCCTGGACCATCACCACCCTTGCTGACAGACAGAAAGAAAGAGAGTTCACCAGTATTAAAGATGTGAGCTGTTTAGCTTGAATTTGAGACAGATGTCTATAAGCCAGACTGTAGTAGCAGCTTTCACTCTTTGCAAATCAAGAACCAGGTAGGAGAGAGGGAATATTATCTCACCTACAGTACTGTCAAAGACTTACAAAGACGAGTCTTCACATCATTTTCCCAATTTCTCAGACTTTCAGTCTGTCCTGTGATCTGACTGTATACTCCTTGAGTATCCTCACCCTAAAGAGATTTTGAACCCTAACTTGAGTCTACCCTAAAGTTATCTTACTGGACACATGCCTTCACCCCTTCCCCTATGCAGTTTTGGCTCACTACAGCTGAATTGGATAATTATGGAGGAATACACACATTAACCTTCAATTTGAAATGTGTGCATTATTGCCATCTTTCTTCTCTCTGCTTTCCTGTTTTTCAGTTTGAATTAAGCTGCTTTCATTCAGAAGTGACCAAAATTACAAAAACATTTATGAAGGAAATTAGTTATATGTCAAGTCAGTTATTTAGGAATGATGAATAGGTAACAGAAAAACCATTAAGTCTCTTGTTGGCCCAGAGGTCATGACTCAAGCAGGCTGTTTGTCCCACAGGAGAACTTGCCTTTTTCCAAGTAGAAGAAATATTTTGGCAAGCAAAGGCAGCATACCTTGAAATGTGTTCTGCCTATAGCCAGGCTGCTTCAGTCTGATGAGATTTCATTCATTCTACCTCCATGAAACTCCTTAAACTTTACTCAATTCAAATATACAAAGTGAGGGAAATCAGAGTATAGTTATGTTCAGAAAGACATCACCAATTTTCAAACTAGCTCCCATCATTAGCATACTTTGAACTTCTTTGTCTACAAACAGAAGGATACCTCTTTCAGAAAGCACCAGCATCTGTTTAAGCTAATACTGATCTACTTAAATAATAGCAGCTAATTTTAAACCACTCCACATTTCATCTGCATTACTGACCTTTCACACAGGGTATTTGCTAAATGGCAGTGGTCACTTGGTACCCCAGAGGCTGTGTTGTCTATCACTTACATATCTCCAGGAGTGGAAGGCACAGAAGACCTCAGGTGCCCAAGCAGGAGTCACCTTAGCTGTGTTGTTTCACCAGCCAGTCTCTTGTACTCCAAACCACTGGGGAAAGAGCAAGATTATTGCTGTCTCACTTCCAAACCCAGGTGCAAGCCACTTGCCTGTCCCACGTAGAGAATATGCCAGATGCTCACAAGTGATGCTGGGGAAAAGGCACAGCTGATCCACTGATTAAGTGGTCAAGGTCTGGCCTCCAGTCCAAAACCAATCATAGTTATTTACAGAACAATTTGCAAGAAGGGAGGAAGAAAAGAACTTTTATTTACATCTTTTATAGATTTTTTTTATTCCATCAGGTGCTCAGCTAAAAGAAAAATACTTATATTAATAGACACAAAAATGTGTAATTTCTTGATGTCTGTGTATCCCTATTGCAATAAATAAAATTAGAAATTAAACCAGCATCTATTTTCCATCAAAATATTGAGTTAGAAAAGATTCAAAAATTATTTAAATATTAATAAATAAACACTGATATTCACAAAACTGAGGCATTAAGGAAAGCAAAAGCAATGACAAGACTGATAGAAAAATCCAGACTTTGGGAACACAATGCTGGTTCACTTCTCCCACCTGCAGTCAATCAAGCGGCCTTTGCCCTAGCTTTGCCCTAGCTCTCTCGCTCTCTCTCTCGCTCTCTCGCTCTCTCTTTCTCTTTCTCTCTCTTTCTCTCTCTTTCTCTCTCTTTCTCTCTCTCTCATGCATTTGCATGTGACCAGGTTTCAGATGTTTCCCATAAACTGAGGAGCTGAAGAGAACATTACTGTGCCTGGGCTGGTGCAGATACTGCACATCTGTGTAACCTGTAGCTCTGTTTCAACACTGGGTTGTAGCCCAGAAACAAACCAAATGGTAGCACTGATGTGACTGAGTGTATCTTTGGTAAAGGCTGGAAGCAGGTGTGCAGCACTTGCTTTCCCTCTCCCAAACCACTTCAGGGCCTTGTGCCAGCTGACAGGAAAGCACTTAAATACAGTGTTGCTCTTACTCAGTGAGAGAAGGTCTAAAAACCTCTACCATGGGCAGGAGGCAACTGGAAGATGCAGCATGCCCCAGTCACTACCAGACAGAGCAAGCACAGGCAGGCAGACAGTCAATGTCTCTCTCACATTTGGATATGAAGGATCGTCCATTTTGAGTTTCTCCAGTATCACTGAGGATAAATTAGACCTCTTTCTCCAGAATCCCGTTTGCTTTCCATTTCGTCTACTGCCTTCACATCCAGGCCATGTGGCAGTAGAGGAAAAAGAGCTGCTTTCACAGACATGTCCAGTATGAAAGCTTGATTCATACAAGCACTAAAATCCAGAGAAGATATTCCAAACCTCTGGTACTTTTTTCAGACTTTGTATTCTGGTGCACAGCCTCTGTCAAAATTAGCTGCAACAGTATTAGCAAGGCAGACAGTCCCATATGTATTCTTTACTTTTTTGCTGAAGTTCACCACTCCTATGGGTTGTGGTAACTTTTGGCAAGCTTCTGCACCAACTTCTATGAGAAGTTCAGAAATTTCAAAAACCTTTGAAAGGCAAAAGTCGCTGGTGTCAGGTTCAGCACTCATAGCAGTAGATGATGTTTGTCTCAGCAAAGATGAGCAGTACAGTGCCAGTGCTCCAAATGAAGCATGCTTGTCCATAATTCCTCTCCATATTCATAGAAAATACTGAAAGATTAAAAGAGGAATGAGTGGAAACAGCATAAAGATGCTGATCTTCAATGAAAGGGGCTGATCTGTGCTAGGAGGGGTCTGGGATCCTACAGAATTAAGAAGCCACCATCACACTGGTATGTGCTCTGGGGTTAGAAGGGAGGTGAGTGTGGTGGTGTTTAACCTCTGATACCAGACTTAAGTGAGATGCTATGCTGATTACAATGATTCATAGTTTAAGTATAAACCTTTCCTAATCTGAGCCAAGACTTTTCATAGAAATTGTGTGATATTTCTTCTTCTGCACATACTAAATTATATCATTTTATTCTGAGGGATATTTAGAGCTTTTTGGTGACACAAATTTGTTGCTTTCTCCTAAATATTTAGCTGTGCAAGCTTATGCTCTTTAGGTCTGGCATGTCTCAAGATGGAAGAGGGAAATGAGACTGCCTGGATCTGAGCCCAGCATTTCTCTAGCAAACATGCATCAATAAAACAAAACATTTATACACATAAATAAGAGACCATGGGGGAAGAGGAGCAGGAACCCAAATATCTCTCCCATTGTGTCTAGCTTTAACTCAAACACAAATATTAGAGGTGGGGGGAAGGGGGCAGAGGAAGAAGATAACATGATAGACAGAAAAGAATGTGAAAAAGCTGTATTCCAGCACAATCTAAAACTTTCCAGGGAGACAAATAGGGATAAGCAAGTAACACTGTGGCCTTTTATAGGAAGTCTTCCATTCATAGGAATTCTCTTAATTCCTCCATGACGGCATCTCACTGCTCTTTTTTCCCCACTATTGTCTGATTCTGGATTCACAGGTCCTCTCTACAGTTAACCACAGAAAATATTTTGAGCACAAATCTCTTCACATCTCACAGAGTTTTGGAGAAGAAACCTAAGAGAGACCTGCCAAGGCAACCTCCAGAATTAATAATTTATTTTAATAATAAAACAATCTCTTGTAAATGAACATGTTTAAGGTAAGTGGAAAGGGATGTAATATTTCATCTATAGATCCGAAGGAAATTAACTCCATCTCTCCTTCAAACTTCACTTTCTGAGGTGATCAATGAGACAGAAGCTGTGGTGGTTTCTGTCTGGAACAGAACTTGTCCAGGGAACATGTTTGAGACATGCCGCTAAACAACACCAGGTGGAAGCTTGACTGCTATGACCTCAGGAAGGAGTCAAGAAGGTGAGAGAAGCAAAAAGATCATCCTTCCTTCCAGGGCTGCCTTAAGATAACAAGGTTTTCATGGACTGTGAATCAATCTGTTGTGTTCCTGCAGGGAATTTTAGCTTTTACTTACTTCCCATGAAAAAAAAATCATTGTAGTCATGTTCCTTTTAAAAAGCAGGAATGTCTGTGAGTTACTTTCAGAGAGGCATAAACAAGTTTCCCTAAAAGTAGGTGATATTGAGATAGGAATGCTCATCCAGATAATTTCAAAATATCCATTTAAGTAAAAATGCAGCAGATAGAAATATGGCACAAGCAGTCATTTTGGCATAAAGGTATCTGAACCCAGAAGCACACCTTTTAGCCCTGACATTAAGTAAAGGCAACCATAAGAGTTCAGAGGATCCTAACTTATTAAGAGAACTGGGCAAACTGCCTTTGCTGGTGTTTTAAGAACAAAATTAACCACTTGCACTGAAATAATGGTCTTCATTATTCTTTTTCAGAAGAAACAGCCAAAATAAAATTGAAATTTGTGAAGGAGCAACTAGAAAAATTTGAAAATCTATATAAAAACATAGAGAGGGATCTAGAGAAAAGGTTCCTTTATGAGCAAAAAAAAATAGATGGGCAAGAATTGAAGAGGGCAGATTTTGCTTATGTAAGAGAACATTTAGGTATCCCTAATCACTTCACATTAAAACAGCTCGACAGGAATTTGAAAGACATGGCCCTTGTCTTGAGATCTTGCTTGAGAAATAGTGCTCACAGGAATGCAAAAGCATCCAGCAGAGATTTAGGGAAACAGAAGTACTCTCCATAGGCAAATGTGGTTGTTAGCATGGTACTATCCAATGTGTGTTTTAATGGTGTTTTGTGCTGTCCTCTGAAGCAAAAAAAGCTGGGCTCAATGACAAACCTTTTGTCCAAGCCAGTGTGGTAATTCCTGTGCTAGACTGCTGCACTGATAAGGTGCTGATATACATTTCTTGTTCTTATCCACTTCCACGAAAGGAAATACATTTTTCCTTTCTAGGAGTTGGTGGTTTTACTACATTTTTCCCACTGAAAAAAAATGTCCCAATAATTCACCTGTATATTGCTCAAGAAAGTGCCTGCAAGCAGTGCTTGCTGCAGTACTGAACAAGAGAGAGCCCCCTGCCTGACTTTTCCGAAGCAACTAAATTTCTGGGCCACAGCCTCACTTTTTCAGAAGAGACAGCCTCACATGCCAGGTCAGAGAGGCTGCCTCTGTTCACTGCTGAATTTGAATTAAGGCTTTTTCTACTCATTGTTGCTCAATGACTTCGGAATTTTAAAGAATAGAACAAATTGCAATGGCCAAATTTCTGCATTCAAAACAAACTAGCTCCAAGAAGGGGATAATTAGTGAGATGAATTAGTCTGTGGAGAGGGAGTCAATCTGGGAAGCATGTGCTAAAGAGAGCAATCACAGAGCTCTAGAGATGGACTCATGGGTGGGTTTTCCATGGACTGGGGAAATTACTGAGGCAGCCAGAGCAGTAACTGTTCAGCAGCTGCTGTAACAAAAGCACAAACTAGATGCCAGGCCCTGTGAGCTCAGGAGAAAATACAAATGAGGATCTGATGCTGAATGCATGAGGCACTGTTGCACCAGAAATGCTCTTGGCCCCTGAGCAAACCCAGCTCCACCAGAATTCCCCCTGCAAATTCCCTGTGACTCCCATCCAAACTCTCTGCCCTTTGAAGCCACTGGACCTCTTTCATGTTTGTCTGTTGAGAACACCAGGGGTTGAAAGCCTGTTTTCCACCCTCCATCTCACTGCACAGTGTAGGCGTCTGCAGCAATTAAACCCAACTGGCTCAGGCTGCATTGATGCCAGCTGGTGAGGGAAACCCAGGCTGGAAACAGGTGACAAGCTCCTGGTTCAGGGTTTTATTGAAAGCTGGAGTGAAGGCCAGGCCTGCTCAAGTTCACAAACGTTTTGTCAACCCAGGTTATGCTTTGATCACATCTGACTGTTTTTAGAGGACAAAATGTGTTGTGCAGAGAGATTGAGAGTGGTTTTTTCCTTTTTTTTTTTTCCTGAGAAAAAACCCACTTTGTGTGTGAGAGCTCAATATATATCCAGGCAGGTCAGAGCAGCCACAGTTGTTGGGAATTTCCCTCGCATTTCCTTGGGTGGGCTGGGTTGTGAGCCAGGCTCTGAGCTGGAATTTCAGGCCACAGTTTGGACAGACATGTGAAAGTTTTGATCTCAATAGGAATGAGCAAACTTGTCCAAAGCCCCCTTCCAGATACAACTGTGTTAGAGCAATATTAAAGCCCTGTATGAGAGTTTGAACTTGGCAAGTTCAGCCCCATCTCTGAGAGCTGTCTGGGGTAGTCTCTCTGGAAGGAAAACTTTTCCTTTAAGACTTTTAGTTTCCTAGATCCTGATAAATATTGTAGAAGGTGGTACACCATGTACAGACTCACACCTCTGTGTCAGATCCCTAAAGACAGCACACACTGAGAAGAACATATATTTTTCAAACCTACTGCTGTAACAAACACTTGAGCATCAGAGGAAGTCTGGAAGTTCTGGTGGAGGTTCTGGCAAGAGGGAGCAGCTTTGTGCCTGTTCCTCATAGCACGCCACACCGAGTCAAAAGAGATGTTTTCTCTGCAGAGAGTCCATGTTTCAACAGGTCCATTGCACATATGCTCCATGGAGCATATCACAGCCCAAACAGGGAGCAGATGGAGCCTCAGTAGCCCATGAGAATTTTCCAGCTACACAGAGCCAAAGAGGAAGCCATAACAGCTGCTGTCCCCAGGGGACCTGCCAGACCTCCCGGCATCACTTGCAAATCTGGGAAGAGCTCAGCTGGCTCTGATCACCCCTCTCATCTCCCCTCTTTTACTTTTTGTTGAACTGGGTGGGAAAAGTTTTCCCTTTTCTACTCTATTCTTCATAAACCAGCCTGCTGTCTGCTCAACTTCTACTCTCGTTCTCTTCTCGTTTGGTTTGGATTTCACCTATGTGTTTGTCATGGTTCATGAATGCTACTCCCCAATTCAATGCACTTACTGAGACTCTCTCAAATCACATGCTACCCTCTTGCTCCCTCTTCTCCTCCCTGTTTCCACTCTGGTGGGATGGAGTTGAGAATTGGGACACAAGATGAAGATCATGGGATGAGATAAGAATGATTTACTGGAAACAGCAATGATATAAGAAAAAAAACCCCACAGTAATAGCAACAGCAACGTTTATTACAAAAGTATACAAAAGAGAGGGTGATTCACATTCAAAAATGTTCACCATAGACCCCAAGACAATGAAAAATGGAGGACAGCTTACCCTCTGCCCCTGCCCACCACATTTATTTTTGGCCAGAAGTCACATCCTTCTACTAACCCAGAGAGTCCCTTTCCTCCAACCTCAACAATCATGTGAGGTAATATAGATTAACATCTGTATTATGACCAAAACTAGGACAGAGATGCTACTCCCTCGCAGAAAATATCAATGTGTGCATGCACTTTCCTGGGATCATGTGCAAGGGCAATTCTTATTCATCACCCATGCTCCTCAACTTAAAAACCAGGGCTTATTCCATCTGAAACACAGCCATTGCACTCAACAATTTCTACTGCAATAACAGCCTGGGAGATCCTATGGATTATATAGACTGCCAGAGAGAATATTCTCAGAGATTATGCATCTTGGTAAAGTTAGTATTTGCCTCAGGAAAAGGAAAAACTACAGGCCTTCCAAGTTAGCTAGTCTCAAGGGATTCATCCTTACTCACAAAGGATTAAAAGCTACAGAAATAGAACATAAGGAAAGTGGAAAGGAAAATAAAAGGTGGAGCAGGCATATTTTTGACCTACTCTCTAATGATTTTGAGAGTTAGAACACTGAATTTTCTCCTAATGATTTGATAGCTTTTTATTATTATATGCTTTCTCAAAATATTTGAATATACTTTACCATTTTTATGCGCACTTTCAAGGGTTACAGAAATAGAAGGGTCTACATACAGAGTGATATCGTAGCCAGCATGGAAAAAATCTCTGCAGCGTGGGAAGATTGAACTGAATTAAAAAATTTTAAGAAGTTACTAACTGAAGAAAAAGGGGCTGAACAACTTTTGCCATGGGAAAAGGAACAGAGAAAAAGGGATAAAGGAAGGAAAAAATGTAGGGCAGAGCTCACTGGGGAACACAGTAACCAACCTGACTCACCAGTAGTCTGGCACAAGTGCAGTGGGGGTCCACGACCTGATTTGGTATCCCCATGGGTCTCTTGCCCTAGATCCTGCAGGGTCAAAGTCTTCCTCAGCTAAACCTGAAAAAGTCATGTCTCTGGTAGTTTGTGGGGGTGAATCTATTCTGCAAAAGTTTTTTTAACAGAATCTGAGAAAATATGCCCTGCCCTGAAGGACAGAAGGGAAAATCGTCCTAGATAAGATCTGTGGGTGATATTCTTTGGGATACTTTCACTTAGTTGTGTGTAGCACATTGCTAGTAAGACATTATCAAAGTGCAGATTCAGAGAGGAGAAACGCACTCTAGCCAGACTCTCAGAATTAAGCTGTATCTGCCCTTTGGCTGAGAGACAAAACAGATATGCTCTCAAGTCTGCAAATATGGCAAAAATAAGCAGAAGAGGGTTTTTTATGCTTGTGAAAAGGACTTAACCTGAAAAAATAAAGAAAGATGTGAGTAGAGAAAAGGTGATGTAATACAGTAGGTCTGAAAGAATCAGTACTACATTATTTTTCAAGTCAGACTGGCCACAATACTAAGAAATCTTGCAAAGGGACTGGGTTTGTTTTAGCAGAAAGAATAGGAGGGAAAAGGAATGATCTGTGATCCTGGGAAATCTGAATAAACTAGGTTGAAAAAGACCTCCAAGATCATTGAGTCCAACATTTTACTGATCACCACCTTCTCAACTAGGTCATGGCACTAAGTGCTACATTCAGTCTTTTCTTGAACACCTCCAGGGACAGTGACTGCACCACCTCCTTGGGCAGTCCCTTCCAATGTTTATCAACTCTTTCTCAGAAGAGATTCCTCCTGATGTTCAATTTGAAGTTTCCCTGGAGCAGTTTGGGACTATGTCCTCTTGTCTGGTTGCTAGTTGCACCCAAGGCCTTTCCCTCATTCACTGGGCAGGGCACCTGGTCATAAAAGTCAATCAGGTCGGTCAGGCAGGACTGCATTTCTCAGACCCATGCTGGATGGGTCTCATCCCTTGGTTTTCCTGTGTGTGCTGTGTGGTTACACTCAAAACCATCTGTTCCAGAACCTTTTCATGCACCAAGGTGAGGCTGACAGGCCTGCAGATACCTGGATTCTCCTTCTGGCCCATCTTGTGGATGGGCAGCACACTGGCTAAGCTCCAGTATCGGGGCCCCTCCCAGTTAGCCAGGACAGTTTAACAAATGATGCCTAGTGACTTAGTGATCCCTTCTGCTCCCTCAGTACCCTTGGATGAGGTACATTCAGTCCCTTAGACTTGTGAGCATCGCAGAAGGTCTGTTCTGCTCCCTGTCACTGTCTACCAGCTCAGGGAGCCAGTTGCCCTTAGGATAACCACCCTTAAAGACTGAGGCACCAAAGGCATCAAGTACCTTGGCTTTTCCTCCTCCTTGGTGACACTGTTTCCTCCCATATTCCATCCAGTGAGGAATATAGATTTTCCTTGGCCCTCCTCTTGTGGTTAATGTACTTATAAAAACACTTTTATTACCTTTCATAGCAGTGATCAGATGGAGTTCTAGCTGAGCTTTTGCTTTTCTAATTTTCTTTCTATGTGATATAATGGCATCCTTGTACACTACTTGAGAAATCACAGAGATCCATTTTGTGACATGTGAGGAAAGGGTATCAAGTCCTTCGTTACTTTCAAAGACCTAAATGCTTTTTCTGGAGTTCTCAGCTCTGATGGTCTGGTGAAGTTACTCCATTTCCTGAGTGATGATTTCTTGGAAAAGGAAATGTGAAGACCAGCAATGTGTCTGGCTCCCTGCTCTCCAAAATCTTCACATTTCCACAAGAGACATGGCATTTCTTAGCTGCTCACTGAATGCCACCTCTCCACCCTACTGCAGCCTGGAGCTCACAGAAGTTACCAAATCACTCAAGTGTTTAAGTGACACAAAAGAACATGCAACAGAGGAAAGGTTACCTGAAGCCAGCTTTCATCACCAGCTCTGTTCACCTGTCCAGCACTGCTTCCTGTACTTCACTCCCCTAACTGAACTTTGTCCTGAAACAACCTCTGTGTTTTTGAAAACCTTCCACCCAGGTGAACAAGAAATCCTGCTAGTTTCAGCACGAAGGAAGAAACCACTTAAAGTAAGGAATAATAATGAAATCAGGTCCTAAAAGTTCAGATTACGCTATGGAAAATTGCACCAGTGACTCATTCTGCCTAGTGACTCCTCATTTACAGTGCTAGGAAATACAGCTCTGCTTGGAGATGATCTTTGTATGTGAGAGTTCAAAGAGGAAGCATAAAGGATGTACAAAATCATCTTGCAGGTAAGAAGAGAGAAAACCTGCAACACACGTTGGTGTAATGGGACAGTGAAAAGCAGCAGTCCTGACTTCCCTGGACCTGTCCAGATTTCAGTCTCTGTGAAATCACAGAACCACAACAAATCAATAACATCCCAGAAGCAGCTGTTGTGTATCTAAACAGCTGAGCAGTGCAGCCCATCTACTCAAGTTTAGCACTTTGGTGTGCCCTGGCAGCACAGCATCAGGTGGAACAGGAGAGATGGACAGGCAAGTGGTTTTAGCATGGAGCTGCAGCAGAGTGCTTTAAATCACAGACATAGAAAGAGAAGATTCATCAAAAAAATTCTTAAAAAATAGCAAGAAGTGGGGAAAGGCCTGGACAGCTCTTCCAAGCCTAAGAAGCAAACAAAATTAAAGCCTTTGCAGTGTGCCTCAGAGCACGGCTGCATGTAGTGGTTTCCCAGAAGTAAGGTCCTGTGTTGGTCAGTGCCTTGCAGCAGTGGTCAGGAAAGCTGGAAGACCACCCCTCAGCTGAAGGCAGGCAGGCAGGGTGGCAGGTCACTCAGCTCTGCCAGGATAGTAGGGACAGGGGGATGTGGTGGCAGCCACTCTGCAGAGTGAGGAGGGAACACCCAAGCACCATAAAGCACAGCACTGAGGGTGGGAGTTGGGAAAAGCAGAGCCTTTTACTGACTTCCACAAGAAGGGAATAAAAGTGACAAAATGAGAGCCTTAATTGCAGAGTAGAGACATATCATCCCCTCTGCTCTGCATCCCTGTGGGGATGTGCCACGCAGATGTCTCTGGGGTGGCTGCCAGCAGGGCTTTGCAGAGGCTTTGTCTCTGAGCTGTGCACTAGCAAAGAAATTATGGCTTTTACGTGCTCTCTAACTGCAATTGCAGCTCCAGCTTTATGTTCCTGCTTTGCTGGAAGACAGTTTGTCCCTCTTCTCCCTTATTTAGCCCTCCTGAGGAGCATAGGGATGCTATCATGGCCCAAATGACAGATCAGGAGAGAAAAGACTGATGAATGAAATCACAGATTTGACATTGGAGGCTGAGGTGAAGGTATCCCCATAACACAGACAGGAATCATGCCTATAGGCAGAGTTGCTGGAAAACAAGAGTGCCAGAGGCAGCAGCTGCAGGGGAGGAATGTAACTGAGCCCCCAGTCCTTCCTTGGACACTTTCTGTGGTGCCTGGAGGAAGGTCACTGTCATGACAGCAGGAACCTCAGTCATACACTTCAAGCAAGACAGACAACTGGAAAGAAGGAGCACTTCAGTGGCCCTAAGGCATGTGAAAGAAGCACTTCAGCTGTCAGTGGGTAGAGAGAAAGGTGCCCAAAGGACAGATGGTGGTGTGGAACTCATCTGTTTGTCTGAGGACAGCCCTGAACCTCTGAACAACTCACATCTCTTATTGCAGGGTTGATTTTTTCTGCTTTTGCTTTTGGGAAGCAAACAGGCGGGTGTGATCCACTCAAATAGGAGCTTGACCTCGAGGTCAGAGGGTGTCCCCTTATCATTGCCCCCATTGTCTCCCTCAGCCTGAGCACATTTTGCAAGGCAAGGGCAGATAGTGCTGCCACTTTTGGCACCTCGCCTTTAGCACGAGAGGAGGTGAGGCACTAGTTAATTAATTCTGTTCTGCCAAGAAACAGGAAAAAATAAAAAGGAAGTGTTGTTGTGGGTCCCTCTGAGAATTACTTCTTTTGGAATATCTGGCAAATTGGAAACATATGGCTTCAGATTAAGTGAAATGTTTTATTAGTTGGAAATCAAGTCATTTCCCCTGAGAGTTGTTTACTACAAAAGTCAAAGGAATCAGACAGGATGGCTGGATTCCTAAAAGAACAGAAACTGTTCCTGGGCTGAAGAAAAGAGGTGGTACCACTCGGGCTGAACTAAGCACATGGCCATGGGACCCACTTAGGCCTTAGGAGTTATTGGAAATGAGAAGGAGCAGCTTCAGCAGAAACAGAAAGCTAAGTAGCCCCAGCACTGGTTGTTCACCATGTAGGAAAGAATCCCAGATTCATGTACTTCTGTCTGCCCTAATTACCCTGCCTTTTAGAGGGTCCCAATCAAGAAACTATCAGATATACTCCCTGTGTGTTTCAAGCTTCTCTTCTGAAGCCATCCCCCATTTCTACCTCAAAACCTAATGTAGACCCCCTGGTAACCTAAGCACCTGGGCATCAGCCTTTGCCAACAGATGCTTGGATGTGGGTCTCTCACACCAAAAGATGTTTTGCCCTAGTGGGTGGACTGGGAAACTCAGCAGTAACTGCTAGCCAGTTCTGCATAGGAACCCCATCTGTAAAACATGAAACATCTTGTTACAGAAACATCAAAAAATGGATCAGTCTACATTCAGCCACAGATAGACAAAACAATCTGCTTGTTTTTACATAAACCAGTCAATCATTTTGAGCAATTGGGTACTGCAGTCTCTGACAAAATTAAAACAAAATCTGGTAAGGTGGAGTAAAAAAAATGTAATATGCATATATTTCTGGATTTAATTCTTCTCTTCTCTTTGCATTAATTATTCTTTCTTTCGGTCAGTGATGCAAATGGACACACTTTTTTGACCACATGCAGCTTTGTCAGTAACATTTAAACAGGCAAACCAACTGTGTGGCAGAACCCAAAGTTGTGTGGTACCAGGCAGATGTGCAATGCTCCAAGAGATACGTGAGCAAAGCCTCCTATGTTCCACTGGTATGTGGGATCAACAAGCCTGTTTGGGACCTATGAGGATACTGTAAATACTAGACAGAAGGACAGCCAGATTTTGCATAAACAGCATCAAAGTCTTTTTGTGTCAGCAGTCAGCACCTCAGAAAATTACCTTATGACAAGGTTTGCAGGGACAGAAAAGTTCTGCACAGATTTCTAGCTTCCTTGACGTAAATGCTTGCAACACACATTTACTGAACATGATCTTCTTCAGGGCAAATTTATGCTTGTTTTAATATCCTTTCCAAAATATCTTACTGGGGTCATGGGAAGTGCTACGCAGCCAAGTCAAGTGACAAGCATCAGCATGTTGTCAGCATGTGAAAGCAAAAACAAACTTTTTTTTAAAGGAATTAGAGAGTCTAATGACTGAACTAATCTGAAACTGTTCCAGGAAAAAATTGCATCTGTTAAAGGAGAGAAACTGGGGGGTTTTACCTCCAGTTACTCCCCCAGGTCAAACTCCTCTGCACCCCATATGCAAAGCCAAGAATAACAGAGACAGCAACAGGATGGCCAAAGCAGGGATCTGGCATCAGAACACACTATTCCCAGACTACACTGATTAGTCCATCATTTCTAGCATAGCCTCTGACAAAGCCAGCTCCCCACGTTGTCTTTGCCATCTGTAAAATCAGGAGAACAGGTGGATTTGTCCTACTTCCAAATCCATAATGACCAAGCCTCACAAGCTGTACTGTATTCCCACGCCTGTGAGACAGAAAGATATTACCGCCCCCACTTTGAAAATGAGGAGCCAAGAATAGGTGAAACATAACTGTTTGCCCAAATTTTCACATAAAACCAATGACAGAGCAGCTGACTCAAAACCAGTTGTCTGGTCAGGGCTTTAATTCTTAACACTTTACACCAAACCTGACCTGAGATTTGATCTAGAAGGTGAATACTGATATCTGTGGGTGGGTTTTTAATTTTTCTTACAGGACTGCAGTTCTTAGAATTCACTTCATCAAGATCTCAGTCTCTGTTTACTTGTGGGCAGCAAAATTGCACACAGAGAAACTCAAGCATCCCACAGGTTGTACAATGTCAATATCCTGTGAAGTCACTTGGAAATGAAGGAGTAGGCATGGCAAAACTTTATAAGCATAATATTTCAGATTTGATAAGACTACATAGAATTGGGTCATAGGATCTCTTCAGCCAACAATTACATTTCCCTAGAGATTTTGATTCTCTGGAGTGGGGTTTTATTCAATTCCTAAATATACCTGTGGCCAAATTCTCAAGAAAGGAACATCTCCTGAATGTAGAAGATACTAGCACTACTTTTTGTTCGTGCTGTTGAGCATCAAACTAATTTTGTAGAGACAGAACAGACCAATAGCTTGTCAGAACCTGTAAAACAATTTTCTTTCTTGCAAAGAATTTTAGAAATGGCCAAATTTGTTCTGCCCTTAGCCTCCATTCCTCTGGAGCCTGTGTACAAGTAAACTTCAGTGTAAATTATATTTTAAACAGCAATAAAAGCAACTGCTATCTAAAAGTATACTGGTTGTCACAACACCTCCAGCCAGCTCAAAATTTCAGCAACAATAAGGTGGAAGTCATGTCTCAGGCTAGCTGACTAATAGGATTTCCTTTCTGTAAACATTTTCAATAGCTTGAAATGTAATTTCAAATAGGGATTAAAAGAGTTTGCAAGTTTCCTATGAAGCTGAAATCCTGTAAGATTTTATTTCAGAAATGCTGATACATACAAAATATTAGATGCAGGCTGGGACTTCAGTAGCTGTTGAGTAAAATGACCATAGTTGGGGTTTTTTTTCCAATATCATGGCTGCTCAGCACTGAATAGGGTTGGCAAACCCTATTTGGGAGTCGGCAACAAGAAAACTGAAGAGTCACATCAGCCTCATGCAAGAATCAAATTTTCAGGCTCTAAGGAACGAAAGAAGCCCTACTTTGGTCAGCCAGAGGATGCCAGATTGACTAGAGGGCAGCAGTTCCTGGGCAAACCTCAGCAGCTTGGTTTCTGTGCAGTTCCCAGATCAAACATGTGATATAACAGGCAAGTCATCCAACATGAGACTGAAAAATAAAATTTGTCAAACCACATATGTTTCCATTAAACATTTCTGCTTCAGCATGTACACATTTTCTAACTGCATCAACTTTGTTGAAACATTCCTACTCAGTTCCTCAGCTTGTGGAAACAAGCTCTACTAAGTTCTGCTTGCTCCCAAAAATTACAATTTCTTCTCATACAAGCAACAGGAGAGCTGTCATTTATGTCTTACACGAAGATCCTTTGAGCATGCAAATGGTAATTACAGAATTACAGGGTAATTCCATTACTGTCATTCATCAGCTGTTGCAAATCATGTACACGTGCTCCTTTAACCAATTTGTCACAGTACTTAGAAACACACTGGCCCAAGCTAAAGAGATAGCACTGACCAGCTCTGCAACCCTTCATTAATTACTATGGAATCACAACCTAGCACAGGTAGGTGCTTTTCAGAGTGTAGCCACAGAGATGAACTTTGTGTTGGAAACAGGCACCTGCACGGTCCATAAAAGCCCAGCTAAGAAAGCAAAGCACTTTCCAATTAATCACTGGTGACTGGCTTTCCTTTGTTTTGAACATACCGTGCTGAACAAAGCAATCCTAGAGCTTGGAGTATTTAAACAAAAACACAGAGTAGTGCATTGAGAGACTATAAAAGAAAGCAATATATAAGAAATCACATTTCTGCATGTTTTCACAATATCACCTAGGAATACACAGTACTGGGTACAGCCTCAGTACTGGGGCTGTGGAGTTCTCACACTTCAGCAGGCCATGTAGGAGGCATCAGATACTCTTCAAATTACTGAATTCTCTATTAGAAAGAATACAGTTCATTCAGAAGAGAAAACCCAGTCACTTTGGTTCCCACAATCAAAGAGGTCCATCAGTGTGTGAAGACCATCAGCTCCCCACTGTCACAACAGTCTTTGCCAAGTCACTTTTGGCCATCAGGGATGCTGGTACCCAGACATTGGGTACAAAGAAACATTGGGACAAAGTTATAGAGTCTCCTAGACACATGGTTACATCTTCTCATATGGTACAGGTGGCTACAAGTACAGTGTTCTCAGTGACCTGCCTCTTCATGAGCAGCCCTCAGCCCAGCTGCAGAGTAGCCCAAATAGATGTGTCCAAGCACAGAACATCCCAAGAGATGGCCTCCAAACCCACACTTAGATGACATCAGGGTACTCTTTAAAAAGTCTCTCAGCTACGGAATCACACCTCTTGAGTTCTCTTTGGAGCAGGGATTGTTTCCTATATATAATTTGTATCCAGTTTGAAGTCTTTGGATGTTACTGATATGGGGGTGACTCAGATCAAGAGGGCCCAAAACAACTTCTACTAGATGCAATTAAGTAGAAGTATAAATGCACTGAAGAAAGTACTGCGGCTCATTACTGACCTTGGGACAGATTTACTGACCTGTGCTCATCTGTACAACCCATGTATCAGGCACCAAATTTCATCCAGAAGACAGAGCCACCATGAGAGATTTTCTTTTCCACAACTTCAAACTTGGAAGAGTTAAAACACAAAGGACCTCTGCCCCAGCTGCATAAATAAGAATATTTCCACTCAGAACATAACAAAAATGGAGGTTAGATAAGCAAGGCCTTGGCAGCAGGAAAAACAAACCAAGACAGTCCCTGCTACACCCACTGAGAAGCAGCTTGTTTTGCCATGAAGCAGTTTGTCACACAAGATCTGTAAAGACTCACTGGCAGGCAAAAGCAACCCATGTAGGATTCTCTGAGCCCAGACAGGAAGAGGAATGGCTCCCAGTTTGGATGTTTCCAGCGTTGTTACAGGTAGGCAAAATTGCAGCTCATCCTGGCACTCAGCAGCACACCACTAGCTAGATGCTCCCTGGGCAGAGGGCTGACCTGGAGGCTACCCTGGTTCCAATACACTATGTCATTGGCAACAAGAGGCCAGTTTAATCAGACCATGTAATTCCATGGCAACCCTCACTTCCTTTAAAGAGATTTTCCACTAACAGCAGCTCAGACAGTGGTGGGAAGCTGAGGTTCTTCTGCTGAGATCTCAACACTAAGCTGAAAACAAGAGATTTATAAAATTTACATAGACATCAGAGCACTCACTTCCACACACCTGTCCAAGGGATCCCAGAGGATCCCTTAGGAGAGAGGTCTGAGTTCACCCCAGCATCCTCACAGAAATTACACTATTGCAGTCACTCACAAAGGAGCTTCAGCCCAGCATCCTCATGCTGCTGACAGAAACAGCGTGGCTGTGATGAGCCCAGCTGCACCTACTAACCTCCTCTGCCCTCTGGGACACCTCACCCTTTCCTGCTTTGGGTAGGCTAGCTGGTGTATAGCTCCTTGACTGAAGGGATGATTCAGATACAGCTCTAGCAAGAAGAAACTCTTGTGTATGACAGCAACACAGAATGCAGCAACTGTTTTTGTTGCTCAAGTGTCCTTTCCCCTCCTGATCCTCCCTCAGCTCTCTTCCTCTAATTTTCTTCCCAGAGCCAAGCAATTGCTTTTAACAGAGATGGCTGAGTCATTTCCCAGCTCTGATGTGCCATCTACCAAATGCTTCAGATGACTGATGTCTTAAGAACAAACCCTGCCTGTTCCCTTGCTGCACATCTTAAAGCCACCAAAATGGAGCAATTATACCAAATTTCTGTGACAAAAAACAAATAGACCTGTCATTATCACAGCTTCCCCTTGGAAAGGCCGTGGGTGAGAGAAGGAAATACATGATCAGTGTCACAACAATAACAGGCTGATGCATGCCATTGATACAGCTGTCTGTGAGCCTACATCAGGAAGGTGTCATGCATGCAAATAATAAAGCCCATGAAATACTGACCTGGGCATTACAGGAAGGCACCATGGTTATATGGTGGGCCCAAGGCAGCAGTGGACCCCTGCAGTGGACCCTCTGCCAGACAGCTGCTGCTACACCTGTGGTCCAACTCTATGCCCTCAGTACAGACTCCAGAGGACATTAGGCAAGGTACATTTGACCCCCACACCACATGCTCAGCACAGCATACCCAGGACCTCCAGAACAGGCAAGGCAGCTCTCTGGGGAGGTGCACTGCTCTGCTCTGACTGCTCAACACAACACCCACTTCTAACAGGGACAAAATTCTGTCCAACAGCTGCCAAGTAACCTTTGTGTATGAGGCTACAGAACATTCTTCTGTGGCTTCATATCCACCACAGAAGAACATGTGTACCTTTGGCTTTTATGTCCTTTACATAGTCCTGTAAGGGATGCTAAAGGTTAACAGAGGAATGGCTGTACCTATGATCCCCAGGCAACACTGGCATCTATTGTGGATTTTGGCAGGGCAGCTTACACAGAACCTTGCTGGGTACTCCCCTGACTACCTCAAGCAGCCAAAGCCACACAGTGCATCCCTCCCTTCCCACACTCCTCATGTTCATTCCCATAACTCCTCCACCCTTTCTTGGCCACTAGTTTCTCATGGACATAACTGTTCATCTGTTGCCTGGCTCAGAAGATGCCTGACATGTTCCAGTGTGCCTCACAGCAATGATGAGTCCTCCCCTGAGAACAAGGAGGGGAGGCAATAGGGCCTGTTCTCTACAGAAGACTCATCCAGAAGGTTGGAGACCTCCAGCTTTGTTCAGCTGATGGTGAGTGTGAGCATGACAGATGAAGGAAGAACAAGCAAAAGAGACAAGGCAAGTGGATAAGTCACAGTCCTCAGACCTGAGCTTCCTTGATTGTCTCTTGTGTCTGGCTGCACAATTAATATTTAGAATTTGGATGCCATCACAAATTTCAACACAGAAAATCTTTCACCTGCCTGACCACTCCATTTTCAAGGGGTCTTTACCACTCCAGCTTTTCCCTTCCTTCTTTCCCATCTCATTTTCTCTGCCCTCATATTCTACTCCTCACCCTTCTCACTTTTCACAGCCTATAACTCTTCCAACTCATCATATGGGCTTCTAAAACCTAGGACCTCTTACACCTGAGTCAAGCCCTTTTCATCTCATGGCTAAGGCTATCCTCTCACTGCTTCTCTCTCATGAGCCCAGCAAAGCCCCTTGATTGTTGTCTCCAGTCAACACGGACACATTACACACTGGCACAACCCCTACCAGCCACTGCTCCTCATCCTTTGCTGTTTTAAGCTCGAACCAACACAATATAACCATGCAAGTTTGAGGCATATTCTCCTGCTTCCATCTAACAACAGTCAGATGCTGTGATTTGCCAAGGTCTGATCCTGAAAGTCAAAGACCAGAGAGACTTCAACTGTCCCAGTCCTTTCCCTGCACTCAGCCTTCAAACTGCTGGGTGGATCCAAACAGAACAAATCAATGAGAAGCCTATGGCTTGAGCCTGCCTTTTTACTGGTTTAACACTTTATATTGCTGAAATAAGAGTGTAAGTGAGAGCAGAATAAAGGTAAATGCCTACACTCAGGAGTCTGGAAGGCAATATGCTATTTGTATCGACAGGAGATTGGCTTGATAAGTAAGTCAGCCCACACTTATGTTTTGAGCCTAGCTTATATCCCTTGGAAAAAAGCTGTGCACACCTTCCTATGCCAAAAGGACAGTCCCAGGGAACAGCTCTTTCATGCATTTTGTATATTTTAGCAGTATGAATACCCTTGGGCAAAAGTCATCATTGCTCTGTGGCAGGGGCACTGATACAGCCTTGCCAAAAGTACAGCAAAGTTTTCTCTAAAGCTGAGCACTTTCTCCCCAGAGCAAGTCTCTGTCTCAGATACCACTGCCTGTCAACTCATTGCTCTGTTGTCATCCAAAAGAAGGAATAACAAGTGAAAAACACAAACTAGTGTGGCCTGGGAAAATTCTGACAGCCTGACAAAGAAAAGCTAATGAAATATCTACTTGTTTATACATTTTCAGATATTTGAATAAAGATTTCCCTGAAAGAACATCGTGACTTCCTCTAATCAGATGAAGAAAAGATGTCAGCTTGTATCTCATCAGATTTTATGGTGTAAAATCTAAACCAAGTAATTAGATGGATGATGCCATTCAATGACAGTAATATTCCTTCTGAGAAGCACTACCTGCATTTAAAAACACAGACTAAACCAAACCCACTAAAAGAACAGAGTGTACAGAAACTACACACCACCCACTCAGCCTTAGAGATGCAAAACAACTGAAGCCACAAGGAAGAAAACAAACAGGGAAGGCAGCTGGAACACAATGCCTGGCTCAAGCAACAGCAGCCAAGCAGCAGCTGTATCACAGAGGTGGGTAAATGGCTGCACAAACACAGCCCTGGGCATGTGGTTTCCCATGTCACCCCAGAAGCCCCTCCAGAGCTGCCAGGAGCTCCCAGCTGCCTCCTGCTCTAGCATGCTTCTCTGGCACCAGAGCATATTTCTCAACATGAAACACACTTGCAGAGCTGTAGTGCCCCACACTTCCCTGAGTACAGTAAGTACATGCTTGGCCCCTGTTAGTTTAGGCACTTCAGCAAGGGCAGCAAGACTAATATGGGAAATGGAAGGGAAAGCTGATACGAGAATACATTAGAAGATCTCAATAAAGAGCACAATGAGATTACATAGAGTCAACAAAGGACAGAGATAGGGAATTTTCCTGGGGTATTAAGACACAGAAGAAACCCTGATGAAGCTGGTCAAGTAGTGCAAGAGGCTCTTGGAGAGGCTGTGAATTCACCATCAATGAAGATATTCTGTAATCAGACAGATGTGGCCCCAAGTGGCTTTGCAGTTGGTTTTGCTTTGAGTGGATGGAAGGATCAAGTGATCTTCAGAGATCTCCTTCAGTCCAAGTTAAAACAATGGTGTTTGATGAAAAGTTACCATTAAGAACTGGAATTAAACAGGAGCTTAAGAATGGCTATTCACAGTATTTAGAAAGAGAACTGTGATCAGGGGGACAAATCAAATAAAGAATTATTTGGAAATACTCTATTAAAATGAACTTGATCAAATAGGTTTTATTGAAACCACAGGCCAGTCATATGCCTGACATTCCTGATATTGCTGGATGCATCCTGAATGGGAAAGCCAGACTGAGGAGAAAAGGAGAAGCACCTTTCTCTGCCTTCAAGAGATGCCTTTCCTGCCCACCATGCTTTGCATGTCACAGAGGCGAGGGCACGGATCTGCCCTAGGAGGAGGCAGCTCCGTGTCCAGTGCCAACAGGTTCTGGCAGGCAGGAGTGACCTCTCCTGGAGACTGCCAGTCCGGTAGCCCTGCTCCAGGGACGACAGGAGCCCAGCCACAAGATCCGGTTGCCTCTGTTCACCCAGAGTGCAAGAGAGAGGCCCCTGACAAATCTCTGCAGGCACCCCAGTGTCAGCCCCAAAGACACACTCACAGCAGACACCCACCATAACATTGTCAGCCTGCAGAGAAACACATCTTTGGAAAGCATCTGTATTTGTATTTGGCATGAGCAGGATTACATGATAATGAAGCACTCTCTATTTCATCCATAAACACGGTTCTTTAAGTAGATTTGATACAAAAGATATTTAAATCTGAAGGGCCTATTCCAGTTAACCTCTCTTTGGAACAGGATGAAGTGCAGAAAGGTGACTGTAGAGAATAGTGAGAGTTATTAAAAGTAGTGACCTAATTAGTCACATAATTATATAATTACAGAAAAAAAGGAGTTGGGAGGGACTTCTGGAAGTCACCTCATCCAAGCTTCTGCATGAACAGGTGTGATTAGGTGGTAAGGTTACTCAGGGACTTGCCTGGTTAAGTTTTAGTATCTGCACAGACTAAAATTCCACTTTCTTTCTAGGGAAGGTGCTTATCTTTTTATGGGATAAGGTCTTACTAAAACACAGTCCCATATTTGATGACATCACTAGTTTCTTTTGTGTAGATAACTCTATCAGTACATTTATGTCAGGAGTCATTTTACACCCTCGCTTGATATTGTCATATGAAAGCAGCAACCCACAACATTAGTATTGCTCATGGAAAGCAGGTAGCATTAACTATAATACAAAAATGGTGAGCTTTGAAAGACAAGGAGCATGCTCAGATGTATAGGCCCACCTAAAAGCCTGTCCAATATGACATATTAAGTTTTATGGTAGTTAATGCATCCAGATTTGGGTCACTCATATGGTAGCAAAGGATGGTGGGGGTTACGTGCAGTGGAAGACAGTCCCTCACAAAATAGCATCTCCATAAGGGATGGTTAAAATCTGACTCTATCCAAGGGTCATTGTACATAGTTAAACATGGTCCTGTTGCTAGAGCAAATGTGATTCCTGGACCTAAAAGCACAAAAATTTCCTGCAACACCAGATATGTAGCATTATCTTATTATACACTGCCATTGAAAGAGCAGCAGAAACTACTCCTCTGTATCAAAAGAGAATGTGTAGTTTTATGTCAATGTTCACAGTTTAAAAACAAGTCAGAAATGGTCAAGAGTTCAGGGGAGAGTTTCAAGAAGAATACAGCATCTGGAAAATATGCTACTAGCAAGAATCTTAAGAAGGTCAATCCAAGTTAACACAACAGAAGGTCAAAAGATAATTTGTAATTACCAGAACCAGAAGAAATTATAAGAAATAGAGCTTTTTAATCAGGTAGAGAAAAAAACCACAGAAATACAATTTGATGTGGTTGTTAGAAGTCAAGCAAATTCAGAGAAACTATAGGAAGCTCTGCTTAACAAAAGCCATGAACTATTAGAACCATTTACATAGGAATGGGATAATCTTCCACAGTTTGAGGCCTTGAATTAAAGACAAAACGGCCTTTTTTCAAAGATACAATGCATCTCAAGAAATGCTGGAGCAAAAATTATTGGGTGAGATTTATTGTCAGAACAGATAATCATAACATTTTCTGTGGTCTTAAAAACATGAAAAGTGCCCAGGAAGAACAGAAGAAACCTCTGAAAGCACTGAAATACATCTGAAAAAATTGTGCTGTGTTATGAAATATTTTAATCACTATTAGAAGTTGCAAAAGGAAATGAAATCTTTTTGAAAGCCAGAATTTCTTTAATAAATATTAAAAATCCAGTAAGGAACTCCTACACTTAGCTGCAAACAACTGAATAAAAGAGGAAGGACACCTACAGAAAACAAAAAACAGGTCACAGAAGTGTTAATTTTCTGCAAAACTTGAGTGCAAATGTAGATTAATTTGGGTGTAACTGAGAGCAACACCTGGACTTTCATTTAAAAAAAATAAGGCAGGGTTTTGTAGTCTCATAAAATCAAACACAGAAAACAAAGGGAGGTGAAAAAATTAGTCTAGAGATTGCCCAATGTTGTTGAGTTTGCCCAGTTTGTGAAAGCTGTCCCTGTGCCTCGTGGTTTTTATATTTGCAGAGGATTTGTGGGTGCAGAATAGCACCAAACCAGCCACTTTGTGCTGGTGCCAGTGACAATGCGCAATTGCAGGCTGCAAGGGAGACGAGCTCTGGCACAGGATTGCCTGGGAAGTGCTGTTTTGATGTGAAACCAGATGGTGTTTCAGTGGTGTTTTGCTTTGAGATTTCTGAGTTTGCTCAAATCCAGGAAACTCAGGAGGAGGGAAACCATAAGCAGATGAAAACATACCCAACTAACAAACAGAGTTTGCACAAGCTCCCCTGTGCACAATCAGGGGAGAAACATAGCCCCAGCCTTTCCCACTGGGACCCAGCACAGAAGAGCCATGTCGTGAGTGAGGACATGCAGCCAGTGGGAGACCTACAAACACAGCTCCTTGGGCAGATGGGAAAGGAAACAGGAACTCAAAACAGAATAATGCTTTACAGAAGATTTTTTTTTTCTAAAATAAATCCCAACAACCACCAGCTGGTTCTCATTTCAGTCTGTAGATGAATAGATTTTGAGCAGAAAAGCAGCAATAGATGCCTCAGTGCTGCTCTGCAGGAAGCAGAGAAGCAATTATCCACATGGAACTCACCCCTGGGACTTACAACCCAGGAGGCTGTGCCATACCAAGCTGGCTCACAGCCTGAGAACTGCACCCTAGCAATACCTACTGCTGTTGCTCTTCCAGCCCTAGGTGCATCCCTCTGGGGCATCACAGGGCATGGCTGTGCTCTGAGAGCTGGAATAAAGACTTTCCTTCCCTTTCACTTCCTTAGAACCGCTCGTGAGCTGGGAAAGTGTGGAAGGAGGCACAAGAAGAGAGCTGGGACAGACAAGGCAGAATTTTCACAGGTGTCCCCAGGAGGGAGAGCAGGGCCTGTGCTGAGCTCTCAATGGTCTTTTGGCAGCAGAAAGCAATAATCTGCCACTTACAGGTTTTACTTACTCAAGGCCCCATGGTCTTTCACTACTTAGATGCAAGAGAGAAGAGCTGAGGGCCCCAGCCTTTCAGGAAGCATGTCACCTCTCTCCGTGCACACTCTCTGTGTGAGAAAGCCCTTGAAACCAGATCCACACAGACCCTGCTGGACTTGCCCTGAGAGCCTCTCTGCTCGGTCTGCAAAACTGTTTGGCCACAAAGGTTCTCGCTGCATCAAGTGACATACAGGAGCCCTGGGACATTGCCCAGCCATCCAAAGTCCCCCTGCCTGGGGCTTACCGTCTCTCACACAAGCGCCCCATCCTCAGCCACAGGCATTTACCTGATGGAGCAGCAGCAGAGCAGCCCGGGCAGCTTCAGCAGTGGGAAGTCCAGTAGGTAGGGAATTGTCTTTGCAAGGTGGCTGCACATTTCCTGCACTTCTGAGGACCACTCCTGTGCCAAAAAGGGCAACCAGGAGGCTAGAGCTACTTTCACAGCTTTTACAGAGCCTACAAAACCCTCTCTCCAAGGAGGTGTATATAAGGAAGCTGCACTGGTGGATTAGTTGCACCTTGAGGAGGAGGCAACAGGTTGGGTGGATGCTGGGACAGGGCATGCATGTGTGTGCTGCAGAGGCACCTCAGAATGGTCCAGCCCACCATTCCTGCTCCCCAGGGCTCTTCCTGGGGCAGCTGGCTGTAGGTGCACTGCAAGGTTGGCTGATGCCCACTGGAGCTGATGTCAAATGAGAAACAACCTGGGTAGGGATTAGCACGGTGGGTTTGTGGCAATCACTGTCTCTTCTGAAGGTGGGGTTTTGTGGGTTTTCCAGCCATTCCCATCCATGTCAAAGTCAGCACCCTTTAGTGCTAAGCCTGCATCATAAGCTTCCTGGGATGGACTCCACGTCAATTTGTATATAAAACAAAGGGACAGCACATACATTCTTTATAAGTGAAGAACTCTGCCACAGTTAACATTTCTGCAGGTCAACCCGAGTCCTTGTTTTGATTGCAAATGGTTTTTCAAGTACAGCTCTTCCCATCATGGAACGTGCATTTCAAATATCTGTGACATATCGCACACACGCGTCACTATGCCAACAGCACACAAACATATGCATGCTCAGTACTTCAGTACCATGTGCTTACATTTACCTCATGCTCTCACCTGATCTTCTTCCACTTTTCAGGGATCCTGTTCAGAGAGCAACCTGGACTTTCTGGTTAATGTCACATCAGCTTGTTGTGGCAAATCAAGAGGATTGACTGGCTTTCTGTGGTCCTGGAAATGCAGCTTAGGATTTATTTCAGACTAAATAGACCAGTTTCTCTGACTGTTCCTGCAACCTTACAACTACCTGGCACAGAAAGCTGACAGCCCTGGTGAGGGAAAGGGCCACAGAAGAACACAAGACTAGCAGGCCATAATTCTTGCACTTGTTTAGAGCTTGACTAAAAATAGAGATTCTTGAACCTGTTTCACTGTAAAAAGCCTGCATAATTCAAACAAGTTTTACCAGTAAATTGCAGCTACAAAGGGAAAACCCCTACAGCCTTAAAAGGTCTCTGGAAGCCCATCCAAAACAGTGTTCTGTCCAAGTGCCCTTTACAAGAAGGCTGTGGAGGACAGGGTGGGAACTCAGATGCTAAAGACAGCTCTGGCCTGTCGGGAAAAGAGCAAACTTTGCCCCCTGTCTCTGGTGTGTGCCTGCCACCAGGACAGCATGTCCAAGTGCTCTGAACTCAAAGCAGGAGGCAGCCCTTTGCTTACTCATTTCTGCATTGCCACCCCTAGAATATGTGCACACTGTGTACTGCCTCTGCCCTGGGAGCTGACTTCAAGGAACTATAGGAAGTGAGGAGGAATTTTTGCTTATCAGACTGCAATGCAAGATTTTTAGGATAAGTTCTACCCCTGTATTTATATAAATATCCAAAGACAAAACCAAACATTAAGTGCATTTTCAAAAAAAAAAATCTAAACAAATACAACCCCCAGATACACAGACCTTGCTCGCCTCATTGCTCAGGTAAGATCTCCTCTCTGTTTCTGCAACACGGTGAGTGTAAGAAGTTGACATTCTCCACCGGTTTCCTGCCTTCAAGTGTTATTTCTGGTTTCCTCTCCTTTTATTCCTTAAGCCCCTGCTTGCTTCCTCCTTCCTTGTCACAGCATTTTCTCAATACAAAATGAAGCCTGTGACCTTCTGTAGATGGTGTAGTCAAATATGATCTGTCAGAGCTCATCCCTTCTCATTTGGCCTAGAAAGAGTTTCCCCACAAGTACTGAGTTTTATTTCATCAGCTACCACTCTTAGATATTCATAGATGCAAACTTTCTTTTAATTCTAAATGCTAAACCCTCTACTTAAATTCAGTATCTTCAATTCCCCCTCACTAGGTGAGGAGCAGCACCTACCCCTGAAAATGCAGGGGAGAGAATTCAGCTGAGCCAAGACGAAATAGGTGGGTTTATTCCCCAGCTGAAAGCATTGCAGAACTTTTAGTAGTCACGAGGATGCCCAGGCTTTACTACATAACACACATTTCAGAGCTGACTTCCATGAATAATCTGCATCAGGGTACATCCATCTTTGTCATGAGTAGGAGAATAGCTGTGACAAGGCAGTCGGAATTCAGGAGTGCATGAGTGGAAGGATATCTGTGACTCAGACCTGTTGGTAAGATCATAAAATGTCCTTTCCAGCTTTCCATGCAACTATTTGGACTGCTGTCTAACACTCCTGGCACCAGCCCTCTCTGAGAGGGGGATGCTTTCATCTGTATTTGCACAGGGGAATTTATTGAATGGTTAAATCAGCAGCAGCTCCCCCAAGGCTCCAGCTGGCACAAGAAGTAAGGCATCAAGGCAGGAAGCAGCCAAGAATGTGGGGCAGTGAGCCAGGAGCAGCTGCCTTCTCCATGGAAGTTCAGGTGCTATCCCCACTCTCAGCAGAGAGTCTCTGATGTGTCCTGGACACGCTGTCATGGTGCAGGGCCTGGAGTCACGCAAGCAAAAATGCTGCTGGGGTTTCCCATTCAGTCCTGCAGCATCATCAGAGAGACAGGTGCACTTAGAGATGGCAGACCAAATTTTTCCATTAAAAATCCACCTAGAAATAATGGAAGAAGCTCAGGGAGGGAAAACAAGCATGGTGACATTCAGCAAAACTCCTCCACTTTCATGATAAATTAATTAGTCTGGAGGCAGTGAGCAGAAGCATCCCTAGCTTGCTGCGGCAGAGTGAATCATCCCCTGCTCTTTCTACTGTTTAAAGACTGCCCTGCTCAACAGCCAAACCCATCCTGTGGAAACAGAGTGAAACAGAATTGACACAAGCTAGTAGGTGAAGGCTGCTATTTGGTTTTTGCTGCAACACTTATACAATTAAGTTAAAGGAGTAGTATTTAAAGGTAAATTGTAACCGCCCTACTGGTGTTGAGAGGATGTCACACTACTGGTAAGTCAGGTTTATTGGCATTTTCCAGGCAACAAATGACAGGTCACAAGACCCTGACAGTATGTGGATGGAGGTCAACAGTAGCCACAAGGATTGTCTAGTCAGCCTTCAAACTCAACATAACTGGAAACATGATCTGCCTGCTCATCTCTGGCCAAGTCTTCTTTCCTCTCACAAACAGTGAAATAAAATGGGGAGAAAAAGATTGCCTAATATTCCTTGAAGGCTTATTTGCATCTACATGTTAATGTGTCTAATGGGTTCTGTTGCTACCAGGCTTTACTCTTTTAAATAATAAAGAAGCAAGAACTTGACAACATTGTGAAAATTCCCATATCATCTTGAAATGTTTATTGTGACTGTCAAAACATATAACTGGATCTCAGGTCAGGAGAGAGAGAAAAATGGGTTAGTACTGCTGTAGTCTTGATTAAATGCAACAATTCCCCCCATCTTAGCAAAGAATTTATCCTTATGCTGATGCAGGGCCAGGATCATGCATCCAAAACTGTCTCAGGTATCACACGCTCAACAGGCTTTCTGCATAGTACTGCTCATGAACCCCTTCTGACCTGCATTTCAGATGCCTGGTTTTGAATACAAGAGATATAAATAGATCAAAGCCAGATCAAGTGGTCTTCAAAGTCACTATGAAAAATGTTGGAGGACAGCAGTGCATCATGAATGTAGCAATATTTTCCTAAATTTCTCCTATGGCAACCTCTATCAGACCTCAAGATCTCTCATGTTGCCCCCCAGCCCTCTGTCAGGGCTTTCTCCTTTGACTGCCACCCCTTTCCCAGGGAAGGCAGGCAGCAGGTTACCATACATATTATTCCTAAGATATGTAAAAATTGATTTAGAATTGATGAAAGATGACAGCCCCAGAGTCCAGGACAGAGCAGTAGGGCAAGCTGCCCAGGTACTGCCTGGTATCAAAATTTCTCCAGGGAAAGGGGGCATTTAATCTTTTAAATAATTAATAATTTAATCTTCAGCCTGCTCCAGGTTTCCTTGCTTGGGAATGCCAATTAATGTTCAATATGGCATTTTCTAAAATATAACTTTGAACAGCTTATGAACTTGGCAAAGATGGTGAACTCACTGGAGACCATGGAGTGGCCATGAGATGACTGTCAGACAGGATTTTTTAACACAATTAGCTAGAGTCATATTCTACGTAGTGACTCAGAAATGAGTGACTCTCTAACCTTTTTGCCAACCTTGCTTCTTTGCCTCCAAATGCTTGCAAAACTGAATCTGAAGCAACCCCGCTGATGACAGAAACAAGAGCTCTGGTTCCTGGGATCGACTGTTGATGACAGAGGAATCACTGGTTTAGTAAAGCACTGATTCCTGGGCTCTTCTCCATCAGATGAATGTTTCCTTATTATGTCCCCAAAATCCCCTGGGCAGGGGAACATGCAGTAGAAGCACACTCAGTTGTTTTTCTGAGACTTGCCCCTCAAGGCTGTCAAAGATCTGAAGGAGCTGGCAACCAGCCCACACTTATTCTGATAAATGCTATTTGCAACTAAAAATGGATTAAAATAGCCTCTGAAAGCTTGTCTGAAGGAGAACAAGCAGTCTTCTTCAGAGATGTCATTAGCAGGAAGATGTGGAGAGGGTTATTCTGAAGGCTGCTGATTTTTGGCTTTCACCCCACTTTGTCATTTGCCCTGTTCAAATATAAAGAATAAGGAAATTATAATTAGCACTTGGGGCACTGTTGATGGGAGCAGCAAACAGGCCATGGGCAAAATTCAAACTCTAGCCTCCTCGGCTTCTTCATCCATTTCCCTCCCCATGATATGGACCTAGGGAATCCGAGCTTTGGCTGCTGTGTCCGCCAGGCAGCATGGATTCTCCATTTACCACAGAATGGTAATATATCAGGAACTAGGCACTAGCCATCTTTTTTGTCTGTCTGATCCTGGTCTTAGTCTTGTGGATATCCAAATATTTCCTTCACAGCTATCTGGAAATGAGAGAAATATAGAAGTCTGAAGTGAGAAGTTTTAGGTGTTAACAGAAGGAAAGTGCCAAATTCCCATTAATTTGTAATCACTAAATAGCCATATACGATTAGAAGGTCAAACTGGGAGGAAGAGATGAGCTGATGCTAAGAGAAGACAGGTGCACAGTGGAAAAACAAAATGGAGCCTTTGGTCTTAGAAGACAAGCTGGTAGGTCAGGATTTCCAAAAGCTCGTCCCTCTGCTGTAAGACAGTAGCTGACATCAGCAGTGGGAGCTTTGCCATGCTCTGGGAGCAGAGTGAGTCTCTTGGCCTTATATCCACCACAAATTCAGGAGCTTTTGCTGTTTCCAGAGTTAGCTGTTGCAGCTCAGCTCTCCAAATTAATCCTTCTCAGAAGGGACAACCCCACCAAATCCCAGACATGTCCAAATAGAGGAAGATGGGGTTCCTGTCTCCAGGTCTGTTTGCCTACCTCCTCAGCACCATGAGGCTCCCCCTAGCCAGCAGACCAGATGCCCATCAACAAACTGCTTGTTACTTCTTCCCAGCCTCCTGGGGGTCAGTGTACCTCATCAGACATCACAGGTCACAGGCAGAGTAATATATTTTGGCTTCATGGTGAGGTGGGATATGGTCTGTCTCTTAGAATAATCCTCGAGTTTTGTACCTAGGACACCAGGTTTGCTCCTAATCAGTCACATCCTGTTCCTGTGGTACCTCAGAGTTGTTGCAGGTTTTATCCTCTGTGCTATAGGTCTGAAGTTAGTCTGCAATGAATGCACCATGTGTAGGGAGTGCTCTGTGATCTGTGCTGGGAGGGATGCAGGAGTCAGGCAGGAAATTCTAGTTGTGCCTGTCCAGACATCAGGGTACCCCACTCAATGGCAATTCTTCTTGAAGGTACACTATGACTCAACAGCTTTGCAGTCTTTCTCCGTTTTCTACAATCTCCAGACTCTTCCTAGGCTACAGGAGTCTGTAGTAAACCTACATTACCATTTTTTTCTTCTCCTAGTTGATATTCTGGTAATCATCAGGCCATGAACGAAAAAATTCAGTTATAGCTGATATTCAACCCAAGGTGGCAAGCTTACTACTGCTTAATAGCAATAGCCTTCTGCCTCCCTGTAAATACATTTTTGCATTGGAAGACTTGTGTTTTATACACTTATCAGTTAATTACAAATAAGGAATTAGAAAATTAATCCCATGTATGTAGTGAATTTTAAGCTAATGTATTTTCCCTTAAAAGCATCATGGGTAACTGTAAGGAACTTGTAAGAACTTAGCTGTCTGTTTCACACATCTTCATAATCCTTACCTTCTTCCTCCACATACTTACTGACATAATTCTGTGCAGAGTCTTACTTTTGGTATGGATTTGCAGCTTGTTGATCTTTGCACTGGAGTTCACAACAGTCTGCTCCACTGACTGATCTACTAAGATTCTTCCAGTCTTCCTGCTTAGAAATCCACATTAACTCCTGTATAAACATTAAGAAAGACAAAATGCCATTAATTTTTTGTTACCTTTCATTTAACAGGAATAAATTTACAAAGAACCATGGTTCATTAAAGGAGTAAACAGAATAGGTTGTTTCAAAACCTCTTTGTCTCCCTCTGATATGAAACTGCTAGAAATTCATGATTATTTTTTAACAGTCAGTTGATGCATTTCCCCTCTCTTTTCCCAGCCTACCAAGAATACTGGAATCCCATTTTAATGCTCTTTCTTTCCATAACACAAAATGTGGAAAGTGTTATAGAAGCAAAAGGAGAAGTATTTCCCAGACCAGAGGTTTCCAGGAGGCAAGATAGTCAGAAAAAATCCTGAACTAGCATAAGATTTACAGTCAAATTGCCAGAGCTGGGACTCAGAGCTGAGTTACGGTGACATGAGTTACTATGAGTAACCAGACACGCACACAGAACGAGCCAGGACTATTGCAAGGCAAATGAAATTAAGCTTAGCCTGTGATGAAAGACAGTAAGATGATCTGCTCATCCTGGGCTGCAGCACGTACTCTCAGACAGCTGCCCCAGCTCAGCAGCTGCAATGGGACTTGCGATGGCACGGCAGAGCCAGAGAGCAGGGGAGCCCTTTACAGCTCAGAGCCCTTCAAAGCAAACTGTCCCCTAGGGATGTCCTTGTCACAGGAGACCCGAGCACACAACAGAAGCAGGAAGAGATGACCTCATGACACTCTGCTGCACCTTTCCAGAGCAGGCTGAGTGTGCACTCCTCCAACAGGTGTCCCAGGAGCCAGAGGAAAGGGGCTGTAGCAGCAGGCAGAGCGTGCAGCGAGGGGCGAGGTGCAAGGCGAGCCACTGCCCCTATGTTCTGCTGCCTTTGCTCTCTCACATGTCACCTCCACCCCTTTCCCATATCTGCAGCCAAGCAGGCTGCAGGTTTCCCTTTATGAAAATATTTCCTGTCCAGCCTTCGGTCAGCCACTTCCTGCCTCCATGCAGACAGATTACATAGCCACAGTGACACATCAGTTGTACTGCAAACGCCTTCAAAGGTGTCTGGCTTCAGGAAGATGGAAAGCCAATGCACCACCCCCAGAAATCGCCCTGGTCTGCAGGCCAGAAGGAGCACTTCATTTGTTACTGCCATGATGACTCCAGGAAATGTTTGAAGCATGGCAGGAACTATCACACTGCAGCACCAATTGCAACAGGTACTGGCATAAGATAAATGGAATACTCTTGCCTTGTTCTCCTTGATCCTATCACCCACAAGAGAAAGCAAAGCTCAGCCTTAGAGAGGACAGAACTGTATGTACCTGGTACAGCAGAAGAGGCAGTGGGACAAGTGTCCCACAGTATCCAATTCTTCTTGATACTCCCCCCAGGCCCACAGCTGGCTCTGGAACAGTTGAGCTGCTGGGCTTTAATTTTACAGAGTGGTTGAGTCTGAATGCTAAAAATGTTCCTGGAGACTTTCTCACCTGAAATGTTAAAGAGATGTTTTAGTACAAGTGCCCATCTCACTTTTTGCTTACAGCATGGCACGGTACTGGGTAATGTCCCATAGCAAAGTTTTCTACCCTGTTCCCCGACTTTGATCCCAGGGCTGGCAGACCTCATTGACCTCACAGGGTTTTTTGTGGCAAGAAGACAGGACTAGAAACTGGTGGCAAGAAATGCACTGCAAGGGATATATTTTGAGCTAGGCTAAAAATAAGGCTCTGCCCTGCTTGTTTATATATAGCAAGATCTATATGTGCGCTTACTGGCAGTAACTCAGTGTAGGGGCAAAGACATCCCTGCAGTACATCCCCCAGTTCTGCTAAAAGAGCCAAATTGTTTGGTGCAGCTCTTTAATGGCTCCAAAACAGTGTCTCCCAAGGGCAGAGGGGCAGCAAGTGTGTCAGGAGGTGGTAGCTCCTGGTGTGAAACAGCCCTGAAAATACCTTCTTCTCCAGGACATCTGATGGGACAAATCCACAATGAGGGGGAACACCACCAGCTCAGGAGTGCAGCTGGAGGGTTCTGCAGCACCCTCCTAACAAGACTTGTGTGGCTGCTTTGCAGGCACCTTGGGAGAAGTTGCATAGTGGGAAAGAAGGCACAGTGCTGTCATGTAGAGGGTGTAGAACTTGCAATAGTGTGCAAACTTCAAGTGCAAGACTTGTGGCTACCATCTGGGCTGCAGAAGAACAAATCCTTTCATTTCACCCCAAAGCACCCAAACTCTCACACTCCAGTCTAGCACTTCATTCAGACCCATTTGCCTCGGGCTTTTATAATGATAGACACACTTATTACTATCTTTAAATCCCTGTCTTTGTCTTTGCACCAGATTCTCAGTTTCTGCTCAGAAAAAAACCCACATTTCTGGTCCTCTTGTGTATAAGAAAGTGTTTGAATCTGTTGAACTGTAGTTGAAAATGAGGAAAAGAAACCAAAATGAATACTTTGTTTAGTCTCAAAACTTTTTCTTCACATAATTCCTATTTTTCACAGCCTGAAGCCATGGCTGAGCAGGCAGGGACAAATGGGGCTGATTGCCTGAGTCCTCTGTGCAGAAGCGAGCCAGGTGTCTGATCCTGTTACATCAGGACCTCGCTCTGCTGAGCTTGTATGTAAAGAGTAATCCTCTCTCTTGCCTTAGGCCTCTTGAGTTCTCCTTGTGCCTGTGGTATTAAACACACCAGAAGAATTATTTTTAAAAACCCAACAGGATTATAAATATCAAAGAGCAATTCAAAGCCCTGCGCCCTTCCTCAATACCACATCACCCATAAGGTGTGGACCTTATAGACCTCCGTTGCCTGAGACTAGCCTTGTTTTTGTAAGCACTTCCTGAGATACCTGTGAGCTGTGCATCAAGTGTCAACAAAGATGCCCACAGTGTCCAAGCTTTTTGTAGCATTCACCCCTGTTTTCTTACAATCTTACTCTATTTTTTCTGCCACATTTAGTTTTCCTGAAGACAGAATGGAACAGATAGTTCTGACACCTTCACATTTCTTCCAGTGAGAATCGTTCCCAAAATGCTGAAGTTTTTTTGAACAAATAGCATTTACCTCACCTGACCATTCCAGCCTTAAATATTAGAGCACCAATGGTAAGAATCCCAAATTACTATTAGATAATACTGTTCTGATTTTGTTTTTCAGGGCAGGAGTGATTATGATAAGGGCAATATATTTGAGGTTTCGGGTTTTATTTTCTGTCTCAAAAGCCTTCAGTGCAACTACTCATGTCTTCTATTTTCCTCCAAGTAAATTTGCTCCTATTAACAGCCCCCTGAACACTCAGTCTTGTCCTTACCTTGCTGGTTTTTACTCTGTTCCAGCATTTACATGAAGTTTCTGAAACCTGAGGTGAAACCTTGTCTCAGAGGCATGCTGTGACAGTGGCTGTGCAGGACAAGAGGAGCCCTAACCTTCTGCCTCAGCCTCGATGGGCTGAGAGATACACCATGATAGAGCTGAGCCAGCAGGAGCCAAGCTCACTCTGCGCCTCAGCAAAACCCACCTGAACCCCTCAGTTTATTCATGGTCACATCAAACTCCTGGGACAAGAGAAGGCCCTAGAAATTTCTTCCCTATCCCAGAGAGACATGAAATCAAAGCCTTAGATTAAGTCCTTATGAGATTGCTGCTAAAACAGAATGAGCATGATCCAAGAGCAAGCAGTCATAATTTGAGGGCTATTTGTGCTCTTTTTATGGTTTTCAGTTTCAAGGATCAAGGAATAAGTCCCTTCTCAGCAAGCCAAGGGCTGATTTTGACTTGTCAGAAGTGCCTCTCAGTGCCACCACCACTAATGGCGACCCTTTTCCCCTCTGGTTATCCCTTCACCACTAGCCACCTAATATCCAGTGCTAATTACAGAATCACAGAATCAGCCAGGTTAGAAAAGACTTTGAGATCATCAGATGCAACCTATGACCTAACACCACCTTGTCAGCTAAATCATGGCACTAAGTGCCACATCCAGTCTTTTCTTAAACATCTCCAAGTACAATGACTCTACCACATCCCAGAGCATCCCATTCCAATGGCCAGTCACACCCTCTGTGAAAAACTCCTTCCTAATATCCTTGTTCCTAACAAAAGGATACATACACAGTATTCAGATGCCAGGAAGCTACAGGCTATCCCACCTCTGAAATCCCAGTGGCATTTCAGTTTTAGGTCGATACACTGACCACCCCTAAGAGCCATGCCCACTCCTGCTGGTTCCTGCACAGAGGCTGCAGGTTCCTCCACCTGGACTAGTTTTCAGTGCCATGCCTACAGCTGGCACTCAGGTGTGAGACACATGTTGGAGTTCAGCATGCTGCATAGGGCACCTCTGTTCTTATGGATTTGCATATGGAAGCACATGGGGCGGGCAGGGGGCATGCACTGAGTGCACACATTTCTGTGGAGCTGCCATGTGGGTCAGGGAATTATTGACACAACCTTTTTCTCTGCAGCTCAGGCTGCTCAGTCTGCAGCCCCAGACTGCAAGGAGTCTTTGTCTTTAGCTGGCAGCTCTGGCTTTGGCAGGGGCCAGATGCATCTGCTTCAGCAGCACAGCCACCCCGCAGCAAAACTGGGCTGGAGGCTGCCTCTCTCATGGAGCTGCTTGTGCAGCTCATCTCCTGCTGCACACAAAAGGCTGTCAAATTCTTTGGAAGACAAACCCTATGCCATGAGGACACATTTTGCATTCAGCATACACATGTAGCACCAGGGTAAACAAAGCTGTGGGTTTGTGTTTGTGCACTCAAGCAGGAGCGCATGGGATATGCTGGGTTTGTGTTCCAGTATCTGTAAGTGGTGGATAAAACAAGAGAGGCTTGTGGTAGGTTGCAACCCATGCTATACAGGGTGTGGGCATTTGGGTGTGTTTGCAGATGGCTGCAGGATCCCCGAGGAGAAGTGAGTGCAGCTGGGGCTGGCTCTGTATTAATCATGCCAGAAAAGCAACAGAAAGGGGTCAGAGCTCTTCTTGAGCTTTCATCAGGTTAAAGCATCCACAAAGGCAGGCAGGGCTGAGGCATGCTGAGTGTAGATGACTGCATGGGAAGACTTTAACCACAGCTGTGGCCCCATGGCTCATGAGTGAGCAGCAGGCACCTCCAGGACAGAAGAGTGTCCATGCCTGTGCTGCAGGCTTCTCCCATGTTCACACACAACCTCCCGAAACACATCAGGTCTGCCTGCCTTTCACTACAGCAAGGGAGTCCTAAAGCTTTCCTAGTATAGCAGCACTAAATAAAAAGCCTCAACAACGATTTTTTAATGTCTGAAGGTTCTGACAGAGGCACTGGAACAGCTTTACAGGAGTAATTGCAAAGGTTACCTCAGGCCGCTGTCTCTGCTGATGTGTGGCAGCAGCATTTCCTCCCAGCCCTCCACCTTCACACCAGGCTCTCTTTGCCAAACCTGAAATCAGTGGTGGCTCCAAGAGTTAGAGGCAAGAGCAGTCCCCCCCTGAAAATTGCTGTCTCTCAGGTGAGAGAAACAAAAGCAGAAGATTTTGAAAATTTGACTTTATCTGTCATTTGGGCACCTCCAGCTGCCTTTTTTCCCAGGTGACCCCCCCAAAATGGTCCACCCGCTTGCCCCTGTGCCAGCAACCTTCTGGCAGCACTGCGTCAGGAGGTTTGCACTGCCCCAGGGCGGGGAATAGGATGCCCTTATCCACTGCAGCCAAGAGAAGGGCAGTACCAGGCCACAGAGCCGTGCCTCCCAGGAGACACTGCTGCAGTACAGGCACAATTAGATTTTGCCAGTTTTAATCAAAAGCAGGCATTTAAGCTGGGTAAAGAAAAATCAAGAGAGCTGAAAAAAATATACATGCAATTTCCTGGCCAAAGGAAGAAAGATAAACTCCACAGCATATTGACAGGAAATATTTACTTATTAATATTTTTATTTACTTCTGTGTGCTGTGGAAGTCAGAGATAAGAGATCTCCATAATGCATCAAGTGTGATACAGAGGTTTTTTTCAGGCACACACAAGGTGAAGCACTGATTCTGGCTGAGGCTGCATCATGGGAACTGTGAAATGAGGCTGGGGATGAAGGAAGAAGCCTCATCCCTCTCCAGGGCATAGGCACCCCTGATCCAGTCTGCCTATGTGATGCTCCCATCTCATTAGATGGAAGCTGTTGGCCAAAGCCTTTGTCAGCCAGGACGCTGCTGTTAGAGCTGCTTTTAGATCAGTGCCACCAGCAAGCAGAGGGAGGTGGTAAAAATAACCCCTACGTGGAGAACCATGATGTACTCACAAGCTACTAAGAAGGAGACTGAACCTGATGTGCTGTCCCACTTGAGCAGGCATTAGGCTGAGACAGTAACATGGAAAAAGTGAATCTGCTGGGGTACAGAGACAAGCAGTCTCTGGGCTGTAAATCAGAGCTGAGAGCACAGGAAGGCAGGGGAGAAGCAGGAAGGCAGGGGAGAAGCAGGCAGGCAGTGAAAATCCTGAGCAGAGTTATAGCTTTCCATGAAACGTGTTCGTTTTGGGATGATGGCAAAAAAGAGCAGAACACTGTGTGATGGATGGGGCATACAGCTGTGGGAAGAGGTGCTCAGCTCTCCAGTCTCAGCACTGCATCCTCAGGGCAGGTTATATTCAGCTAAAAACATTAACAAACCAGAGCTTTACAAAATGTACTTGGGAAAAGCTGTGCTAAGTAATTGTGTCAACCGCATTTGTATTTTGAAGAGCACACAGCTGAAAGAGGTAGCTTTCTGTGGGCTGGACAGCATATACTCCTTTAACAACCCCAAACTGGTGTTTCACAGGTACATTATGGCAGGAGGTGTGAGAAAATAGTCCCCAAAGATACTGAGTCTTGTCCTCTTTTCCACACAGCCCTGCCAATGTGCAGGGATTGAACTGGAACAGCCCAGGAGAAGCTTGACTTACAGATCCCAGTCTGCAGTGAGCCCAACGAAGCCCAGAGGAGCCAGCTTGCTGCAGTCTGGCCTGGGGGACTTTCCTTACAGACCCCGGGTCCAGCATTGTCTTAAGAGGTTCACAGAGGACAAGGCAGCATGTTGAAAGCTTCAGATCACAGAAACCTGAGTTGGATTTGATGATCCTGGTGTGTCTCTTCCAAATCAGCATATTCTATTATTCTATAAGCCTTAAAGATGGGCAGGATCCAGGGGACTCCCAAGAGCCTGTGGATGGGCTAGGGAGCTCTGACACTTCCTTGCTTTAACAGCATCTGGTATGCTAAAAACCTGAACTTATTTATTTAAAATAAAATATTTAAAATAAAAAAAGATAAAAGCCTGAAGGCCCTGTCAGAGAAGCACAACTAACAGTTCCTACAGGAAGCCAATACCTCCTAGCTCCAGGGGTTTCCATAGGTAATTCTGTTCCTGCCCATGGTGCGCCAGAGACCACTGTAAACAGCAGCACCCATCCTCTTCGGCCTGCCTCCCACTTAGATGGTCCTGACCCTCTGAGGCTGTAAATCTATTCTAAAATGCAAGGAAACCACAGGCACAGGTCTCCTGGAGAAGCTGAGCAAGGACAGGACTTGGAAAGCTCTAAGCAGAAGGGCCCAATAGGTTCAGCAACACAAGGACCTTCTCCAGATTTTCACTAGCCTGGTCAAGCCTAGCAGATAAGAAACGGGAAATACGTCAAGCCAAGCTACAGAGATCAGCCAAGAGCTTCACACGTGTATGGCTTTGTTTGGGTAGGAAGCAGGGGCATCATACAGTGGTAAGGGCTTTCAGCCCATATTTCATGAGCTAAGAACAGGCTTGATAAAAACAGGCACTGCACATTTGGTAACAGCAGGGAAAAGCATAATCCTGGCTTTTCACATACAATCCCAGTCTACCTGTTATTATTGTCTGGGCTCCAGCAGCAAGCCCTGAGCCAAATTCTGGGATGATTTATTCCTCACTCAGTGTCACTCCATTTATTAAGCAGAGTTACTTAGTCATTGCAAAATTTGGCCCAATTATTTTATTTGGACATCTATTTTATTTTTTTTAATCTTGCCCCTGAAATGTTAACCCTGCAGCTTATGAAAATAACCATTTTCTCTAGCAGGACCAACATGGCATTTGGAAAAGAACCATATGCTAGCACTCAAATTCTGCTTTATTTAGATATGTTCTGGAGGTGGTGCTGATGCGCACTTGAAGATCAGTCTCCAAGTGTCAATGCAGGAATTAACACAGCATAGGAGATAAAGCTCATGTCCAAGAGACACAGACATGGCAGAAGAACATAAATCTCGGCTTTCCTTTCATAAATCTGAATGGTCTGGAGTATCCCTTTGGTCAGCTGGGGTCGCTTGTCCCTCCTGTGTCTCCTCCCAACCTCCCATGCACCCCCAGTTTCCTCACCAGTGTGGCAGCATGGATAGCAGAAAAGGCCTTGGCTCTGTGTGAGTCCTGCTCAGAAATAACAACATCTCTGTACCATCAACCCTGTGCTCAGCACAAATCCAAAACACAGCCCCAGACCAGATACTATGATGAAAGTTACCTCTCCCCCAGCCAAAACCAGCACACTTTCCTAGTAATTGTCAACATTTTATCACTTAATTTGCTGAGCAGCAAATTGACTTCAGACTACCAGCAATGACTCCAGCATTTCTTTTGCCATCAATAACTGTTCTTTCAGACTACTTTGTATTGAATATATAGTCAAATATGACTAATTTACAGAGTTTGAAGGAACAGAGTTAGATTTTATGATATTGTCTTATTCTCCTTGAGTGTTCACTTTAGTCTACATTCAGCCAGAGGTCCAAAGACTTTCTAGTGAGCATAGAACATATCTCTCAATGTGTTTTCAAAAGTTCTTAGCAGAAAATTCTAACCTTTTACAAGCAATTCTTCAAAATCTTTTTTTAAGCATGTCTATGATTTCACATTTAACATCACAGTATTTATGATTCTCTCTGTTTTCCCCCTTTGTACATGACTTATGCTTTTTGTAAGATATTTTTTTACTTCTAATAATATTCTTTCATCTACTATTTAACTATGCTAGCTATTTTTATTCTTTTTGAAAATCTTTCTGGTAGTTTATCCATTTATCATGGACTCTTAATATCCAGACCCAAGATATCCTCAAGCTTTTTTTACTCTTTTGGGTTCTTTTAATTTTCATCCTTGAAGCTAAGAGTTTAATGTAGATTATGCGGGGAGGAAGTTTCACCCTACAGAGCTAAGAAATTTGAATACTTGATTATCTCTATTGCAAAGTGCCTCTTTGTTGCATCTGTACATTCACTGAGGAAAATCAAGAGCTCACTGCAGCTTGTGGGTGCTCAGACTTGTTGCTCTAGGGAAGCACTGCTTAAAACAGTACAAAACCAGTATCACTATTGTCCCGGTTTTTGAGACAGGTATCTGTCAAGGAAGGCAGAAAAAAATGTACGCCCCCACCCTTTTCCCTCCGAATTATTATATCTCAAAAACACAGAGTTCTCAGGCAGAGATATGGGAATAGGAATAACAGTTCTTTACTAATATATATATATATATTAAGGTAAACCAACAACAATAACTACAGTATTAACAACAGAAGATAACAGGGACCCCGTCTCGGCCGAGACAGGAAAAAAGTGGAGGAGAGGCAGTGCCTCACAAACCCCTCAGCTGGCACTCAGTCCCGGAGCTCCTGCAGTGTTCTGAGGAAAAAACACCTTGCTGGAATAGCAGGGATGGGCAGAAAGTCCTGGGCCGGTGGATGAGATGGATCAGCAGCTCCGCGGTGGCAGCTGGGGCTGCAGCACGTCCGGCAGGACAGGGGAGCGGAGGCCACAAACGGAGAGGAAGAAGCAGAAGCAGAAGGAACAGCCGCTCCGTCTGGATGATGGCAAAAAACCTCCTCTCCCAGCAGAAACAGCTCCGAGAGTGTCTGTGCTGCTCTCCCAGAAGGACCCAAAAACCCGCTCCACTCTCCACTGCCCCCGGGGGCCCAGCCGACTCCTTTGTCTTTTAAAGTACCCAAGATATAGCAACCATCAAGGCTTTTCTCTCAGCTAAATGGGAAAAATTCTAACAGCTAAGAAACGAAAAAAAAAAGGACATGTAACCCCCAACAACTATCTTGCCCTTTTGTAATGTTTACTCAGTCTGTGACAAGTGAAACCTCTTGTTACTGCTTTATTGGCTACCTTTGCACACTGTCTTTCTGTCAGAATAGCTCATTCATTGCTGCACCCTTTCTGGGTGCCCAGTTTTGGAACCTGACCATATACAGACACTGTGGAGACAGGACATCTCTGCCTGTAAGGACTCTGTGTTACTTGCTGGCACTGTTTAGCTCAGGTTTTCCTTCACTGCTTGACCTGGTCAACCACCATGCATTTTGATGTCCAGCTGGTCAGTTCCTTTCCATTAAGCCCCTAAATCAACCACATTTCAGCTCAGGCATGATGCTGCTCTCTTCCCTCAGATGTTTACAGGAAGCCCTCCTTCCTCCCTGACTCAGGCTCACATTCATGCCAACAAAACAGGCCCTTTTCTAATGCAGAGGCACCATGGGATGCCTGCATAGCAGAAGGAGGAAGGGCACCAGTCTTAGGTTCCTAAGCAAGGGATGCCTGAGTAGGCCACATGCTATCCCAGGTAATGTGTAAATTCATCAGCTTCCTCAGCCTGAAATCCAGCTCACCAGCAGTGGCAGAACACTGCTTTCTCTCCAGTTCCTTATAAATATCTGCTGAGCAGCCAAAAGTATGTTTGTGTCCCCAGTGAGCAAGTGCCTTTGGCCAGCCAGGAGCTGTGCACAGCCTCTGACAGGTGACATGGGAAATGGTTTTAAGCCGAAAAAGCTCGGGTTTAGGTTGGACATTAGAAAGAAATTCATTACTGTGAGATTGGTAGGAGCCTGGAACTGGCTGCCCGGAGGAGTTGTGGATAGCCCATCCCTGAAAGTGATGAAGGCCAAGTTGAATGGGGCAGTGTGGTCTAGTGGAAGATGTCCCTGCCCAAGGCAGGGCAGCTGGAACTGAGTGGTCTTTAAGGTCCCTTCCAAACCAAGCCATCCCATGACTTTATGACTCTGGGCCAGAGGGGCTTGGAGTCTGTGCCGGGCTCTCCAGCAAAGCAAAGCCTGTGTCCTTGGCACACGTGATCTCACCAAACAGGTGGGGGTTTATAAACCCAGACATCACATTGCTGGGCATTTGTTCTCTGAATAAATCCACATCCTTCCCATTTGCCGGCCAAACATATCTCCCATGGCTGCAAACCAAAAGATCTCCATCTGCATGGATTGATGAACCAAGCCTCATAAATTCCCAGCTCTCCTACATGGAAACTGAGGCCCAGTGAGAAGCAGTCTTCTCAGAGTCAGGCAGTGTATCACTAGTAAGATCAGGAGCAGCACTCTCCTGATCCATTTCCCTTCATCTGTCCATGAAAGCAAAATACCATATTCTGTCCCTGAACAAGAAGTAAGCCTCAGGAAGCCCAGCTGTCAGCAGCCTTACTCTGAGACCTGGAGCACCTTGGCATCTAAAGCTAAGCAGAAATCTCTTCAATCTTGCCACCTTCCTTGTTTTGCCTGCTTGCTTGCTTCATCTGCATTGTAAAAATACATAGGGACATGATATCTGGGAGTAACCACACACATAGACACAGTCACAGAATTCATAACAAAACTCATAAAACTAGTGGATTTGTTATTTTAGTTTGATTTTCTGGGAAAAGGAGGAGCTGGTAGAGAATTCCATAACTCCCACATTTATTTCAGGAAAAAGAAACAAAAATGTCACATGAAAATGTCAATATACTTCAGAAGCGGTAAAAGCAGGCAAAACTTCATTCTTCAGTTAATTTTTTTGGATCCCAAGGGTGCATAAACTGTGGGGTACTACTAACAGAAGCTGATTAAAAACAGGCTCTTCTTCACTGTCTTAGGCAGGCAGGCCACATTAAATTTTGCTCTGAATTTGGGTATTTTTGTCTTCACTCCTCCACTCAAATGACAGAGCTGTGTCCTTCCAGGTTTTTGTGCTACTGCATCTTTCTGCCCCTTCAAAACCCAGCCATCCAATCTGCCTCTAAAGCACAGGGAACCTCAGAGCATACTTTCCCAGCCAATAAATGCCAGCCATTTACAATTGAAATGCATTCAACTTCTCATAACAGCAAATACTTACCATTAAGCACATGTGATAACTTATGTGTCCAATGCTGCTATCCTTGTGTTTGCTTCTACATACAGAACAGTGAAAAAAACATGTTACCTTGCTGAAATTCCCCTACAACATTTGAGTCATCAGATTGCAGACTCCCTCAGACATTAGAGGTTGTTGTGAAAAGAGCCTGAAATGTATCTTTAGCCATCACGGTCAGGACCTCCAAATATTTCTCCAAGGGAAAACTCTCACTTGCAAGAATCCAAGATTAAAAGTAACAAGAAAATAACATCCTTCACATGGTTTTGTATTAGCCAAGAGCTGTTTCACAAGCGAGCTGTGCTGCCTCTCTCCCTTTTTCCCTTCTCACCAGTCTCCTTCCCTCTTGCCTAAGAAAGGTCATTTTCTTCACAAGGAAGGAAAAAAAACCCAAACAACATTTTTACAATAGTGTTTCACATAACACTAAAGAAGAAAACTTCCCTTTCATCATTTCCTAATAAATAACTTCAGCCTCTTCAATGCAAGCATTTCTAAACAAATAATCTCTGTTTAGGACAGAGTAATAAACTACTAAGGTAGATCTTGTTTTATTTTAAATCAGATCCAGGTGAACCTCAGCTTAGTTTCAAAATAAGTCTTCTGCAGTCTCATATTAGTATGGATGGACAGAGGAGACAAAGGAAAGCCTCTTCCCCTCTTGCTCCAGTTTCTCCAGCTTTATATTATTGCTGCTGTTGTCTCCCACTCCATGTGGGTGAAGGGAACAGATGTCCCAGCCAAGTGCACATACATCTTTCATACTGTTTCCAAAGCACAAGGATGGTTAAGGTTGAGGAAGGTTGTGTGAAACCTCAGAGAATCCCGAGTATGACTGGGCAGAGGATAAGTGTCTTGGACATTTCAAGCCACTCTAGAAACATGCTCAGCAACATCAGCAAATAGTATGAATAGCCAGATCCAGATTGGCTCCTGAGTACAGCTGACCCAAAGCCAATCTGACACCATCACAGCTAAAATCAGGATCTCACCCTCAGCTATTTGTAACATACCATGACATCTACTAACACAGCAGTCACAAATGCATAATTACCAAGTTTACACATTTAATAGCCTTAAAGCTAATACTCTGGCACAAGAAACTCTTACTGGTCTCTGATTTCACAGCTCTTGGTTTTGCAGGAAGTATTTTCTTCTCCCCTGCTACCAGTTAAGTAATTACACTGCCAATTAAATATCTGGAAGTGCTTTGCCATACGGTCAAAGCCTGCCCTGCTGCTAGCACCACTCACTTCAGACTACACAGACCAGGCACAGGGACACACACACACACATACATGTGGCAAGATGTTGCTTGAGAATTGATTCCCACAATTAATTAATTCTTCCAAATTCAGTCTCCTGACCTCAGGTGACTCAAGGAGAAGACTACATACTACTTGATAAAGCCCTCAGGGCTGACCTGGTGATCTCTCTGTCCTGTGCACTGGCCCCCTACCTCAGGACAAGGGAGATCTTGCTGTGTCGTTACTGGACACCTGATTATTTCCTGCTCAGCATGTCATCTTGCATCTTTACAGCTTAAAAAAATATCCCAAAGTTAGGAGCCAGCCTTGCTGAAACACTGCTCACAGCCTGCACATTCTATTTAAGATGGCTCTGAAAAGTCAAACTGTAAATCCAGGGCACCATCACTGCACAAACAGTCTGAGCTCTGCTCAGGGATTTTGGGTTATCTGCACCTACCCAAGGTTTTTTCCCCCTGAGAAATGCAAGCCCAATGTACAAAAGACAGCCCAGGCTGAGCCATGCCCTGGGAGCTGAGGCTCAAAAAGGCTCAGTGCAGCATGGAGATCCAGGGTGGTCTCTCTGGTGGTGGCTTGAAAGCCTAAGATCAGGGGCCTTGAAGGCTGAGGTCCATGCACGCTGCCTGGAAGCCAAACCTTGTGGAAGGCAGCCAAGCAAACTGCTGGCACTGCTGACATTTGAGAAGCCACAGCAACCAGATTTGCTAAAGCTCACTCATTGGCCTCTCTTACACTGCAATTTGCTTGCTGTCAGCCTGACAATTAAATAAAGAGATGCCTCAGTTTATGTTCTGTCCCATGGCTCTGCGTCTCTTTGGAGGTTAGGTAACAACAGTCTGGGGCTTCTTACCAACAGCAATGCCCCAGTCTGCCCACTGCGCTCCTGCAGGGTCAGATCCCCAGCACTAGTAAGGGTCTTCATTAACCAGCTCCTAAAGCAAATGCATTTTCAGGATCCCAGCACAAAAACCTGCAGGAATTGCAAGCACCGTCTCATATTTGCTCCCAATAACAGCTCCACTCTGAAGTGTTGCCAGTGAATTAATGGAAACCCAGGGGTGAGAGAAGTTATGCAAGAGCAGAACTGGTGCATCCACAGCTAGGAGAGGAGATTATCCTCAGCCTCTTGAGGTGAACACTAAATTGCACCCAGAAATCCTCCATTAACTACTGAGCAAACTTAGCTAAAACATTTGCAAAAAGAACAGAAAAATCTTTCCCATAGGATGAATGGAGATATTTAAATTTTTTTCCTGATTATTGTACTAGAGCAATGATACTGCACTGTTCATAGATCCCCTCTACACTGATCAGGCCAAAATAAGGCATGGAGGTACAGATCCACCACACCAGCATGATGACCTTTACAGCATTTACACAATAACACAGCATTTACAAACAAGCACAGGGTTCTCGAGAAGTGCTGACAGGCATGAAGAGGACTGGACACAAAACAGAAAAAGAATTAAAGAATTGCTTTCAAGTTTAAGATTTTACTGACTGGATGAACCCCTTGCCACGAGGACAGAATGATTTACACATAAAATTATATGAGAATAACAGGCAGTCCCATTAAAGACAAATTCTCCTGTGTGATTTCCTGTAATTTGGTAAAACAGTGTTGCAGACACTCCTGGGGTGCTCAGTTTCACCTCTGCCCTAAGGCACATCCTGCTGCACCATGAGCCTTTGACTTCCATCTCCTTCCTAGCAGGAATGCTCATGCCTATTCACTGCCATGCCGAGCCTCACTGTAAGTGGCATCTGTTGGATGCTTTTAAGCTGCGGATTGCTGAAAGGAAATGTACAACCCACATCTCAAGCCTAGGGAGTGGATGACAGATTCAAACCCCTTTGATACATTATCCTCTCTAAAGTGAATTTAATGAGACTTCCTGCAATCCTTACAGGACAGATAGACACGATAGTCGTGACGCTAAAACGTCCTGCACGTGAGACCTTCAAAATTAGCAGCACAGGAAGACTGTGAGGGAGGTTTATTTTTCCAGCTGCATTTCAGGCCTCTCCAGGACATAGCTAAATCACCCTGGCTTTTCACCCTTTTGCCTTTTGCAACTGTTTGGAACATAAACACCAGCCTATCTTTAGCATTGGTATCTCCCATGTTATTCACTCTGAAATGGAACAGAAAAATGTCAACAAAGAATGGTTGAAGAGAAACTCATTTGTTCAGCCTAACCACTGGAATACGACATTTTCCTCAAACACGCTACAGCAGATTCTCAAGTACCCTTTGTAGATATGTTAACATCTACATTTGTCTCTTGAAAAGAGAACACAGCTATTCTCACCCTTCCAGGAAGTGAGCATCCAGTGCTTGCTGCTGGCTGGTGCAGCACACCCTCCTGTGCCTCCTGCATGGTGGCAGCACAGCTGCACGCTGAAGGAGAGATGGCAACAGCAGAGATAAAGGGCCTGCTAGCAACCCCAGCTGCTGAACAAAAATTAGGAGCAGGGACAAGGATGTGTTCACAGCCTCTTGAAGCCACCCCACACTTTGTGTATCATGGGGATTTGTACCAGACCTGAAAGCAAATGGAAACTGAAAAGTAGCCTAAAACCTGCAGTATGGGAAGGATGCTATACAATCTCTGGAAATCTTGTGGAGCTTATTACCTGCGTACATTATGCAACATATAGGCACATGGCTACAGAGTTCCCACATGATGTTTGGGAAAGATCCAACATCTGCAAACCCTTTTCCAAACCCAGAACTCCCAGAATTGAATCACTGTTAGGAATTTGTTGAGGAAAATTAACCTAGCTGCTGGTAACTGATTAAGACTTACTGATTCCAGTTTGCCTGCCTGAAAGTTTTTCTGGAGGTCAAGTTGCTTTGCTTTGTGCAGATGTCATGTATGTGTGTACTGTGCAGAGAAAGCTGCCATGAGGGTCTAACTGCAAAGGGAGAAAAGCTGTTTCACAGGCTGCATGCAGGGAGACATATGGGGGTCATTTAAATGCTTTTTTATGAAGAGGTTGGGTCAGGGTTTCCTTACCTGCTGAAATGCTTGCACAACCCTCCCCTGGTGCTGGAGGTCAGCTGGAAGTGCTGGTACTGCAAGGGAGTTGTGAAGGACCTGTCCAAAAACAAGCCACACCCTGTGTCCCCAGATTTTCCTCAGCTTTAAGCTAGAAAGAGACAAACTTCAGTTCTGCTGTATCTGGGAGCCAGTTGCATGGCTCATCTGCTGTACTTCAGTGCCCAGGGGGTAGAAGGCTGTGGTTCTCAGTCCTGTCATGACACCCTGTTCACCAGCACCATGTGCATCTTCTTCCTCTGCCCCAGCCCTTACCTCTCCATACTGATCAGTACGATTGCACCTCAAACCATGATGTCAGGAACGCCCTAAGTCCCCTGAAAATCATATCAGAGAAATATTAGCTACAGCTCAGTATCAGCTAATACCTTCTGATTGGGAAGTTTTAATTGCCAGAGGCTTGCCTTGAAGGAAGGTGTTACCACAGGTTTATACTATTAGCATAGGAATGTTTCAAGAAAATGGAAAAAGATACGGGTAGAATATTCCCAGTCCAGGAAGTTGGTTTCCATTCTGCAGACAGCTTCAGATGCTCTTCAGCATATATCCCACAGAGCAAATCTTACATGCACCTGCACACACACATGGAGCAGCCCAACAGAAGCCTCGCTCCTACAAATTTACCATCATAAAAGTCCCCTAATTTTAAACTCCAAGAAAAGCACGTCCACATAGTATAAATTGCCCTAGTAAAGAAAACTGCATTCTAACCAATTACCAAAACTGTCTGCAGCACTAAATAATTTATGGGGCAGAAGGGGAAGGGAAGAAGAAACAAAAACAACTTGGATGAAAATAGAAACTATATATGCATTTTTGTGAATGCAAGAGGCTTGCCCAGTTGCACTAAGGTTCCTGGGCCCCAGTTATAAGTGCTCCTTAAACCTCAATTCAGGTAAACACAAACATCTCAAAGGAGTAAATAAAGTAATTTAAAATCAGTCCAACTCAACTTCTGTCTCATTAGTTTACACTTGACAGTACAGCCTGCAAAACCTCTCTGAGCAGCATCCCCAAGAAAAGCCTTACTGGCTCTGCACTAGCTACTGACAGCTTTTAAACCCCTTTACCCCTCAAAGCTGAACAAGGACAGCTGGATCCCTGAAATAAGGACAGCCCAATAAGTACTGTGCAAATATATCAGATTTATTACTCTTTTATGGCAATAATAACAGACATTCAGGTAGAAACATAGTAAATTAATGCAGTCAACAGTTTAAATGCAAAAATAAATATAAAGTCCAGCAGCTCAATGCATCTAAAACAGCTCATTTCTTCTAACGAATAGAAAAGATTTTTTTTTTTTTGTCTTTTAAACGGTGAGTTTCATACAATCAAAGAGAAACGAAGGAACAAGCGCTTTCTTAGAAAACATCCCGACCCGGCTGCCTGTCCGGGCGCTCCTGTGCCGGCGGCGGCGCGGCTCCCTGCAGCTCAGTCCGTGCCGCCGCTGCCGGGCCGGGTCCCGCCGATCCCCGCCGCCCTCAGAGGGCCGAGTCCGAGTCGCTGGAGTCGAGGCTGTTGCGGAGGCGGCAGCTGCTCAGGCGGTCCCGCTGGAGGCAGAGGTTCTGGGTGCTCCGCCGCAGGCACTCCAGCGACTGCAGAAAGGACTTCTTGGCTTTCTCTTCCTCCATGGGGGACACCCCCTCCTCCTCCACCTCCTGGATCTCGTCGAAAGTCACCGGCTGCGTCTTGAAGCGCGACTGCCGCGGCCGCCGCAGCTTGCCCTTGGGGGTCTTGGCGGGGCGGGCGGGCGGCGGGAACTCCTCGGCCACGCAGACGAAGTGCGGCATCACCGCCTGGTAGCTGGAGCAGATCCCCATCAGCTCGGCCGGCTTCGCGGCCATCCTACCGCCCGCGGGANGCTGCTGTCCGGAGAGACGCGCGGTGCGGGGCGCGGAGCGGAGCAGAGGCGCAGTACGACGAGCAGCGGAGCGCGGTGCTGAGTGGCGCGCTGCGGTACCGTGCGGAGCGGAGCGGTGCAGAGAGCCGCAGTACGGCGAGCAGCGGAGCCCGGCGCCGAGCGGTGCTCCCTCTCTGCCTCAGCAGAGCCGCTGCCACCGGCACCCCGGCCCCGTTATATAGTCGGCAGACCCCCGCGGGAGCATGCTCAGACGGCAGCGCGCTCGGGCCGCAGCGGAGCCCACTCGCGGTCGGCCGGGCTCTCCTTTTCGCATGACGCGTCCCCGCTCCGCTGCCCCCGCCCGCCGCGTCCCCTCGGAGCGGGGTCTCGGGTAGATCCCGGGGCGGGGGAGCCATCGCGCTCCATCCCGTCGCCCCCTCTCGCCTCTTTTCCCCTTAACCTCCAGAGCATCCCTCTCCTGCCCTGCGGCACCCGGTGCAGCTTCAGGCGGGTCCCGGACTGCCACAGCGGTACTTCAGCTTTCTGCGTCTCACCGCGCTGCTTTTTCTATCAATACCCTCATTTCTATGGCTATGAAAGAGTACCGACAGACCCGTCACAACAGCTTTCAGCTGATCGCTACCCGTCAGAGTAACAAATCCATGGTTAAAGGAAGCTCCAAAGCAAGCCCAAATCTAAATACGCTCAAGTTACAGTGACCCAGATCTAAACTGCAGCAATCACATGGAATAGACCCAGTCAAGAACATCAGCAACTCAGGGTTTAGCAGGACTCTGGGATCTTGTTCCCAAGCCTGCCACCTCTAATGAAGCTTAACTACCTCCTTCAGTGTGACTCCATTTTTTTCCTTTTAGGAGGGATCCTAAAATTTTCCATACCCATGTGGGCTCTGTGGTGCTTCTTTGGTATGATGCAGAAAAAGATCCTCAGACAGAAAATGGCATACAAGTATTACTAAGCTGAAACAAAAGCTTGCTAATTAGTGACAGTTCGAACCATGCTTCAAAGCTGTGCGTGCCAAACCCTCAGTGATGGAAAAACCCAACAGCATGAGACAAATTTATGATATGAATAGGAAAGGAGCTAGAGGGAGGAGGAGTAGAAAAGCATGAGAGAGACAGAGACTGAAATGGTTAGTCTGTCCTCTCTTCAGGGCTAATGTAAGATGATTCCCATAAAAACCCTCTCCAGTACAGCTTCACCCGCCCGAGGATATTTTTGAAGCTTGGTTAGGAACCGGGAAGGAAGCAGAGGCTTAGCAACCGTGTCAGGAGTTCTGCTCTGTGATGCTAAAGGGACAAGGACAGTGTACTCAAGGCCTCGGGGTTTGCCAAGCAGTCACTCAGTACCCCCATGCTCAGGGTGCACATGCAGCACAGCACTGCAGTGTGTAGGCACCCAGGGCACTGCCAGCACACACTTCCAGCCCACAGTGGAACCTACACTTAGCCCAGCAGCCCTGGGTCTGTGCCCAGGCTAGGGCACCTGCAACCAGTGCGAGTTTATCGTGGTTTGCCATAAAACACATTCTTTGTGCAGAGGACAAATGCTCTGGAAAAAACCCCAGAAGCTTACATACACGATACACAACCTGTGCCATAGTCCAGCACACAGAAACGGCCTTGTTTTTGTGAGTTCACCATCAGAAACTCTCAACCTTGTCTTTGGGCAAGTCTTGGGACTGGTCCTTCCTTCTTTCAAATTGCCTTAGGAGGGGCAATGTTTCAAGACCTGCACTGGAAGCAAATCATTTAAATTACAATCCTGTCTCAAAGGGGATAAAATGGAACAAGAACAAAGTTTTAGGAGAGAGGGGACCAGAGGCACCTGCTAGTGTGTTTCCAGAAAGCTGTCTGGTTTGCTCCTTGCCAGTGTTAGAGCAACATTAAGAGCCTTGGCTTTAAGAAATACCTGGCTGCAATATCTTGGCTTCTTGGCTCCCCAAGGCAGCTTTAGGGCTAGGATCAGTTTGAAACATTTTTGTTGGGAGATACTATTAGCTTAATAAGGGAACAATTTTATGTTTGGTCAAATTGAATCATTCCAGCTTGCAGAAAGCTGTGGTTTTTACTGTTGATTTTAGTGGCTAAATTTAGCCCATATATCCCTGCTGCAGTGCAACAACTTTCTCTCCAAAAGCTCCATTTACAACCACTTAAATTCCTGACAACTTGATTCTGCAGCACAGCAAAGGCTGAACTCTGTTTCCTCAGTACAGTCCTCTAAGACAAGCCTGATGCCCAGCTTGGAGGATTTCTGGGGATGAGCTTGTCTCTCATGCAGAAACAGGATGACACAGAAGCCTTGTTCTGGCAGTGCAGGGAAACATCACATATTTTTTTCAAAACAAGATAAATTGAATCTTCTCTACCCCAAAAGTATCCAAGGTTCTGTCAAAAAAGGTTGCTTGATTTGATATCTGAACTTCAACACATATCCCAGTACAAACTACCTGTCTGGTTTCCTACAGAAAGTTCAGTAGGAAGGCAAACTCAGGTAGATTTAATACCCTCAAAAATATAATTATAAAATGCGTTGAGAAATTTTAATGCTGAGTTGGAGCAAGATCATCATGGTAATAACTGAGAGGTCTTGAAGATATGATTTGAGAAAATTTAGAAATTATATCCTGTGACATAATCCCCAGAGTTAGGTCTTCAAGGTGCTAACATTAAAAAAAAATATTTACTCAAGTAGTTTAAATCACGGCCTTAATTTCACTTGCTCCCAGCATTATTTAATGAAAGTAAATGAAATCTTGTGATTTCAATGAAAAACATTTCAGCAAGTTTTGGTCCATTTCACTGCACTTTATGTCAACCCATTCAATTGTTCTAATTTCATTTCAGACATTTCTTTTTTTAAATTGCATTTAATTTTATCATAATTCCTCTCCTGTGTGTTCAGCTCACTTTGCTCCCTGTTATGGAGAATTCAATGAGTATCATTTAGAAAAGTTTTGGAACTTTTCAGTGCAACTCATGTCATCCCATTCCTCTTAAAAGGTTTCATTTCATTTCAGAATTTTCAGGGTTTCTTTCAATTGTTTTTCATTTCATTATCCCTCCTCTTCTGTGTGTTCGATCATCTTCCTTCTCTGTTTGGAGATTTCATTTCCTTTCATGAATGAAAACTCTTCTTTTTGTGAAAGGAAACTGAATCGCGTGAGTTCAGCGAATATGAACTCAGCACGTTCCAATCCCTTTCACTGCAAAAATCCCCAAGGTACACTGTACCACCATTGCTCCCTCCACACTTTTCTCCTTGGCTGCACCCACGGTCTGGGCACCCTGAGCCTTGGAAAATAATGATTTTACTGCTCTGCTCAGGGTTAAGGATGAGAAAACCACAAAGCCCAGAGCTCCAGGGACACTGCAACTGCAAAAGGCCTGCCAAGTGGAGCACAGCTATACCCCAACATTGCTCCCTCCACACCTCGCTCCTTGCTACCACCCATGTGCTGTGCACTTGAGCAAATTTCAGTGTAATTCTTCTGTCTCTGGTTCACTTCATTTCTTGATTTTGAGATTTCAGTATGTGTCATTTCAGCAAGTTTTGAAACTTTTCGCTGTACCTCATGTCATCCTATTCAATTTAAATACTTTCACTTTGTTTCAGAATTTTCTCATATTTTTTCATTTGCATTTCATTTAATTATAATTCATCTCCTTTGTGTTCTGCTAATTTAGTTCCCCGATTTCAATATTTCATTTCCTTTCATGAAGCCACATTGTAAGCCAGCACACTGCACAGGGGAAGTATGGAACCTTTACCAGAGCTAGGAACATTTTATCTTCGTATTTGGGGGCTTGCATAGTTAAATCACCAGTTTTATAGGAGGAAACAAAATTATCACTGCTGAAACAGCATGGAAATTACCTTGTTACCTGGTTATTCATTTAAAAATGTGATTATTGGAAACACACACAAAGCCTCTTGCTGGCTATCAGATCTCATGCCATAGAAGGGAAAGACCAGATTAAGAAGAGGATGTAGAGATACCTACCTCTTCCTCTAGGAAAAGAAACTTTTGAAGGGCCTGGGCTTTTAAAGAAACCACCTGTAGCTGGGCAGTCACAGTGAACACCACAGTTCATGTCCCAAAACAGAGCAGTTACTTCCCTGTCTGTCAGAGCTGATGGGGTCCCTTGAGAGCCAGTAGAATCTTGCTGCTTCCCAGCAAGATACCTTAATCCATACTCAGCATGTAGGTTTCAAATATCCTCCCAATACATACTCAAGAGTAAAAGCTGCCTCTTGCTGTGCTTGCAGGTGACAGTGACATTTCCAGCCACCACACAGTGCCTCACTGTGTACACCTCCACTCAGCATCCTGCCCTGGGCACTCATTTCTACCAGGAAAGAGGGAGGAGTTGCTGTTCTCTCTCCACTAGAATTTGTATCTTGGAACAACACCACTTGTAAAATAGCAATAAAAACATTCAGCCAACTGCAAACTAACAGATACTGCTTACAAACTGGAGATGACACACCAATAAACAGGCAGCAAATACAAACTACCTCTGAAAGCAGAAGTCTTCATGTTTCTTTCTCTGCATGCATATCTGATTTAAATTTGAAAGTGTACCTTTGGGGGAACCCAAGTTACCCAACAAGACCCAGCTGAAACCCACTGTTAGGCTTCTGCCAGGAGAAAAACAAACTGTTGTTTCTTTCTAGCTGTCTAAACAAAACTGCAGAGTGCAGAATGCAGCTTACCTGGGCAGCCAGGCCTCTCTCCAGTACTCGTGAATGCATTTACACCAGGGAATCAACTGGCACAACTCACAAGAACTATGCACTCAGGGTTGTCATATACCTTTCCTTTTCTATTTGGTTGGATATCCTTTACCTTCCTTTCCACTGTTTTGACTTCAGTAGCCTTTTAACATTATCTCCCTTTGAAATAATTAAAGACAAGCCAGCCCAGCAGCTGAGTGCTTGAGGGTAATCCTACAGTAAGAATTACACATCCCCAAGCTCACAGTCAGCAGCCAGCAGGCCAACATGCAGGCAGAATTTTAAATGCTAGATGTGTCCTTTGAAGTATTTTTGTAAATCACTCACACTCCCCTGGGCCATGACAAGGGGCATCCTGCTTGGCATCATTTGGGGCAGCCATGGAGAGCCCTGCAGCCAACAGCACAGGTGAGGAATAAGCACATATCCCCTTTGCAGAAGGCAGGCATTGGCAGAGCCTTAGCTGCAGGACTGGAAATCTCCAAAGGCAAGAGAAGATTTGGCTTGTTCTGCAGCACACTCTGCTTCCAGCCTCCCACAGGCTGAGAGTCTCCTTCACACCCCAAGCACCATGATTTTTGTTCCCTACAGCATGAGATGAGAGAGAAACCTCAGGTAATAAAGCATGAGGAAAATTCCCTAACAGCACTTCTGGGGGAGCTACATGCAGCAAGGTACCTGTGAGTGGTAGCAGGAGGCTCAGGCTGCTGCTGGGATCTTACAAAAACTTATTTCTACGAAAGCCACTTCCATGAGAAAGCTCTTCCCAATGTAGCAGGGAGTTGCTAGATGGAAAATTCTCTGAGAGATGTTTCAAACTGAGTATGTCCAATGTACAGATTTCTGGAGCACGGAAAGATTTTTATATCTCACCAGGCAATTTGCCACAGAAATGGTGCCTCCTTGACATTTCCTGATGTTTTAAGGTAATTTTTAGATAAAATAGCATTTGAAGAGAAAAGGTTTGTCACATTTGTATATGTCTCATTTTTATATACAACTTGGCCATTTTAGCTGAAAAAATCTCTTTCCAAGTCTCCCTAAAGTAATGAGTGGGAAATTCAGCCAGGTTATTGATTCCCAACTTTTTCATTTTCACAGAGAGCTTCATGGTATGATCCTCCTCAGCCCATCCCTGAAGCCCAGCCTCCTCTTCCTCCCATTCCCTCCTCCTTAGTCCCACAGACAACACTTTTACAGGCCCCATGTGAGCCCAGGCCCAACAGCTCAGCAAGGTTTCCTGGCACAGGGATGCTGTGGGGTTCACCCTCCCCAAAGGTGCCTCTCACTAGCTGGAAGCAGATCTGGGAGCAGAAGTGGGAGCTGGACCATTTACCTCCAGTGCCGCAGCTGGCAGACATGACAAACACTTGTCAGAACTCGTGGGAAGCTCACAATCCCACACAGTTAATACAAAATATGTGTGTTCAAAGCTCCTTTTCCCTCAAATATCTCAGTTTCAGTCCTGCCTGTCTTTCTACGAGCTGAAATAAATCCCATAAGCTTTCTGCCCCTTCTGCCATTAGGAGAAAGTACAGACTAAAATGTCTGAATGTATGAATGCTTCCTACAGGAATGTATAATTTTAATCTCTACACAGAATTGTTTAAATTGTAAAGTGACAGCTGAAGTGAAAAGTCAGTGTTTCAGTTGCACTCCACAAGTTAACAGCACTTGGCTGTCATCACACCACTAATAATAAATGTAGCAATAAAACTCTTTGTTTTGAAAAGAGAGCTGCAAAGTGTTTCCTGACAAAAAACTGCTACATTAAATTTCCCTTGTTTGGCCTCACAGGCATCAGAAGGGATGGCAGCTTTTCCCAGCACTGTTATAGATGCATCAGGACACAGTGATGTGAGGATATGAGAAAAATTGTGGTTCCAATGACCAAAGACCAGTGTTTGCAGGAAACTCTGCTCTTTAAAGAATGACACTATACTTTAATTAAGATACTGACTGCTTTGAATATTCCTCCTGTTATATACAAGTTGCTGCCACATGAAGTAAAACCTCTAATGTTCCATGGCTTTAACTGCCAAGGTGTCTTGGTTTAGGACAAATTTGAGAGGAAACTTCCAAATGGGATCTCTCCAGGAAAAAAAAGAAACAGATTCAAGCTGCCCCTCCCCCAACTGGTTCGGGAAAAAAAATTCTTTGAAGGAAAGTGGAAAAAGCTGTTTATTTAACAAGCAAAATATCCACAAGCATAAAAATGGAATAATATTAAACAATGAAACTTCTCGCTGTTCAAAGAGATGGCAAATCCAGGAAAGTCCTTGCTGTGAGGTGCAGCTCGGCTCGCTCAGTCTCTTATCAATCTCTCAGGCACCGGAGAGTGCCGAGGCCCAGGCCCTGCTGGGCCACAGGCGTGAGCTCCTGGGGTGTGCTGGGTTTCCAGTCCAGAGCAGGTTTGAACAGATCCAAGGAAAAAGGAAAAAAAAACCCACAGGAAAAGGAAAAAAAAACCCACCCAGGGAACTTCCCTGCCCCAGCTAGCTAAAAAACTAACTAAAAGCAAAGGAGAGCTCTGTCCCGCTGTCTGTCTGTGCTGCAAACAACACAGTCCGGAGAGAGCTGTGGGGGAGTGAAGGCTGTTTCTGAAAACAAACTGTGGCTGCTTCTTTCTCCTCTTCGCTCTCAGAACCAGTCTTAAAGGTGCAGAACTTAATATGTAACATAAACAGAACATAGGGGATACAGGCATCATAAAGTCACCCCAGGACATTCCACCCCTTATGTTCATATCGTCAACTTATTACTAAAACTAATATATATTCTAACTCTACAAACACATACATTGTATTATACATATATACAGACGAGAGCAGTGACATTGAGAGAACAATGGTATTTGCTCGTGATTCTCACTTAACAATTAAATCTTCTTGAGGTACACATCGCGTTTTATTTTTTTTGCATTATCTACTATGTGCAACTTGGCTTCTGAGTGAAGACAACTTCACGGATGGGTCTGTTTGTACTTGAAGCAGAATTGATTTAAACTGTTTTTTTTAACAAACTTCTGCCATGTACTACTGGGACTTTGTTTTTATTTACTGTGTGCAGGGGCTCAGATTGGGCAGGGCTTGCATGATTGGTGGAACTTTGAGTGTTAACTAACTATGTGGCTTTTGTTAGATGCTGCTTTTAGTTTTTGAAAGATTTTTTACTTAATGCTTTTAAGGTGGTTTTTAACAGCCTATTGTACTTTTTTACTTTGCTTGCAGTTGGTGCATGGTAGGGGATATGGTACACTCACTCAATGCTGTGTTCCCTAGCCCAGGTGTTTACAAGACTGTTTTTGAAATGAGTTTTATTGTTTGACTCAGTTTTCTCAGGGGTCCTATGCTTTTAAATGACTTACTTTTTAAGGCTTAGGATGGTGTTTTGGGCAGTGGTATGAGGTACAGGGTAGGTTTTTAATTATTTTGTGGTGGCTTCTACTATTGTTGGCACGTAGTGCTTGCTTTGGCATGTTTGGGGTAGTATGATGTAGTTAATTAGCTAGGTTTTTTTATACTTGTACTCGGACTACTGCCCGCCGTACTAGAGGGGCTTCAGCTGCTTGGCTTGCTTGATAGTGGCACACGTTTCACAATTGTGGATAATTTGGGAGATACTGTTTATGGTTAGATTTACTTCTCGGTCTCGTGCTCACTTATAGGTGGCATTTTTACTTTGATGATTTGAGGTATCATGGGCTCATTGAGCTAAAAATAATTTTTCTTTATGTTGCTAATTTAAGTTTATTTTTGACATTTTTATTTTTGCAGCTTGATTCACCTGCTTAATGTTTTGGTGCTCTTCATTAGCTCTACTCTTGGGGACATGGGCATTTACATGACGAACTTTCACAGATAGTTTTTTTACTTTGGTAGCAACGTCTTTTTACTTATCAGCAGCTTAAATTGGTTTTTTTCTTTGCTGCTAGTTGGCTTTTTTTTATTTGTTTAGCTATTTTCAGAGAGCATTGGCTACTGTTTAGGAGTTAGTGTAAAGGTAGAGCTTTGGCTACTTTTTTTGGTAGCAATATCTAGGGTTAATTGAACAGCTTTAAGTTCAGCAAGTTGACTTGATCTGTCTTCTTTTTCAGTAGCTTTTGCTACTTGTGTGGGACTTTATACGGCTGCTTTTTAAACTTTTGGTTCATTTTTATGATGCGACAGGAACTATCAGTGAAAAGAGCATAACATGTTTTTTTTGCTGGCAGTTNCAGTGAAAAGAGCATAACATGTTTTTTTTGCTGGCAGTTGGTTATATGGTGGAGCTTCTTCAGCACGTGTTACTTGTTTTTGCTTTTCTTTATTAGTGAGATTAAAGTTTTTATTCTTTGGGTAGTTTGATTATTTCTAAAATTTTAGGACGATTTAGTTTTATAACACGGTGTGTTGTGTGATGAGAGCAATCTACTTGTTTCATGTGGCACTGGTGCCATGGTGAATAAGGGGAACTTTTGCTTTGAACATTTACTCTAGAACAGGTAGTTGGGGTGCTAGGAAGAGTTGTGCTTCTACGTTAATTACTTTTGAGGCAGCTTGGACTTCTTCATAGGTTGCTAAAAACTTTTTTTTGTTGGAGTGTGGTTGGTTTTAGATTCTTTATAATTTTGACTTTAGAACTTTAGTGGTCGGCTTCGAGTTTTTTCAGGCACTTTCTGCTAAAGGCTTCAGGACAAGTTATTGTTCCTGGCTGTAGAGTAAAGCATGTTTTTTACATTTGGTTTCGTTTTAACTTGGCTAAAGGCTACTGCAATTTTTTGCTTGATTTGGGCAAAAGC
>VWYI01020265.1:0-111544 GCA_013399455.1 Anthoscopus minutus
GGGGAGGTTGCCATGCTGGGCCAGCCGGCGCTGCGGCACGGAGCAGGCGGCTCCGAGGCCCCGGTGCCGTGGGAGGCTGTTCCCGGCTCTGAACGGAAGCGGAATTATTTCAAGCATTTGAGGCAGCTCCTGCTCCGCTCTCCCGGCTCTCCCGCTCCTTCCCTCCCTCCTCCCGCCCTGCCTCCCGCCGGGGAGGGCTCGTTCCCCACGTTCCCTTCCCTCGCTCCCCTCGCTTGCTTCTCTTCCCTCGTTCCTCTCTCTTCCCTCGCTCTCCTCGCTTGCTTCTCTTCCCTCGTTCCCATCTCTTCCCTCGCTCCCCTCGCTTGCTTCTCTTCCCTCGTTCCCCTGTCTTCACTCGCTCCCCTCGCTTGCTTCTCTTCCCTCGTTTCCCTCGGTCCCTGCTCCAGCCCGGGCAGAGCAGCCCGGCCCCTCCGCGCTGGCCAGGGAAGCGACCCGGGCTGGGTGAGCGCGCAGTAGGGTGCGAAAGGTGAAGGTGGATGTGGAGACGGTGTCAGGGCTCACACGGCTCGGCTCGTCCTCAGCTACCGCAGGCTGAAGGGCGTGAAGGACAGGAGGGTCACAGCTGGCAGCAGATGTTCTGCATCCTGTGCTCGGCGCCGACAGACAGCAGAACAGTGGCCAGGGTTGGAAGGGGTTTTGGAGATAATGTAGTGGCCAACACGCTGCTGTGGGCAGAGACACCTTCAATTGGACTTCCTTGTTCAAAGCCCCATTTAACCTGGCCTCGAGCACTTCCAGGGATGGTGTGTCCAGAGCTTCTCTGGAGAACTTGTTCCAGAGCCTCACCACTTTCCCAATGAAGAGTTCTTTGCTAATACCTTGTCTAAACCTTCACTTCTTTGGCTTAAGGCTATTTCCCCTTCTTCTGTCACTACCTGCCCTTGCAAGAAGTCCCTCTCCAGCTGTCTTGTAACCCCCTTTAGGTCCTGGAAGACTGCTGGGTCTCCCTGGAGCATTCTCCAGGCTGAACAACCCCAGTTTTCCCAGCCTGCATTCATGGGAGAGATGCTCCAGCCCTCTGAGCACCTTGCTGGCCTCCTCTGGATTGCTCCATCAAGTTACTCTCTCTTGGGTTGGAGGCCCCAGATCTGGACACACAAAAGAACTCGTGAAATAATAAAGTGTCACTACGCGGTTTCCTGCAAGTTAAGGTTCAAGCTTACCACATATATTTCAGTCTGGATAACATTCTGCAAAGCTCTTCTGCCTGCAGCTTTCAGCTGTGTCTGTGGTGAGAAGCAGTGGGCATGGTCATAGCCACAAAATAAAACAACTGCTGTAGTCAGACCAGTATAAAAAGCCTGTGGAAGGAAAGGTGGCTTAACACGATAGATTGCCTATACCAGCCCTGCTTTGATTTGCAGATGAGCAGCTTAAGGGAGAAGTATGTTTAAAACAGATAATTTGCTGTGACTGGCTCAGGAGGCATCCAGGACTGGAACAGCATTAATGTCATCTGGATGCACTACTTTCACTTACCACTTAATCACTTGATTAACAATTCAGGCAAAAAGCCACACACACTTCATGCAAATATCTAGCTATCCATTAGGCATAATAAGTGAAATGAAATTACCATGAGGATATTTCTAAATCAGCTAATAATTGTTGTGTTTTTACAAGCTGGTAACGTTGGTTAGCTGATGAGGGGTAGGCATCAATGCCTATTTCTTGCATGCAGTTCCTATGTGCCCTGGAGAAAAACCCTGTCCATCCATCCTGCCTTCAGGTACAAGCAGGAATGAGCCCAAGCCTCACCACAATCCTTTCCTTAGGTTTGCTCTCTGGTCCAGAGCACCACTTGTGTCTCAGGCCCCTTGTCTACAAATGTCAGCCTGAATTTCACATATTATTCTCTTTTTGCAGAAGTGCAAATGAAGAAATGAAGAGATGAACAGTTTTGGATCATTCTTAAGAACATAATAAAAGACAGTTTCAAAAGGAGAAGTACACACATCAAGCACTTCTTAAAATACGTAAATCTGTGGCATTTACAGGCAGAGTAGTGACCAGCTGAATCTGCATTTGGACCCAAATGACAATATACATGGATGGCAATATGGGATTTTGTGGGCACAGCAGAAGAGGGAACATTTGTACCTCTCTGTTTGTGTTAAATGTGGAAGGAATAAGCCAGGTACCTCACAAATAGCAGCGGGTACTGGGCTGTGCAGTGCAGGGTGGTGAGAATTCAGCGTGCATTTGCCAAGTCCCTCAAAAAACTCTTGAAAAGGCCCAGAACCTTTCCTATTTCTCAGCACTTGGTGGATGTAAATTAATGATAAATACAGTATTACTTATGTAGTAGGCTTGTGAACTATGGGAGTTTGACATCACAAGGGGGGAAAATTAAATGAAACAATGTGTTTAAGATGAACTTTATCAGAAAAACTGGAAACTCAAATACTGTGTGCTTTAAGTAATGATGCTAAAGCAACAGCCAGACCCGAAGTTTACAGTTTTGATTTTGGGATTTCTTTCAGCATTTATTCATTGTATGTAACATTACTGCAGTATTTTTCCAGTTGTGGTGTTTCTCTTTGAGGAGAGTTACAACATTTTCCCCCTGTATCTTACATTTAGAATTACATACGCTACCTTTTTTTTTTTTCCTTTTTATGTAAGAATATATATGAACATATAGCCTTAAATTAATACTGCATTCATCACAAAAGGATTTATAGCTATACACAAGGTCTAAGTTATGGCCTTAAATTAACATCACAAAAGGCTTTGTGGGTACACACAATGTGTAAGTCATGGCAGCTCTGGGGAAGGAGCTTTTCCTGCTCTGTATTTGAGAGTGGAGCACTTGCAGGGTCGTGCCCCAGCACCCCAGCACAGCACAGAGCAGCCAGCAGGCTGCTGTTCAGGCTGGCCCTGCTGCACCTGGCACAGAGAAATGCAGAGCAGACCATGGGAGTTCTCACCACACTGCCTGTCAGCGCCTTGTTTGGACAGGTGAGCCAAGCATCACATCAAATTCATTGTATCCTGCTCACATATGTACTTCTGCCAGGCTATAAAAGGTGGCTAAGTCCCCTCCCTTTCACCCTTCAAATAATTCTTATTCACCTGCATGTCTGTCCATGTTCAGCTGGTTTTTATTTCTCCTAATATGAGACTCAGAATGCGCAGGAGCAGAGTTTTACTTTCCCAATGAAACAAGAGGCAAGGTATGTAATATCCCAACCACGGGCTAGGCTAGCAAGAAAGAGCAGCCAAGCTGGTTAAGGCTGTGCAATAAATCACTCACTTGCCTTAGAGTGCTCCCCTCACATTTTTCTCCTAGGAGTAGCTCTGCTCCAGCCTTTTGGCCATTTAAAGAACGGAAGTGGAATTTTTCAAAGCCATTTATCAACTTGCTGCTACTGCTGTGCTTGCCTGCAGGAACACCCTTTGCTGACTTCAGGAAGAGGAGGACTAGACCAAAGTCGACACATTTTGTTTTCCTAAGCACTTGCAGTCAGCCTTGTGCTGGCCTGCCAGCTCTGTGTGGTGAATTGCTGCAGGTGCCCACCCCTCCCTGAGTAACAGCAGCACAGAAAGGAGCCAGCAGAGCACAGAAGGTGCTTCCACACCACCTCGGTGTGGCTGCACTAGAACAGCAGAAAGCCTCATACCAGGCTTAAAGGGGCTCCAAATTTTCACCATCAGCATCACCTAGAGTGCGTGCTTGAGGATGAATTTCTTTCCAGCTCACAAGGTGAGATTAAGATTGGGCATCCTCATATGCTGGAATTTAAAGCACAGCTATGCTTTCTACTCTTCTTTGCTACAAGAATATTCTGTTTCAGTAATATAACAAAGTAACATTGTTTCCAAACAGATTCTTAAAACATATGATGAATTCTTGTTGTACACCAAGGAGCAAAATAGGTGTACTAAGATGTGATGAGGAAAAATGTACACGAAAGATAAAAGATAACATGTTGTATACAGCCACTGAAATTAATAATTTGAAAGCTTCAGAGGAAAAAAAATGGGTTCAAAGCTTTTTGGTAAAATGGGAACATCATCCTCGTATTCACTACTTTTGGTAATGTTGTTACATCAATTAGTTATTTATAAAAACTGGGCCAAGTTTACTAGCATTTACTTGTCCTTCTTGAGACAGTTTTAGGAAAAAATATCAGTATTATGGTTTGTTTTTTGGGTTTATTTTCCCTAATAAGTTTCAGTTGTGGCCTTCATTTGGGCCTGTATTTATGTCCAGGTGTGTTACATGAATATTGCAGCAAGCACAACACCGGCATGCAGGGCCAGCAGGTCTCTTCACAGCTCACTAGAAGCAACAGAGGGAACCACAATTTTTTCCATAACTATCAAGCAAAGAAACCTGGGTGAAATCCAGCAAATTCCTTGCCCATCATGAAGTGTTTGCCAGGAGCCAGGCTCGTGGGATGTGCTGCCATGAAAACAGGAGCCGTGTTTGCATGCTAGCACAGCAAACCCCTGGTGCTGCATGTCATAAATAAACAGTGCCAGAATGTGCAGTCCACGCAAAACCCAGCAGGATCTGAACATCTACAGCTCTAGATCTCAACAGAAGCAAAGCCTTGAAAGATATGCAGAGTCCCCAATCTGTTATGCCACGTCCTGTTGCTTGCTCAGGCAAGGAAGAACACGGTGGATCTTTCTGGGAAAGGGCTCCTAAACCAATGGGAAAACCTTAGTTGAAATCAGACATGCATTGGGCTACAAAGCAGAAGTTTCAAGGCACAAGACCTCTACATTTTTTTCCTATGGTCAAACACACTAAGAATCAGTGAGGTGTCCTTTTACCTTGGAGGAAAATGGATTGGTCTTGATTCAAACAGTGATTTACAGAATTGTTTTCCCAAGCTTTTTACAGAATCATGAAATTGTTTAAGTTTGAACAGACCTTTGAGATCAAGTCGAGCCATTAACGCAGTGCTGCCAAATCCACCACTAAACCATGTCCCTAAGCAGCAACTGAATTTCTTTAGAGCTGTGATCTTTAGAACAGACGACAAAGAGGGTGTGAGCCTCAGTAAATTCCCGTGCTGGCATTTCTACCATGCTCCTGGGCCAGCAAAGTCCACAAGATGGAAGGGAAAGGACATTAAAAGAAAAATCTCAGTTCAAGGATGCCAGAAATGGCCTTGACCTCTGAAGAGAAGCAGCTGTCCATCTGTCCTGTGAGGAGGACAGACCTGTCAGTCAGTCCAGAGTCACTGAGCAGGGGACAGTTGTGCTGGCCCCAGTCTTGCTTATCCTCTTCTCCCCTCTGGGCAGCACATTGTCTGGGGCTGTAAGGCTCTCCCACTGCTGGAAAGCAACACAACAGGATGGCCTGAGAGAGGCAAAGTTAATGGCAATAGAAAATTGACAATTATTTGACAATTAAGATTTTGATCACCATTTGATCGATGCTTTTCCTTCGAGTCTTCTGTTAGAATTTGTGTGCCAAGCCCAAGGAAACCAGCTGGTGAATTCCTGTGTAAGAGTGTGTGGAAGTTGGGGTTTGTCATCTCTTCTGTTAAAGATGCCCCCTAACCTCAGAGTGTTGTCATTTCTGAGCCACAGAAGGAATCTGTGCACTGCAGGATGCTGGGATTTACTTACCAGTACAGGAGTTCAGAAGGTGATTTAATTTCTTACCTACAGATCATGTAGGTACACACACAATGTGTCCTTATCACACATTATTGGTGTCAGTGGAGAGAAATTTCTATGGAAATGATTCAGAGCCTTCAAAGAGTGAGACCAAATTTTATTCTTTCAAATAGAAAATTTCTCACAACCAGCCCATTTAGACACACAGTACATTCCAGCACATCACATTATACCCTGAAATGACAGTGCCATGAACTTAGAAATGAACAAATCTCTTATAAATTAGTGAGCCAAGTTACAGAAAAGATTGAGCAGCAAGAAAACTGATAACCAAACCAGTGGTTAAATACATTTCTGGTACAAGCCAACCACATGAAATTCACCTGTGAACAGTGCACATAGCTTCTCTTTTTTTTCTAACCCCCTTCTCTACTCTCACAATACACAAAGATCTGCTTTAAACGACTTAGAATTTGCTAAATCACTTGTACAGTTTATTTTTGGATCTAATCTTGTGAGGTGTTTCCTATCAGGCACGGCAGCCTGACAGGTTTTGCCACCCTAGAGCAGACAGTTCTGCATGGAGCATGGGTAACAACCCCGGGGCAGCCAGAAAAGCATTTCTTTAGCAAAGAATATTTTTGATGTCCATGAAGTTCTGGTGGCCCTCAGCTTCTGTGGACTCTGATACTCTCAAGATGCAAATCTTTGGAGCTAAAGGGAAAGCACCCTTTGGAGTTTGGTTTTGCAGCTGAGCAAGTGTCTGCTGTAAACTGAAATCTCAGGGCTTATTTGCAACAGCAACGCTAATGTGAGTGGACTTCTTAATTGTAAAATTGAGGTGAAAAAAAACAATCTTTGAGAAAACTGGAGATTCCTGCAGAATTCTCCTCCTGTGAAAAGCCCTAAGAATTTTGCTTTCAAACTTTTAAAAAATCCCTTGGAACCACGATGGCACATTTCTCACAGAAAACTGACATTTCCTAGACTGTCTTTTTCTACAGGACTGCAGGAGGCAGGACTGGGGGCAGGGATAAAACCTAGAAATTTTCTCAGCAAAACTGGAAATACCAGCAGGTCTCAGCAGAGAAAATTAAAATATTTATTGCTTCTCTGCCTCTCCTAATAGAGTTAGTTTAAAAAACCAATTACTGCAATCCATCTCAGTAAAAATGTCATCTGAAGATCAGGTATGTTTAGCCTGTGAATGAGAGGGGGGAAAAATTCTGGTGGTTATTTTGGAATGCATTTAAGGATGCTTCAATGTCTTTTCACTGATGAAAGACAAATTATGTGTTAAAGCCCTGAATTCTGTATTTTAAGGGTATCCCTTCAAGTTACAGTCAATGAAAACATTGTTTAAAATCTTAATTCATGTTTTATTGCTAATTATTCACCAAATTTATAAAGCTGTCTACTCTACAATGCACAGCTCTGCTGTACACATCTGTTAGAAACACACATTTTTCAATCAAATTCAGAGACAATGTCCAAACTGCAAAATGTATCCAGACATTCTTGCCCTCTCTAAACAGTGTAATAAATAAATAGAAATAAATATTTCAGAGCAGTAGCATAAAGCTTGCACCAGCAGAGGTATATTATTATTTATCTGGGGGCAATAGCAAAAACTTGCTTTTACCTTTAGAAAGGGTATTTCAAATTTCTTGCAATACAGAAAAACAAAACAAAACAAACAAACAAAAAACCTACCCAACAAAACCCCGAAGATAACTGATAAATTATTGTGACAGGAACCAGTGTGTCTGTTACTTTACCAGTACTCACTTTCAGTTTTTCCAGTTTAAAGCTTTTGCAGCAGGAATGCTTCAATCTTTGGCTGTACCTTAGGCAGATGCTGCAAGTTAGCACCACTCACAAAATAATGAGAACATCAAATCTTCTCAGAGCACGAGGTAAAATGATATTAAAAAAGACCAAACCAAAACAGTCTTTCACTTCCCCTTCTTTGTTCCAGTTTGAAAATCTAGTGCATCACATATACAGTTGGGAATATTACCAATCCCAAACTGCAGAATTATCTCAGATTTAAGAAGTTCCTTAAATCAGGAGAATTTCTGCATGCTGTTTTGCCAGTATCTACAAATGCATGTACAAAAAGATAGAAGATGGTCCCTTTAAGCAAAAAACATGCATATATTGTCAAGCAGCAAGATAAATGAAATTTAAATATACTCATGGGATTTTCTATCAGATGTTGATATTAAAAACTCCACATTTTTTGCAGTCCTTTTACAGGATTATTCTCGGGGAGGTCTTTAGCTGCTACACCATTCATCACACCCAACAATACAATTTGTGATGTATTTTAGGAAGAAATTGTAAAGTCTGTCATAGTACAGTCTGCCCTATAAATATCAGTCAGGTCTGAATTACTATTTTAAAAATATCTTTTCTCTTATTTTAAAGACCTTGATCTTTGATGTGCAGAAACTTTTTTGAGCATGTAACAGCTGTAAGGATAGTCACCCCTTTGATAATCCCTTACCATTTTACAAAATGCAGGGATTTAATATTGCTTGAACTTCCTGTTCAAAAACACACAGTGCAATAAAACTTATAAATACCTGAAAAATTAATTTCTGCCATTGCATTTACAGTAGTTTTAGTAAGTGCTTATATGTAGTCATTAGTCAAACGACTCTTTCCCCCACCAGAAATAAAGACTAACCCTATTTTTATGAGGTGCTTGTTTTCTGACTTTTCTATAATTGACTGTGGCTTGGCTGTGCCAAAATAGTAACAAAGCCACACAGAGATTCAGACAAACACATGGAAAGTAAGGCTTTCTCAGAGATACCAATGATGTCATCATGTTCCTCAGAAACTCCACTCTCAGCATTAAAATAAAATTCCAAGAGAATAATGGAGCTCTGATTTCCCTTTCACAGACCCTGGTGCCCATCAGACAAGTTCAGTCCAGATCTGCATCCCAGTGATCCTCTGAGCTGACAGTGAAATGATTGTCTGTGGCACGAGCACAGGGACTGCTTTAAAGTTTTGATGACAAAATGACGTTTCCCAAATAAGCAGATTTTACATTTGAATTCCTTCCTTTTCCAGAAGTCTGTATCTCCGTGACAGGGAACCCTGCTGAAAGGGTGGTTTTTTTGCATGTGGCTGTTTAAATCCTGCTCAGCTGATAATCTGGAGATAATATAAGGCTTTCAAAGCACTGGTCTTCTGCTCTCTCCTTCACCCTCTGCTCTTCTAAGGTACGGACGAGCCTGTCCCTTTCTTCAACCGCTTTCATCATCTCGGTAAAAATCTCATCCTCCTCGTTCAGATCCAGCTCATCCTTAAGGCTGTCTAAAAGGTCACAAAAAGCAGCTTTAGAACCAGATCACTGTTTGCATTTTATCTGTTAGTGCACAGCTTGAATTAACATTACGGTCAATGCCAGATGTAGTCCACAGCAGTTAGTATTGCTAAAGCTACAGTTCAGTTTTCTCCTGGATTTGGGCCATCTGAAGCTGACCATTAGGGTTCCTAGGGTCTAGAGCAGATCTTCTAACAAAATTTAGACTGGAAGGGATAGGAAAAGCACTACTTAATTGTAGAAGCAATTAAGCTGCAGACTAAATTAAGCTTACAAGGCAAAAATCCCAACATGAAATGCAGTACCTGTAAGAAAATGGAAAGCATTTTTCAGAAAAAGTACTGAAAACTGCTGTCACTTGCAATCCACATGCCTAGAACACAAGAGGACATTTGGGGTACTCAGTGCCATGGAACCACTCTTCTCCCTGCATTGCTCCTCCCCACGCTCCTTTTCAAATCCCAAAGGAGATTTGGGATTTGAAAGGAGAAGCCCAAGCTGTAATCCCACGTACCTCAAAGCAGTTCCAAGATGCAGAGCTGCATAAGAGCAGATACACCTCATTTTGGGTGACTGCAGAAGTAATTTTCCATTGCTGCCCATCATCATCTGGGCACTGCTGCCTGCAGAGCACTGTCAGTGCAATTACACAATTGCACCTGCAGAGCTTCTCAGCCAGCTCGGGAGTGGGCAGCTCAGCTCAGCTGCCTCCACCAGCAGTCAGGTGAGAAACCCTCACATTTTGATGGCTGAGTGCACTCAGAGGGAGCCCAGCAGCCTCAGCCACCCTGGTTCTTTGTGGAGCAAACACAAAGTGTGCTCCTGTGGCTGGAGCACACTTTGACTTACCATCAATGGCCATTTTCTCTCTCAGCTGTTGTTCTAGCCTGCTTTGGTGGTCCTCCAATTCTAGTTCCTGGGCTCTGCGTGCAGCAAGAAGTACATTATTTTTTCAGTGAAGACATATATGTAAATGTGATTTCAATTAGGAGATTCTCTGTATCTGGTATTTTCTCCTCAGGGGCTGGCTGCCTACACTGAAAGGTTTGCCTGTGCCAGCAGCTCCAGAGCAGCTCCAGAAGTACCACTGCACCTTTCACATTAGGCATGGGCTTACACTCCTCCCCCAGACACAGCAGTGTTCAAGGCTTTGAACCATCTGTGCTTTGCTGGTGGCACCCAGAGAGTAATTCTGCATAGGGCTGAACCCACACATGCCTCACCAGGAGGCTAAGGAGGAATTAACACATGAACATATCCAGACATCATTGTTTTGTGTCCTGCAGTGCTAAAAGCAGCCCACTGTTCCTTTTTAATTCCCAGGCAGTGTAAGAAGAAAGCACTGCTACCACAGCAGCGCACCAGCACAGCTGGGGAGAAACTAGGGTGCAGCTGGAGCCCAGGGCTGGGCTGAAAATGATGAAAGGCAGTGAGCAGCCTGCACAGGTGGGAAACCCAGGGCTGAGTGAGGACTGCTAAGGCTCCCATCACCTTCCCACACTGCCCACGAAGGGTGGAGAAAACAGCCGAGAGTCGCCTGTGCCTGTCTCAAGTGTGTTTGCAGGGAGACAAGGTGAGGGAGCTACAGCAAACACTGCTTCCATCAGCCACCACAGTGGCACCTGAGGTGGGGTTTACGGGCCTCTTGTGTTGGTGTATCTGCTTCTTTCGTGGCTGTAGTGAATTCCTAGATCTTTTTTCCCCGTGCCCAACAAAACCAGATGTGTTTGTCAGACTGTTTTTGTCCCCTGGTGCTCATCAGACCCACGTTATGTGAAGGCAGAGCATCCCTGTGCCACACTGGTTCAGAGTATCATACAGGACTGAAATGTTTGAGCCACTGCGAGAGGGAAGGATGAGGAGGCCTCAGCTGCAAATCTGTGTTCAAAACAGGTTGTAGCTACTCTGGATTTTACTCCTCAGCTGTCTCAAATGCAGAAGGTGTTCAGGTGTACTGAGAGCTGTATGTTTTTTCCCTCTCCCCTCCCATCTTTAATACCCATGCTTGTCCTTACTTACATGATCAGGAGCTCAGACTCATAACGCATCAATTTATTCTTCTCCATGACCAGCTCAAACCATTCATGCAGCAGCTGATTTTCATCCTTGGTGCCTGGACCTGTGTGAAATAGGAGACTTCAGTGTGCTTCACCAGCTTGCTTTCCAATGCTTTTGCCAACTCAGTTCTCCTTCAGTATGCTCCTGTGTAAGCCTACATGGCTTCAAATGGAGATGGTTTTGCTGTGCCACCTGCCCCAGTACAGGCTGAGTACAACAGCTATGATGGTTTTGGTCTGGTTTTGGTTGACTGTTGTGCCTTACTGCAGCTAAAGATGCATTGGATTTTGAAACACTTTTGTCCTGAATAATCCTTTTCCTTTCAAATAATCACACAGACTTTAATGGGCACTGCTCCTGTCTCCTAGCTCTTTGGGAAGATAGTGTCTCTGTTGAAACTAGGCTTCAGAGCTGAGCTGTGTCTCAGGGGATATTCCATTAACTCCATCAGCTTTCAGGATGCACACAGTGGCCAGAAGCAAGTGAACCCCTGCTTCCAGTGGACATCAGGCACACCACCAAATCCTCTGCAAATTTCCCTTCACCTGTCAAATGGCCTTTGAATCTGCATCTGCTTTGAAGGACAAAAGCCACGGTTCCTGGGTGGTTTTTAACACTTGGGGCATCACTGACAGACGGCGTGTCTCCCAAAGAGCTTGCAGCTGCACTCTGCCTTGCTGAAGAAAAGAGTGGATCTCTCATTGGCTAGGGACCTTTACCCTCCTCAAATTCCATCTGTACAAAACTCTTTGGCAATGAAGAACCCCTGGGTGTTCTCAAATGGCAAGTCAGAGCACACACACATTTCTTTTTCTTGCTGCCCTTTGTAGCATCCTCATGATTTCACATTTTCCATTCATTTTTTTCACAAAACAAAGCCACCCCACCTCCCTCTGGTGCAGAGTTGCAGTGGTGGCACTGCCAATACCCCTCCCACTTCTGTATAACTTGCAGCAGCAAATACCTTACACTGCTCCAGGTTGAGGCTACAGTGCAAGGGACACTCTGGCACCTTCAGAAGCATAAAACCAACAGCCAGCTCCTGCCCCGGTCCATGGTACTTGCACTTCCCAGCACACATGGGAGCAGAGGTGGCCAGATTTAGGGTGAAGCAGAAGGAGTACTGCCAGCAGGCCGGGGAACAAGCTCTCTCCCCCTCAGTCCTTACATCACAATGCTAGATAACCAAGAATAAACCAGGCTGGCCGTTTTCTGTGGATGGAAGCTTAGATGATTTCTCCTGCATTAGGAGGGACTGCAGCTTTATTCCATATGACTGGGAGCACCGAAACTTAACCCGAAAGGTCTCAGGTTAAAGCTCCAGAGACACCAATTACAAGAGGATCATTAAACTAGGTTACCAAGGGGAGGGACAGCTGGACAGTTCAGCAGTGTTTCTGATGCCTTTCTCTTGTCATTTTGAAACGTGCTTCATTTTCTGCCCCAGGGCAGAGTTACCCTCTGGTCTCTACAGCTTCAGCTGCCCCTCACTCTGAGGTCAGAGCCAGGGTTTGACTCAAAAGCAGCAGTTTAAAGCCCATCTCCTTGGGGCAGCAACGATGTCACCCCATGAAGCCCTTTAGCCACCATCCTGAGCCAAGGGGAGCTGCTGGGTGTTTGGGACCAGCAGCCCCTCTGCACACCCTCAGCATCACCCCAGGGAACCCAGGTCACCTGCTGCCAGCAGGGGAGGAGCCACCTGGGCCCCCAGCCAGGACAGGAGGCATGGCTGCAGGTCTGCAGCTTGTCACCAGGACCTCACCCCAACTGGAAATTCCCATGAAACAGGAGGACAGAACAGCAGGGAAGGCAGAGCAATCTCTCTTCAGCTCCTGCCTGATTCCATTAAAACTTGGCAGTAATGGATGTGCTCCTGTGGGATCTTCCAGGTCAGCAAGCGGTGATAAAGGGTGTCCTCTCAGAGTGGCTGCAGGAGTGGTCCCAGCTTCTCACCAGTCCAGTTCAGGGATGCAGCATCAGCACTCAGAGCCCTGGGTCTTTGTGTGCCACCATAGGAAACAGGGGCATCATCAGAATTTGATCTATTTGTACTGTCAGTGACAACACTGCAATTGCTGTTATGCCTAAGTGCAGCACAGACACAAAAGGTTACTGTTCCATTCTTGCTGTTTCCTTGTTTAGGCAAAAATATTCCTTCTTTTAACTCTTCCTCTTTACACTTTGAAAGCTCTGTATCTCTCATATAAGACTGTGCACTGTAGGTTGATTGAGGTAAGCAGATATAATGCACTTTGCAAAAAACCATTCATTTTCACAAAATCCTCAGTACAAGATGAAATAAAAGTAACCCTTGTTTTTCCTCCTCCTCCTCCATCCCACAGAATGCCCCCTGAGTGTTCCCAGGGGTGTCTTTTCCCTGAGCTTTTCAAATGTTTGTCATTACCAATGTTAATACTCATTTAAGTCTGATGGAGTGCTCGATGCCTTCTGAGGGCAGAACAAACCAAAGAAGCATTTTGGATAATGCAGTTTGGCCAATCTTTGTTATAGGTTAGAGGGAAAACAGTTTGTGAGTTTGTTTCCTCCATTTGAAAGTCAGACATTCTTCTAATTACATCACAGATATTTCCATTTTCATCACTTTTGAGGGAATTGTACAGGCTGTGGAGGAGAATTTACTGAACACTCCTCTCAAAACCTGAACCCTCTGCTCTCCAGATTGATGCTTCACTGTCCCTCCTTGCAGTCATCACACACTAAAGGGATCTTGGCCAGTTTGCACCTTTTTAGGTTCAGTTCAGCCTCATCTTCCTCATTTCTGCAGGCTTGAAACTGATTTCTTTTGAAAAATTCCAAGACACCTCAGATATGTTTTTAGTGAAATCAAAAACTAGCTACAACATGTGCAGGTATTTGTTCACCTTTCAGAGCATGGGGGCATTCCTTAGCGTTCTCTCAACATAGGATTCCTCCTTTAGCACCATCATTCATGACTTGCTCAGTCAACTGAGCCCTCATGCTAATTTTGGTGGAAAACATGTTTTGAGATTTTTATTTCTGTATTTTCTTGTAGGCAGAAGCTCCCCATAAGCCCTCACAAATGTCAGTGGAAAACAAAGCAACATCAGTGATTTGTTATCTGGTATTTTGAAGCAGCATAAAGGAAGTAACAAGCATAAAAAATTATTCATAGGACTGATATTATTTCTTCTCATTTTTTGGGGGTGTTTTTTGGGGGGTTTGTTGCTTTGGGGTTTTTTTTTCCCCTCTAATGCACGAATTGTTGCCACTACAATTAGAAGATCATCAAAACCTCATTTTGCTCATCAGTCTTCATGGCAGTTGTTTCTCACCCACGCATGTTCTCTTCTAATTCAGTTGAGGAGCTAATGAATAACTCCCCCTAACAAAGAGGCCATTCATCCCAGGCTTACAGAATTATTAGGGGAGAGTTGCGTAAATGTCACTGAAGACTGGTGTTTGCAGGCCTGCCTCTAAATTTGGTTATTCACAACCTTTGCAGCTCAATATTATTGCTGAACTGTGATCGTTTTCTAATTACCTTAATAATACCTATTAAATCACTTGAATTGCATAAGCCCAGACCTGCTTAAATGCAACTTAACCTAATAAACACTGGTCATTCATTAAACAGCAAGGCTCAATATTTTTAGGAAGCTTGGACAGAATATTAAACTCACCAATTCCTGCATCATTACACATATGTTATTATTGTGAGCAACAAAGCACTCACATTCTGTCTGGGAAACTCAGGGCTTCGTGCTCGTGCACCCCTAGAGTCACTGAGAGACAGTAACATCCTACATTTCAGCATCTGCCCTGTTTGTAACTGGCCACCTACACACACAAACAATCAACAGGGAGGAAAAAAGCAGCACTTTCACCTTAATGAGGGCAATCCAATTACCAGGGATGGTAAGAGAATGAGAAGCATCGATCTCTTGGCAGACAGCCTTCTTTAGGAACTGCAGTTGTCAAAACAGCAACAAGAAGTGGCTCCAGGCCATTTACCCTGTGTCTATCCCAAGAGATAGAAGCTTCTTGCCCCTCTGTATTTTTGAGGTTTCCAAAAAACCGCCACCTTTGTACAAATCAGAAGTTAAAAGCTAACTCTTCAAATCCTCACAGCCTTTTTAGCAGACTTTCTTGTGGGTGGTAAGTGAGGTGCTGTTGGATAAAGGGTTGTGATTTCATTTAAGAAAAATAGATGATTCATTTTTAAATAAAATTTGGAATAGACTTTTGTATTTATTAACTAATTTCCTAGAATTGATGCGGTCAATTCTAGGAAATCAGTTAATAAATATAAAGGGTTGGGCAAATGCTCTCTTGCTGAACTGGTTAGTGCAGTGTCAGAATAGGGGTGGGAGCTGCTATGAAATATGGCACTAAAAAGGCCAGCATGGAGGGGTTGGACTGGATTGCCTGGTCGAGACAACAACAAGATCAGGTGCCAAAACATATCTGGGTTCTCTGTGCTGAGCACCTGCTTGTCAGGAAAGCACAAGGCTCAGCTTTCTGGAGTGGAGGTAAATAAAGCCACATTTGCATGCAGGCTGTCAGTGCCTTCAGCACAGACCCACAGGCCCCTCTGAAGTCCCTTAGGGGCAGGGTTCACATCCCCACCCCACTGTGAGCCTGGCAGGAGCCCCAGGGTCCCCCTGCTTCACCTGTGCTGGGAGCAGTGCCAGGCTGGCCAGGGGCAGGATCCCACAGCCTGGGTGCTTGGTGAGGAGAAACCTCACCTCTGGCTGGGGCCAGGGTGCCACCCCTGTCATCTTCTGCCCACTGGGGAAAAGCTGGGCTCTTGGGGTCTGTGTGTGCCTGCAGGCTGCTGTTGCTATAGCATGGCCACTGCTCTAATCATATTAATGGCATTTCACACTCCAGGAAAGTCATTAAGGACTCCGTTACTAGGCACGGGCTGCTGCTGGCTTGGTAACTGAGATACAGCTCCTGGAAACCTCACTGGTTCCCTCCACAAGATGAAATTAAGCCCAGGATGGGATTTAAATAAAAAAAAAAAAACAGAGAGGGGAGGTGGTGTGCAACGTTGGGGGAAATGTAAATTCAGGTTCAAGAGCATTGTCAGTAATTCCAAATCTGTGATAACCAACAGAAAATTTAAAGCATTCTATGTAAAGGTGCTTGAGCTAACAGAGAGTTTGAGAAAAGGGTTTATCAATAATTTTTGTCCTGCCAGTTATTGCTCCTTTTCAGATTTTGCACCAAACTATCTCCATGACAACCATTAAAACCCTCTGCTTTGGTACAGGTTGAAAATCCCAGCACTAAACAAGCAAACTCTGCTTTGTGTACCTGCTTCTCCTCTTAGTTCTCTCTCCAGTTCAACACCAAAAATCTCCAGAGCTCTTTGTCTTTCCTCCAGTTCTTCTAGCTGGCGTTGGACTGCCTGCAAAAATGCAATGATGGAAAAGCTACAGACACAGCTTCAGAATTGTGAGGCAAAAGATGTCTCAGTGCTCAGAGAAACAGCTTGGAAAGGTCTCAGAGGAGCTGTGGCTCTTGCCAACCCACTGAGTGTACCAAGCACCTTAGCAATTTAAACATGCCACTAAGTGTCTATCACAATTTGATGTGATTAAGTAGCACAGAAAATCCTGGTTTTCCTGGGTTTTAGCTCTCCCATTGTAAAAAAGAGATCGTAACGTTCCTGTGTCTCACAAGGTGGAAAAAGTCAATACTTCCATATTCAGAGACATATATTCTGAGCTATTACATTAGTAAAGCTCATATAAATAGAGAAGGTTTACAGCTGGAAAGCTCTGCTAGCTATTTTATTGTCCATGGGATTTCGTTTGGTTTGCTTTCGTATTTCACCAGCTTTTGACCCAGAAATAAAAGGGTCTCTAATAGCTAAGATGTGACAATTCAGTGGGACTTCAGGAAGGTTTTCCACATCCATTGGCTACTCCCTTTGAAATAAGATTTTTAGAGGTGTGGTGGGGATAAAAAGCATGAAACATCTTAAAAGGTTGACGTGTCAAAGACCGATGCTCAGCAGTTACCATTTCAGGCTGTGTTAGGGCATTCCAAACCAAGCCCTCAGCAACAGCCTAAAACAAATTTGAAAGATCATTCCAAAAGTTTGGACTTGATTGTCTCCACAAAGCATTAAATTAAGAGTAGTCATGCATCTCATGTTAGCTCGAGATAATTTACAGTTCTCAGATAAAAACTAAAACATAGCTTCTCTTCCCTTGTATTAAATAGGATACATCAAATTGTGCAGAAGTGCATTTACAGATCTTAAACTGTAATTGGAAATAACAATACATCAGCAGAGTCCAGAGCTCTCCTAGCATTTTCTGAAGAGCAGGGCCTGTATAAAATGAAGTGACGTTCCGTCATTAAAGGAAAAAATAAAAGATTCGCTTTGGTTGCAGCGGCAGGGAGAGAACAAAAGCCATCACTGTATTTTTGTATCCTCCTGTAAAGCACAGAGGTAATGGCTGAGTTTCTTACATTCTACAGGGCTGATGTTATTTCCCCTTTCTATCTCTCTCCCTCTCCAGTCCCCTTCTCTTACTGCCCGCTCACTCTTCCCTCCTGCTCCTCGTGCACATTGACAAGATTATGGTGGGAATTATGATGATCTCCAGGGTCTGACTGACTTGGAATCGTCCCCAGAGGGCTTCAGGGCCCTGCCACATGCACCTTGCTGCTGCTGCTGGCTGGAGGCATCTCAGCACAGAGGGCAGTGAGCCCCACTGAGGAGTGAGGGGAGGTGCAGAGCCCCTTTTGGGCCCCCCCCGTGCTCACTCCTGGGGACAAAGGTGACATCTGCAAGCTACATTGGCACCTGTGCTTTGTGAAGCCTCTTCAGCTCCTCTTGTTTAATCAACTGCTTTGTCTCCTTCTCCAGCTTCCTTCTCTTCCTGAGAGCCCTTTTTGCCTATAAAAGACACAGAAACATGAAAGAAAAAGGCAATCAGAGCATCAGCATCCCACTGCAGCTTTCCTCAAAGCTCCCCCAGAGTCACGGAGCCACTGAGCCCTGGGGACAGTGTGACCCCATCCCCTGCCCAGAGCAGGGTGAGCTACTGCAGGGGGCTCGGGGCACAAGGGAAACACCACGTGGGAACATTTACATGCATTTGCTAAGCTGGCTGTAAAGCATTGCAGGCTCCTCAGGCAATCCTAGGTGAGTGTCAATAAAAGGTTTCCAAATCACAAAAGCTGACTGGACACAACATCCCACCCTATGTGGCTGTGCAGGGGCTGGGGAAAGCACCAGTTTAAGGAAATTCAACCCACTTCCATTGCTATAGCTAGAAAGTGCTAAATTCACACCATGGGACACTCCCTGAAGCCCTATGAAACCTTCCCTGATGCCAGTTCCGTGCTGCCCCACGAGGATTTTGCTTTTTTCCCTTGCTGCCACCAGGAGATCAGGACAGCACGTGCTGCAGGGCTGGCCAGGGAATCACTACCATTGCCTTGGACCCAAGTGCTTCAAGGCTGTGGTGTTCCCATTCTGAGGAGGCAGGACACATGAGCACCACAGACCTGACAATTAAAAAATTAACCAGCCAGGAAGTCACTAAAGTTTTGCCCACTGAGTTTTGCCAGAGACAAATGGTGGCACTGGCAAAATAGCAGCCAGCACTGGCATGAAAAGGGATGGTGGGAGGCAGCTGAAGGAAGCACACCCAAGTGGGGAATGTGCATCAAAACCGAATCACTGCCCATGCCCATGTGCAACAGCTGATCCTTCTTCCCAGTTCTTCTTTCAGGCAGCTTCCCTGGAGCTCTGCCTTCTCCCTGCCTGGTCCTGCTCTCCCTGTGACTGCCTGAACTGCTGCAGCTTGCTCCTATCCACTTTACTGCCATGTCCCCCTTATTTTCCCTGTTTTATTTAAACCTTTTAAAATTCACCATAACATCATTGTACTACAGACTGTCTTTCCTGTAACAGGAAAGATGGATGAAGGATCCTGCCATCTCAGCACATCCTGGCACAGAGCCACTGGGGACAAGTGCTGCCACACATTGCTGTGCTTTGCTTCCTCTGCTTGCATTCAAAGTCCCACTTAGCTTTCATACTTCTCAGTGTTTCTCAGTACTTTGTTTTCCTTCCTCTTCCCCCCACCCCAAAGGCAGTGCCTCATACTATAAATTGCATCTATTCTGCTCAGGACAGAGAGACACCCATTTCTGCTGAGCTATTCAGACAGTGAAAGCTGTGTTTCCTCATGTCACAGCTGGGTGTGGGGGGCTCAGGGTGCTGTAGACCCCCGCCTCCTGCTCCTGCAGCACTGCTCAAAGGAATCTGTATTCCCCCAAAGGAAATCTGCATCTCTTCGGTTTATTTTTTGAAACAGTTTTCTTGTTGGGCTACATATTAGGGCCACTTAAGCACCAGCTTCAGAGTGGTTTCGGTGAAGCACATCTGTTTGTCAAACTAAGACCTCCTCTGCCAGCGCTGGTACAACCTGGGGGAATTACAGATCTTTCTCAGAGGAGAAAGAAATGCTGGAGCTCATCTGCCTTAGTGCATTTTGTCTCCTTGACACGTCACCTCCAGCCTCCTGAGCCCCCCTGGAGGATTGGCTGCGTGGCTTAGATCAAAATCACACCATGAAGTCGAGCTTCTGTTCAAAAAAACCCCCAAATTTCTGCCTCCAGCTCAAGATTACCTTGTGTGTTAATGAAGGCTTGGACTCCAGCTCCTCATCAGAGGATGAAGCAGAGCACTCAGTAGCTTGTTTTCTGACAGGTAGGTGCTCGTACCCTGCAACACAGTGACAAAATGGCCAGTGAAGCAAAAAATACTGCTCTTAACTTAACCAGACACCTTGCACCTGCCCTCAGTTCCAATCAGCAGCACCCAGAGCAATTTGGAAATTCACCTGGCAGCACCAGTTAAGTTTTTGATCCCTGTCAAAAACTGTCTGGCTATGCATTTTATCCTTTTTTTTCCCCTGAAATTAATTCCTTGAGCAACCTGCATGTAGCACGCTGTTCTGAATGCACTCAACGTTCATTAAAATGTATATCTGAAGTTAGCCATATTACCCAAATGATTGTATAAGGCTCACTATACAGTGTAATTGAATGCACAAAGTCTGAGCCAGCTCTTAAACAAATTACCCTTATGTGGCTTGTAGCATCTGGCACCCATTTTTACTACATGACATCTGCTCAGTGTAAAATAGTTGGCGTCAGAATGTCTGGTCATATAAAAAAATCACAAATGTAATCAGAAGCAAATGGACTAAGAGAACAGGGCTTTATCACACAGCCCCATGCAACATAAATATTTCATTAATTGTGTCTAAACAAACGTCACTTATTTTTCTGCTTTAGGAATATTATCACATCATTGGGCTGTTGATTAAAATGCCATAAGAAGTCAGGAAAATCCATACATCACAACAATACACCCCATAAGGAAAACTCAAAGTCTGCCTTTGGAAGAAGCATGCTTTCAGAATGATAAATTAAATTACATTTAATTGCAGCAATTTTATCATGCCTGTTTTTCCAGCATCTTGTTTCAACTGGGTGTAAATATTTGAATTTCTTCTTAATTTGTCTAATGCATAGCTTCATTCTCTTTATTTCAGAAAACAAAACCACTTTTGGAACATCTGTCTCTATGCTTCAACCTGCTGCAGGGTTAATGATTAACAGCTGGGCATCTTGGAAATGTACATTATTTAAAGCTAACAGTGTTAGTTTCTCTTTGAATCTACAAGGCAACAGTTGGCTTTCTAGGTGTATTCAGATTAAAATCACCTCCCCTTCTCCCAGTGTGGATGTTTCTTCTTTGTCTTGCTCTGGCTCCCAGGGCTGAAATAGAACTTTTGCCTCTAGCCCTAATTTAAACTCAGGATCCAGGAAACATGCTCATCCCAGACTGTAAAGCAATAAAAGCAAATCCAAGTAATTTGAGGCAGAAATTCTGATTTTTTAATTTTTTTTTTTCAAGCAGTCTCAGTTTTAGAAGCACCCAGTCCTTGTGCTGAGTAAAGCTGCAAGCTCAGAGTGCTCAGTGGAGCAGACTTGGGTCCTGCCATCCCTTCTGGGCAGGGAGGTGCAGTAGCCCTCCAGGTGGGTCTCCAGCCTTTGGGTGATACCAATAATTTAGGAAGCATTACAAGGTCTATAGGAGAAGGAGCCTGCTCCAACACAGTAAAACAAACAAACAAAAAACCCCAAACCAAAACCCAAAAACACCCTCAAACCAAACAGGGTGGGATAGGCAGAACTTAGCCATCAGCTGCGAGAATTTGGACAAAACTAACACAAAACTTAGAGACTTTCACTGGGTCATTAAAATCTGACATTTAGAACTGCAGTACTGAAGTTAGATTATAATAATTTGCCTCCAGATATGCCAAGCCTTGAAGCTCAATCTGCTACAGAGCTGATCTCAAAAAAGTACCTTCTTTTCCAAATACTAACTCAAGTCTTCTAGACTTGGGCTTTCACTTTCCAGGCATCTTATTCCTTCAGATCGGGAGTTATTTATTCCATATTTCTTATTTCCTAAGTACTCCAGCATCTCCAAACTAGCACATGTTACACCTGTGCCTTCCCTCCCTGTGGAAGCAGACCTGGCATGAAAGTGCAGTGCTTTTGGGCACCTCTCCCTTAACAAGAACATCCAAGGTGCTCATTTTCCCAGGAAACCTGAGGTGCTCTGCAAAGCAAGGGAGGTGCCAGGTCACTCATGAGGTGATCCCTTGTGCTAGATGTGGGAGCATCACTGACTGTCCTGGAGATTTCTGGGGAAAACCCACCCCTGGTGCCAATCTGCCTGGCACAGCTCTCTTCCCTTTCCTTCCTGGGGTGTTTTTGTGTTGTGGGAGTGGCTGCAGCCTAAACACACAGAATGTCCTGGAGCAGGAGCTGTTTGGGTAACAAAATGCTGTATTAACCTGTCAGCTTCCTCCCTAAGTGTCCAAGATTGCATGTTTTTGTAAAGTCATGGGAGCTAAGCCTGGCCACTGTAAGAACTTCAGTGTTTTCCAAAAGAGAGAGAGAAAGTAATCCACGTCTCCTGGGGCACTGGTGTCCCAAACCAGACAGAGGCTGTGGGAAATGGGAAGAATGGCCAGCAGAAACCCAGTAGGATGACCAACAGAAAGAGAGGACTTGGCTGCTTGGTTTCAGATCTCTGCTTCTCCACAGATTTCTCATGTGGTCATATGCATGTAATTAATTCTCTAGTGCCTCAGTTCCCCTTCTAAAATACAAAATCAGTGCAGGAAGGAGCAGTGTCCTCACTGAGCAGAACACTGCAAACACACAGACTTCCTGGGGCACAACAGTGCAGTAATGGGAACCCAGGACATCTGCAAACAATCCCTTCCCAGGCTGAGGGTGCACAGAATCAGCCAGCTGAGATCTCAGCACACTGTATTTTCTCATCAGCTGAATTGCTTATCCTGCTTACAATAGCAGTAATTAACATGGCACTTTGGCTTTTTTTTAATTGCAAAAGGACAGGGAGGCTTAGGAGAGAACAGTTAGCCATCTGATTGAACAATTTTATTGATCAGTTTTTTGGGGGGCAGTTTTACTGCAGGTTGGAACAGAAAGGATAAAGGATGCTCCAAGGGTCCAATCCCAAATTCAGGAAGGAGAGCAGGAGTTATTCCACCAGTTTTAAGGAGCACCAGATCACACACTGTATCCTTTCCACAGCATGTGGCAGGTCTGGAGCAGAAGGGATGCAAAGGGATCTGGCAGCTCACTGGGAACATGTCAGTGACTTTGCATTCTACACCCAGGTGTTACTGCTGTGGCACAGCAGTGGCTTTGGGGTCACAGTTTGGCTTGCAGTTTCATAAAGCAGGAGGCAAACAGGTTTGTTGACAAAATTTAATTGGTTGTTTAGCTAAATAGCTAAGTGGGAAGATGGATTACAGAGAAAGACAGGTGGTGCAGCTCTCCTGCCACACATTTCACACCTGAATCTGTGCTGCACTCAATTCTTCTTGAGCCTGTGCTCAGATCACTCAGATTGCTCTTGGTCTAGCATCAATATTTCTTGGACTTGTCTGCAGGTTTAATACTAACCTTGCTCTTGCAAGCAAACAAGAAAATGGATGCCTTTTAACCACTGCCCAAATAGGTCAGAGGAGGTCAGTAAGGTGCTCTCTCCTCTCAAATTAAACAAGGGGGTATTAATGACACTGCAAAGCTCCCAAAAGCACGTCCACAGCCTGATCACCCTGACAGCAGAGCTGAGAAAGCACAAACACAGAGCAAAGCTTCTTGCTGCTGCACCATATTGCTTCAGTCTGTGGCTCCTCATGGGAGGGAAAACAAATGTACTCTGCACTGCAAGAACTGGAGGTTTTGGTGCTTCTGCTCTAGTCCCGCTTCCCCAACTCAATGTCACTGCAGAAGCTGCTCTGCCCAGCATCCCACTCTGCCTTGCCACCCCTTCCACCTCTGGAGGACAATTCCCTGACCCAAACACATCCCAAGAGCAGTGAGCAGCAAGCCAAACTTGGGTCCAGCGAGCTGCTTCTGCTTGCAGGCCCCCTCTGCTCCTTTACATCTCTAGCAACTCCTGAACTTTAGCCACAAAATATATTCTTAAGTCTCCTTATGTAGGAAATAACTAGAAATTAAATGTAGCACACCACAGATGTGTGCCTGCATGGTCACACACGGGCCTTATAAAGGTTAAGTGCTACTACACAATAATAATAGTAATAACAATAACAACAACTACAATAATAATAATTATAATAATAATAGTAAAGAAGTAATTCCCCTGGGTCCTCACCTTTGAAAGGATAACACAACCTTTCTGGAGAATGGTCCTTAGTGACAGGCAGAGATGACACCAAGGAATTCCATTCCCTTTCACGAGCTTTGCTTCTCGGCCTATTGAAGAGTGACCCTTTTTGTGCAGAGTCATCCAGACTGTCCTTGGAAAAGCTCTTGGGCTCTGGAGATGGAAGAAGAGTGGACTTTTTCTTATGGATACATGTTTCATCCATGGGAGCTCCTGGAGGACTGTCTTCAAAGGTAAACTTTTCTAGGAGTCCTGGGACTTCCTCCATCCTAGTGCAAACTGGTTTCAGAGGTGTATTGGGTATCTTGGGAGGCCTGTGGGGTGTGAAGAATACATCTCCCCTGTAATCCCTTCGAGATATCCCTTCAGAGCTCACAGGAAAATGAGTCATATTCGAGTAAGGGCTCCCATCTCCTACGTATTTCCCTGCCTGCTCCCTTACTTTAGGATGCTGTGACTGAGTGTTATTGTTGTTCCTGTTCCTTTGGCTTAGGGAATACCCAGGAGTGCTGGGGAAGCTGAAGAAGGCTTGTTCTGAAGAGGCCTTGGCTTTGCTGTCCGAGTCCTGCTTTAATCCTTCTGGGGCTGAGGTGAGAGGCTCCCAAAGGGACCTCTTGATAGCACTGGCTATGAGCCTCAGTGGGGATTTTGGCTGGCTGCCTGCCTGCTCCCTGGAAACCACCTCTGGAACCCTCAGAGCATCCTTTGTGTCTGCTGCTGGAGCTCCTGGAGCATCACCTGCGAAGAAGAAAGGCCCAGGACAAGCAGAGAGTTTGAGCACTTCTTTTCTGCAGCCAGCATCCTTTTCCTCTGGAGCCCAGAGCCCGCTGTCTCCTGGACTGCTCCCACCTGGGTGTGTCCTGGGTGAGCTGTACCAGGGCTGCTGCTGAGTGCAAAGCCCCAGCCTCTGTTTTCTCCCCTCTAATTCCTGCTCAAGCTTTCCTTCTGGCTGCCTGGTATTTTTGTCATCTTTCTTATTCAACTGCAGAGGTGCCAGCGCTTTTGCCTCCCTGCTGAACTGCTCTGGTTCCGAGGTGCATTTCTGTGTTTTTTCCATCCAGTCCTGGGCTGAGTGTGTCCCAGGGTCACTGTCTGTGTCTTCAGGCTCACAAAAATCAGCAGCCAGTGTCCCATTCCCCAGAGGGGTCTGTGGAGGACCTGTGCTGCTCTGAGAAGGACAGTGGGGAGTGTGGCAATGTGTGTCTTCAGGAACCTTCCTTCCAAATGCTGGGCTGCAGGGTCTGAAATGTCCTCTTGGAATTTCTGGTGACTTCTTGTAAGAAGCCAACTGTGAAGTGCAATAAAAAAAAATCCTTTTAGGGATATAAAAACACTGCTTTGTGTAGCTTCTATTTCATAAAATATTTTAATCTATTTTACTCTTAATGTAATAGTAATGAACGTAATATTTAATTCATACACAAATACACATGTAGATGATAATGTGAGAAAAACTGTTTTCCCTACAGGGGGGATATTTCAAGATTAATATTTCTCTAGGAGTAGAGATCTAATATTAATGGCAATTTTAATAGTCTAAAAATAATGTTATTCATGCTAAGAATCTGTCATATCTTTATGAATTACCTTTAATATTTTATTTAGAAAGAAACAGTCCTATCCAGGAAAACAGACAAGAGCAGATCTGCTGTATTCCCCTGTGTGTGTTCCAGTTGCATCACCTTAGAGTTTTGAGCAAGCAAACGAGACCATTATCCATCCTCTCCAAATGTTTATCTAATATTGCATGTTTATGTAGCTCAGGTAGGAATGGAAGAAGTGACCCAGAAATATTATAAAACATAAGATGGTAGTTTTAAACAATTCAATTAGTTCTCTCTTGTGATTATTTTTCCTTTGGTAAAGGTTTAAATTCATTACTCCAGCCACCAAAATCTTCTGCTGAGGATAGTAACAGGATAAACACCCACTTTATGTAGCCAGCAGCACAAAGGTAGAGTTCTTCCTTCCTTCTTAAAAGGGAGGTATTTTATCATCAGTGCTATGTGATAATGGATGGTGTGAAGATTGAATTCCTGCTTCCACTTATGTGCCAGATACCCAAATTCACATGGGTGAAGCCATTAATCTGTCTGACTTTTCATTTCCCAGAAGCACCAGAAGTAAGGCAATAATGATTCCACTTTGTTTCACGCTTCTGTTCGATGACTGAAATTGTTACTGGCCAGGATCTCAGATTAAAAAAACGTGTAAGGAACACAATAAACAAATCAACACCCCCTTAATCCTCGCTTTTTCGAGCAAGAAAAAGGCCACTGAGCAGTGCTGGTGGAGCAGGAGCTGAGTGGAGTCACCTCTCCTCATGGCCAGGCAGCGTTGTGCAGCTCTGCTCCCCTGGGACCTTCCCTTCCTGGCCCCATTGTCCTGTACCGGATCTCAGCCACCACTGTGGACATGGAAGAGTTGATTTTTTCCTAGCACAGGCCCTGAGGTCAAGCAATTTTAGCCATGTTTAAGCCAAGAGTGAGGACAACTGTCCAGGGCATGGAGGATGTGGGCTGGTCTCAGCTCCAGTGGCCCCAGGAGCACAGGGACATGCTGCCCTTTGTTTGGGGGGGGTCAGCCAGGACTCCTTCTGCAGTGCTGCAGCCTTAAAAAACCTAAAAATAAAAAACCCCCAGGAAATACCATGGAAATCCCAGGTCCTGAAGGACACAGAAGAAGCTCCTGAGCAGTGGGAGGTGTGAAGCCCTTTCCCAGCCTAAACTATTCTGTGATTCTGTGACTGATGATGCAACAGACCAGTGGCTCGTGTGATCGAGGCCTGAGTCCCACAGATTTGGGAATGATTACACCAAATCCAAGCCCCTTCCCTACGTACAGCACAAGTCTGGCTCCAGCCTCATGGCTTCTGTGAGCACCACAACCACTGAAAGGAGCAGGGAGCGTGGCCCAGCAGCAGCCACAGCCACTCAGCTCTGCACAGCTCCCTGGGTACCTGGGTTTGGCAGAGCTCCTCTGCAGCCCCGCTCTGGCAGCTGGCTGAGCTGTCCTTCCCGGGGAGCCCAGGCTTCCTGCTCGACAGCAGAGGAAAGCCTGCAAAAGACACAGCTTTTACCTTCCCATCGGCATTGACTTTGTCTGAAATGAAGCCTGCAATTGAAGAAGAGGAGTAGAAGGTTGAAGAGCCTCCTGGGCAGAGTTAAACCTGAAGAGCTGCCCTACAGCACTGAAGCTCATGCCCTCGCTCACACACGTGTGCGTGTGCCGTGCCAAACACGTGCTGGTATTCCCAGCCACGGACCTGAACTGCTTCCACTTCCTGGCTGGATGTAGCAAAGCAGCTTTTGAGTTCCAGGAAACTTTCTGGAAAACTAGTCCTTTCAGAGGGCCTTCAGGCCTCAGAAGCAGTCAAAACAACCTGAGACTTTTGAACTTTAGGTAGTTCCAAGAAATGAAGAAAATGGAATGACTTTTAAGAGGCTGTCCATCAGAACGGGAAAAAATGGGAAATGCATCCACCTGCAGGCAGTGAGGACAGAAAAACCTCCCAAGCCAGGACAACAGGCAGCACGATATGGGCTCTCCTAGGATCCTTTACTAAAAGAGGCAACTTGCACCTGGAGGGAGGCAGGAGAATTTTCCATTATTGGTGCCTGAGGGAATTTTACATAATAAATAATCTTTTGACAAACAAAAGTATGCCTGACCCAAGATATTATCATGTCCAGCTATAAAATGTATTTACAGCTCAGTTATTAACTCCCAAACCCAACCATTAGTTCTGAAATCCACATAAACTTTGGTTCTTCTATGTGGGGATGAAAAGCTGCATAAGGACAACAGCAATGCTCCAGTGACAGAGAGGACAGGTCCTGCATGTGGACTTCAGCATGTGGCCTCATCTGGTACAGGGAAAATGGTTTCATTCCCACCATCATGCTGACCCTGTATTTTCAGCTTTGCTCTCAAAACAGGATTTAAAAAATTAAAAAAAAAAAAAAGTTCCCTAGGGCACTATCATGATCTGCCTGGCCCAGAATCCCAAGATAAATTAAGAGCACGGCGTTCCCTGTGGCTGTGCGATGGGGATTAAAGGTTTTGAAAGGTAATATCCTGCTCTGAGCCTTTCAGCCAATATAGCCATGACACTGATTTCCTCTCCTTGGCCGCCTACCCTGTGCTGTTTATGAAACAGATGTGTTTAGGGAAATACATCTGAAAAGGAGACAGAGGGGTTTTTTTTCATGTGACTGATGATCATATGAATTCCTGTAATCAAATTGGATTAAATATAGAAACTATGACTTACAGTCTTCCTCCAGAGAGTAAAAAAAAGCCTTTTTTCTGCTCCCAGTGTATGCTGGCTGTGCTTTACACCTCATTTTAACAGCAGACTTGAGGTTCAGTCAGACTCAGGCAGCACATTGCTTCCCTCTCAAAGGCTTCTAGCTCCCTCTAGAGCCCTCTAGAGCCCTTGAGGCACACGGAAGATTATTACAAAATTATGTAAAAATTAATTAGCAAACCATTAAGTAATGTCCTTGCTGAGACAAGCTGTAAAATCAGTCAAAATTAAGAGTGACACCCCCTCCAGTCTTCTCTGCTTTCCTCTCTAACAATCTTTCTTACTCCACTTGCAAACCTGGATCAAGAATCATTACTGATTGATCTCTTAAAAACTGAGCTCAATTAAGGCAAGGCTTTAAATGCAAGGCTTTGGTGGAGCCAAACTCTGATGTCTGTGCCAATTCCCACGTGCTTTACAGCACTCAGGAGGCAGAGCCGATGCCGGCAGGGATGCCAGGAGACTTTGAGGACCTGTTCAACCTTCTCATCCCTCTGGGAGCATGGCAAGGCCCCATGGCTGGGGAATCCCTGGGGGTGCAGCCTGTCTGTCTGCCACAGCTGCCTCTCCAGGGGCAGACCTTGCCAGAGCCTGGTGGGGGTCTCCTGTCAGGACCATGGAATAGCCCCCTGCATGCTCTGCTGAGATTTACTGACTTGTCCCACACGTGGGGACTGTGGGTGGCGAGTGACAGCGCTCGTGTGCGCCTCGCTTGAAGGCAACGCTGATTCCAGAAAGAGGAAATGCATCTTATCCCATCATTTGAGATACAAAAATTCTTCCCACAGTGGGTGCTCAGAAATAATCTCGAAGCGTTCTTGTGCGTTCGGAGCAAGCCAAAATGCCTGAGCACTGGTCCCATCACGGGCACAGGGACCCTATTCACGTGGCTGCTCAGAAATGGGACCCTGAGCAGCAGCAGCAGCAGCAGCAGCAATGCCCCGGGCTGCAGAGGGCAGCTTTGGGCAGGCTTAGAGAGCAGCTGGCACCAGCACTCCCAGGGTCGCAGTACCCTCGCTGAGCCCCGCGCAGGCACAGACCCCCTCGTGCTGCTGCACAGCCCAGCTCACACTGGTGCCAGCACCACGCACACTCACCAGGCTCCCAGACACCTCTGGCAGGGCTCTGAGGGGCTCTGGGGTGCTGGGGAGCTCCCCCAGCCCTGCAGAAAGGTTACCCAGCTGCAGCCTCAGCCGAGAGGGGTGGCCACACTGCCTCAGGGGTGAACAGAGCCCAGTCTCTATCAAAATCACCGCGTTCCTCTGTGATTCCCACAGGGAGAGACAGGTCACCCCAAACCAAGGGAAGCAGCTAGAGGACAAGGACCACTAACACTCATTTTCACCAGCTCACCTCTTGGGATTGACTTCTCCCTTTCACCGACCCAGAAATATCACCTGGGGTTTTTTTTCCAGCAGAAAAGAGGTGACAGAGCACCTGTGGGAAAGTGTCCACAGGCACCTCCAGGAGCATTTCTGATGGTGGCACCAGGTCAGGCCAGTGTCCCACCTGGTCAAAGCAATCAGTGCAGGCAGGGCAGAGACAGAAGTGCAGCTCTGGGACAGGAGTGTGTGCTCCCATCTGGAGAACTGAAGTGGACAGCACCTGCTGATGGGTACAGTTACACGGAGAAGTTACACAGAAAGGGAGTTTGATCTTTTGAGGGTAAGGAAATGGAAAGAAACATTTGGTATGCTCTAGATCTCTGTTTTCTCAACTAGTGATTCAACAAATCTAAAGGAAAGGAGGGAAAACAGACAACTAAAAGATAGGAGAACAGCATGAATAGAAGATACAATCACTTCTCAGGCTCTACTCACTCGTTTGGATCTTTCTCCTCCAATTCTTATACTTATTTAGCGCCGTGGACTGAAAACTGTTGGCTCTCTGGAGTGCTGAGCAGAAAGGGAAGTGACACAGGATCAGCTAACACGGCAAAAGTCAGAGAGCAAAAGCGGAGCGGGGGAAGAAAGAAGAGTGGAGGAGCAGAACCCCAATTTCCCGGCGGCAGGGTCCGTGTTCCGAGTAGCCCGCAGCCGGGAGAGGGCAGCGCCCGCCGCGGGATGCGGCAGAATTCCCGTCTTTCTCCCGCCGGGGAGCTCGGGAACCTCTCCCTTATCCCAAACCCACACAGGGGATGCTGCCAGGAAAGCCACCTCAGCAGCCAGGGATGGGGGGCAGCGTGAAGCTGGGGAAGAACAAGGATAAAATTCTTTCGTGGCTACATGGAGCCACGAGCTGCTAGGCACGCTTGGGGTCAGCTGCTGTCCTTTTGCCTTAAACAAAACAATAACTCCTCTATCCAAGAGCTCATTTAAATTGCCTTATAAAATCCCTTCTTTTCTGCTTGGGTTAAAAATGTGGGGGTGCTGGGAGATGGGATGGGAAGAAACTAATGCTGGTGGACTTTTATTATTTTCTGTAGAACAATGTCAAGCTGTTCTTAGCTCTGGCCAGCTCCAGAAAAGAGTTTCTTTCCATTTGAAGGCAGATTGTTCCCAAACCTCTCCCCACCTCCCTGCTAGCTATATCCTTTCCTCCCTGTGCTTTCACTGGCTATAGAACCCTTCAGCAGCTGCCTGCAGAAACCCAAGCTGTCACAGGCAGAGCTCTCTAGTCATTCCCAGCCTCACCCTTGCCCGTGCTGCAGATACTGCATTGCCTGATACCATCCTCCCATTTTACCCGTGGGAAAGCATTCATCACTCCCCTGAGAGCCAAGCACGAGGCACAGCTCCTCCAGGTTACCCTGCACCATGGAAATGGTGCACAAAGCCTCCCAAAAACCAGCCTGGCCCCACTGCAGGGAACACCCTCCTCTTGGAAAAGTCTGCCCCAGTCCTACCTGCATCCCCAGGTCAGGACACTGCTTACCATCAGCGACTTTGGATGTTCTGGAGCTTTCCTCGGGCACCACGGGGCTCCCAATGAGCGACGCCCACCTCTGGATGGGGCTGGAGCAGGCGGGGGGCTCCGGCAGCGAGCTCTGCCCCTCGCTCACCTCGGAGTTCGAGGAGTCCCCGTTGAGATCAGACTCCAGCTCAGAGCTGCAGGGAGAAGGGCAAGGTGGGAGTGGGACATTGCAGGGGCTGCAGCAAGCAGCAGCATGAGCGCTGGCAGTGTGTGGGTGGCTCAGAGGAAGAGGTGCATGGCAGCCAGAGCTGACATCCTCATTTTCCTTCTCTCCTCAACCGCTGTGACAGGACTGTGAGCTGCTGCAGGTGCTGCCCAGCTGAGCCATCCCCATTCCCATCAGGCTCTGGATTTGCAGTTCAGCAGCTGCAGTGGCAGTGCTGCTGAGAGGGGCTGGGGGTGACACCCCTTGCTGCTCATACAGCAAGGCCAGGCACTGCAGGGCTGTGCAGCAGGATGAAGTGAGGGAAACAGCATTTGCAGTGCTGGGGTTGGCCTGCAAACAATGCTCAAGGGTCAAAACTCTACACTTTGCACCTTTTTTCCCGCAGATTTTTGAAAGGAAGAGGAGAAAGAAGGCTGGGGGAGAGGTATGAGGAATAGCCATGGGCCTGACAAGCAAGGCTGAGTTCAGAAGCTGGAGAAAATGGTAAACATAAGTCTAGAGAGAGAAGACTGAGTGAGCAGTCCTTCAAAGGTGCAAAAGGTATCTGCAGGGAAGAAGGAAACAAAGTCTCCTGGTTCCCAGGAGCCGCTGGGCCAGCCCAGTAACAGTGAGCAGCGCAGGGAGGCACCGGAGCTGATCACAGAGGCAGGGTTTGGTATCCCCTTGTGTAAAGGTAATTAAAAACACACCACACAGACACACATGTGGATGACGTGCACATCCTGACCTTGCCTCAGGGCACAACAACTGTTTGAGGTGATTATTAGCCCTTTTTCTAATAACCAGGCCACTGCTTTCATCTCTGAAGCCCAGACTGTAGGGAGCAGACACTGTCAGCCCTTCTGATGTGACCACATTCCCACTGCCACAAATGAGTGCAGCAGGATCCCACTCAGCCTCTTTTGAATGCCAACAATACTGCTGACCTAATTCTTAGATTTACTGTGATGATTAATAGCTGTGCCTCAAAAAAAGAGCAGCTCACGCCGTGCCCAGTGGTGCTGGCGTGGCAGGAGAACGCTGCTCCGTTTATCCAGCAGAAAGCAGAACTTTGGGGTGGCAGCTCAAGAGGAAGAAGAGGTAAAGGAGAGGCTGCAGGCTGTACAAAGCCACACATTTGGGTAGCACCCACCAGTCCTGGCCCCCAGATTCATCAAAGCAGCGGCACTGGGAGGCCAGTGCAGGCAGGGGAGGGAGCACCTCTGCACCTGTGCAGGTGCACTGCTCTCTCAGCAGGCTGAATCAGAGTGGCCTTGAATTTCATGCTAAAACACACCTTTTAGGCTGACTTTCCAGCAGTGTCAACCATACAGATAGATACAGGCATGTACATGTAAAAACATCAATCTGTGAGGGCTGAGACCCCGTGTGGATGGAGAGACACCACACTGAGATTGGGCAGAATGCTACACCAAAGAAAAAGCCCTGCCAGGAACACTGATTGACGTCTTTCTGTTTTGAAGAGCAAAAACTGTATTTTGCTTGGCAGGCAAGGAGGCAAGTGCTCTAGCATGAGGCTTCTCCTCTCATCCCTGCTGGAATGGGGGTCACCATTCACAGCACCTAAAGCCTGAACTGCAAAGCTGTGCCATGGAGCTGGGTCATCTTCCCAGTGCCAGCGAGTCCCCTTGCTGTTTCCTTGTCCCCCTTCAGGCAGGGCCAAGGCAGAGGGAGGTTCACCTCAGAGCCACTGGCACCCACACACTGTCACCCCTTGTGCCATGTCCTGCCATCCTGTCACCCCTTGTGCCACATCCTGCCATCCTGCCACCCTTGTGCCACATCCTGCCATCCTGTCACCCCTTGTGCCACATCCTGCCATCCTGCCACCCCTCGTGCCATGTCCTGCCATCCTGTCACCCTTGTGCCACAACCTGCCATCCTGTCACCCTTGTGCCATGGCCTGCCATCCTGTCACCCCTTGTGCCACATCCTGCCATCCTGCCACCCCTCGTGCCATGTCCTGCTGGCTGGGAGCCAGGCCCTGCTGCCCAGCTCAGGGAAAGGAGCTCATCCCTCAGATCAGGAGGATTAGCTGGCTCTCATGGCTGCCTGGATGCCACCAGGGCACCAGGAGCTGCAGGCTACTGGCAGGGGATGCGAGCACGTGCTCTGCAGGGGAGCTGGCACACAGGTAGCAAACCCTTCCCTGTGTTCTCCATTTCCTCGTGGACACGTTCATCCTTCCCTGTAAGAGCACCCAGCACTCACAGAGCACAAACCCCATTGACAGCCACCTCAGGGAATAGCAGAAAGTTGCATTTCCCAGAGCCAGGCTGCTCTCTTGATCTCTTGGCTTTGCCTTTTTTCCTTTTTGTTTTTCACTCCCCCTCTTTTTAGTTCTCAGAAAGGAAAAGTGCTTTACTCAGGGGGCACCGATCCCATCTTTAGATGGAACGAACTGCCACAGAACCCTGCTCAAAAGCAAATACATTCTAATATGAAGGCAGAAATTTGGCTTCCTCTGGCAGCTCCCCAAGGTTCATCAAATTTCAGATTTCTTAGGGATGGGCAGGCTCTCAAAGCCCAGGAGAGGCCCAGGGTGTGGAGCTGCAGGATGGGGCCCAGGGTGAGAGGTGGCCACGTCACAGGCTGCACCTTTTGCCACAACACACCCATTCCCAAATCCCTGCATACCAAAACCTGCCCATTCCACCAGCCAAACCCAAGCTGGTCACAGCAATGTTTATCCCTCTGATTCAGGCCCCTGTGTGGGATGGGAACCTTTGAAGATTTCCTGCAAAGCCACTCGAGGGGATTTAAGGATTTAAGGACAATCATTACTCTGCACATCTGGGAGGACCTTCTTGTTCCGTTCTTTCTCCCCCTCCCCTAGTTCTACACACATCCAGTACTCCATTTAGTTACAATTCAGCATTCCAGAGCAATCCAAGCTGCTGTTAGAGGTGTAGTTGGAGGTACCTGCTGGCATCGCTGGTGACCATGACTCGAACGGCGAGGAGGTTGTGCTCAGCCATCTCCTCCTCGGGGATGACCCTCACGGTGGCCCACTCGGGGGACGGCGGCGGCAGCCAGCGCTGCAGCGCGATGCTCTTCGCCTTCTTGGGGGAGGTGGGCTGGTCAGCCACAGGCAGGCAGCAGCCTGGGGAGGCACAAAGGGGACAGCAGCCTGTTAGGGCAGGAGGGAGTCCAGGGGGCACCTCAGCCCTGCGCCCGGGTGCTCCTTGGCTGGTGGTTTCTGCCCGGGGCTCTGTGCCATCCCAGGCGTGTGCACCGTGGTAAAAACACCCCTCCAGCCCTTACAGCCCTGCCTGGGCTCCTCAGCTGGGATCCGAGAAGGAACCTTCAGGAGCAGCCTCAGCTTCTGCAGGTCCTGGTGCCTGGTGGCAGCAGTGCCACACATGCCATCCACACCAGCAGGGATTTATGGGCTCTTTTCCAGCCCCTCACAGACCTGTAAGTGTTCTGTGTGTGGCAGGAGGCAGATGAACCAACCTTGCTTGGATGGTTGAACTTTCAGCCTCACACTGCAAGTTTAGCTCAGTTTAGGAGTGGGAGTGAGCAAAATAAAAGCCTTCAGGTTATGTTTGATTGCACACAGCAAACACAGACCCTGATTTGTGAAAAGAAGCAGTGTCCCAGCAGCTGAACAGTGAACTCCCAGCCCTGAACTTCACATTCAGGCAGGGGGAATAAGAATAAAGCCATGTTTCTCTCGCTCAGCCCAAGTGATTAAGACGGGAGATCATCTCTCCCTGTGAAATCCTGGATTTCTGAGCAGCCTCATCCATCCACAAGCTCCCACCCAAGCAGACACACACATATCAGCTGTGAGGTTCCCTGGGGCTTGGTGCAGAAGGGACAAAGGGCAAGCTCCAAGAGAGTGGCTGTGCTTGGTTCACTGCCCATGTGCGGTGCTTTTACTGCTTCCAATTCAACACTGGTGCTTCTAAGTTACACCTGTCTAAGTGGGGGGAAAATACCGAACTTAGCACATGGCTTATTTTCTCATCTACTGGAGCAAACCATCTGGTTAACATCAATTAAACTCCTGCTGAACTTGCAGTGCCTCCATTTATTGCAGGAGGGCACTCACCCCATCCTTCTTGCAGGAGTTTTCACCTTGAACGTGCTCAGGCCCTACATCCAGCTTGACAGCATCACAGCAGCCACATGTTTCTTCACTGCAGAGATTTCATTTCCTCTGGCAGGTGGGAAGAAATTCATACCTCTCTGATACCTTATGTCTGACTTCCAGTTTGGCCCAGCCCGGCCACCCACCCACAGGATGCTAAGTAAAAATCAGTGTTTTGAGCCAATTTGTAAACTCAACTTTCTCCTCAAAAGATGGCACATCTTACATGAAAATCAGAGCGAGCAGACGCAAATAATAGTTTGCCAGCTCTTTCCTTAAATTCTGTGCCCATGCTGGCCATAAACCCTGCCCAAGGTCACTTCAGGTGGCTGCTAGAAAAAGTCAGTTTTGCCACTGCTTGCACACTCAGCGTGTTCCTTCCCCACCCAAGCACTATGCTTTCCTTGCCATGCTAACAGGAGAGAGGAGAAAACATGTTTGTGACTAACAGACATGCAGCTGGAGACCATCAAAACCCCAGACAGACAAACAGACTGCCTACAATGACTCCCTGCCTGGTTCCTGAACGTGAATACACTTCCAGTCAACAAATCCCTCTGCAACAGCTCACTGCACATCCAGCCTCCAACCATTAGGGACATGGAACGGTCACAGCTGGTGAAGGAGCTCAGGGTGCCGTCCAGGACACCAGATGACACTGATGGATGGCACCATTACCTCTCTGAAAGGTAAATTTCTGTGTTTGCTTTTTTTCTATTGCTTCTTTTGTTTTGTTTTGGGTTTTTTTGTTGTCGTTTTTGGGGTTCTTTTGTAAATTTCTTTCTGACATCATTCCTTCTTGAGCTCTGCACCCAGGAGCTGACCCTCTCAGAAGCTCTTCAAACAGCAAAGCCCTTTCTGAGCAAGTTAAGTTTACGTCCACAGTGATACCAAGCAGATTTCAGACTAGCATCCTGCAGCAGCATCCCTGCCCATAGCAGGAGGGTTGGACCAGTCCTCTGCAGGTCCCTTTCCACCCAAACCACTGTAGGATTTGAAAGCAAACCCACTCCTTAGTGATCTATTTTATCAGTACTTGTAGTGTGACATATAAATTGAATAAATTATGTTGTGCACTTTATTTTGCCCAGTCAGAGAAGAAGGGCTGTGTGAGCTGATTTCTGTTGCATCAGCCCAAAGGCTGAGCACTTACACAAAGGTGAGACACACGTGGATGTCATGCTAAATTAGAAACAGGTCATTCAGAAAGGTCACAGCTCTCCCTGAATCCTTCACAGCACCAGCAAGGCCTCAGTGAGCTGTCAGCACAGCAAGGCTGAGCAGGAGGACCCTGATCTTCTGGAATTCTGACTTCAGGCTGGAAACCAGGCTTAAACCTCAGTGCCCTGATTCCCATCACAGTGCAGGCTGAGGCTGCCAGCACCTCGGAATGCTCGTGGAGGCCCTCAGGCTGCTGCTGCTGCTCAAGTGCTTTCCTCAGCCTGTGCCCAGCTCTGGACTATCTCCAGTGAGGGACACACCACACCCTCTCTGGGCAGCCTGTTCCTCTGCACAGCCCTGCACAGTGAGGAAGCTCTTCCTCATGTCCAGGAGGAACCTCCTGTGCACCAGTTTCTGCCCACTGCCTCTTGTCCTAGTGCCCAGCACCACTGAGCACAGCCTGGCCCTGCCCTCCTTGCACCCTCCCTTCAGGTGCTGACACTTTGGTGAGGTCCCCTCTCAGCCATCTCTTCCCAAGGCCCAAATCTCTCAGAAGACAGATGCTCCAGCACCTCAGTCGTTTCCTCCCCAGGACAGGAGCTTTTCCTTTAGAAGCCAGGAGGCTGGGTTGGAGGAAGTGAGTTTTGTAGGAAGCAGAAGCTGCAGAGGCAGCCCGTGTGCAGGATGAGAAGGCACAGCCCCATTCCCTGCCTGTGCCATGCGTTCCCAGAGGAAATCCCAGTCCCCAGGGAGCAGCCCCCAAAGCAGCATTTGTGCAAGGCCTGACTGCATCTCCATGGTCCTCACTCCATCCTTCCTGCTCCCCATGCCTCAGCACACTGAAGCCTTCCAGCAGGGAATGTGCCTGCCCCACAGCTTGCTCTGGGAGTCCCTGCTGACCCAAGGCCCAGGTTTGCCCATGGCAGGGGCTGCAGGAGCACACAGGCCAGGTGTGGGAAGGGGTCAGCACCGTGTCCCCATCCGAGCAGCCCCGTCCCACCAGCACCAGTGCCCCTCAGCAGCAGGGAAAGGGAGATCTGCAGCTCCCTGAGCCAGCCAGCGAGCCCAGGAGGCGATTCCCAAACCCTGCCTGTGCTTTGGGGCTGTCCTGTGCAGGGCTGAGGGCAGCCCCAGGCTCTGCAGCTCCTGCAGCCAGCACAGCCCGTTAGCTTCCTCCCTGCTCTGCTGTCACCCACGTATGATGGTCCTTCTCACCCATAACCCCATCCCAGTCTTTGGCAAAGAACATGGCTTTAGGGTTTGTGGGGGTTTTTTTGTCTGTTTGTTTGGTGGTTGGGGTTTTAAAATTATTTTTTATGCAAGCAGTGAAGCTTAGCTGCCTTCAGCTACTTGAACAGCAGCAACACAGCCAGTGATTTGAACAGAACAATCACATATTCATCTGGCCTTCCCACTCAAACACAATGAAAAATGTGGATAAAAACAATTTCGCCTTTGTCCTCATTTCAAAACTCACCTCATCCTCCTTACATGGGCAGAGAAACGACTGTTTTCCTTACAGGGCCAGGATTTAGCTAAGCCCTGTGGTAACTGAGAAGTATTCCTAAGGCTTTAGCTTGCAGGGCTTGTACCTGTGTTGGCTCTCACCCAAAGGTCAGGACTGGTCAAAACTCACTCCAATCCATGGGCTTGGCCAAAAACCCCCTGCAGACCCCAAGGACAGGTACAGATACAAACTCCTTTCCAGTAAAACATCATTTGTTCCTCCATCAGGTGTCATGCCAAGTATTTTACATCAATATTGTGCCAGCTCACCTTTGCATTTGAGACAGTAATGTCTGCACCAGGCCTTGAATTAGTCAGAGATGTAGGAGGCAGGACAGAGACATTATAAAAGACCTTTTCCTCCATCTCTCTGGAGATGCTGTCCCTGGCTGAGCCCTTCAGGAGGCTCACAGGCCCAGGGCATTGTCTTGCTAACCAAAACCAGGCAAATTTAGCACAGCTCTTTGGCTCACCCAAAGTTCAGTGCAACCCTGATTCTCCCAATGAGCTGCTTGTAGAATTCACATTGCTCAGAGTGATAATCCACCATTACCTAAAAAGCATTTTGACCTTTTTTTCTTGTTTAAATAAATTTTTTGCAATGGCAGCCTCAATCTGGATGCATTCCAGCATCTAGCAGGGCCCTCAGGCAGCATCACTGTCCTGCAAAGGCTCTGTGCCCAAGGCAAGAGCAGGGCAGTGAAACTCCACATCCCCACAGCGGGGAGAGCCAAAGGCATCCCAACACCCAGAAACAGGAAAGCAGAAATCTCCTGGGACATGGGATCAGGGACTCTGGGGTCTCAAGAGCTTTGCTGACACTTTGGGTTGCCTTTCTTGCTCGGGCAACAGGGCAAAGCTGGCAGTGCAGCACAGCAAGGAGATCCTGTCCGTGCTGTGCTGCCTGTTCCAGACACGGGCTGCAGGAGCATTCTCAGCCCTGAGTGCCCACCATGAACCTGTGCTCGCAGGGGGCTGGGTGGGCTTTGCTGAGCTGGTGAGAACAGCCTGCTCCCCCAGGAGTCCCTGGCAGGGACCCCTTCAGAAGGTGCCCAGAGGCAGCATGCCACAAGGAAGGGGCCCTTTCCAAAGGGGTTTATATCTACTCACCCGGGGCTGGGCAGAGGCTCTGACACCTTCTCTGATCACCAGGGTGGCTGCAGCATCTGAGTGCCCCCAGGGCTGGCACCCAGACATGAGCAGGAGATGCTGCTGGTGACAAGTCCTGCTCCACAAGGCAGCCTAACTCTGGCAGGGCTGCTGCTGCTGCTGCTGCCTCATCTGCCAAGCCAAACCACACTCCTGGCACCTGGCACGGAGGTGACAAGGCCTTGGGGAGCTGCCAGCTTCAGGCAGAGCCAAGCTCCTGCTGGGGCGGCTGGACTGGGCACGCTGCTTCCTCCCCACCCCAGGCAGAGCACGTGCTGCCCACACTGGCACAAAGCCTGGCCTCTGCCAAAAACCCTTCCCCTCCCCACCAGGAGCCTGTGCCAAGCGGCTTGGGCACCAGCTGGCTCTGGGCAGCTGGCTTTGATCAGCTCCTCTGGATGCCTCAAGTTTCAGCTTTCATACTTTTCACATTCTGTGCTGCCTAGGTGGGTAGTTTTGAGCTTCACATGAAGTGTCAGTGAGCTCTCCTCACAGAGCAGGCACACAGAGCAATTCCTTTTCCAGCTTGGTGCCAAGGACAATGGTTACAAGTTCCAGGCACAAAAGCACAAACAACAGTGACTGAAGGAGAAAACAAGAAGGATGGGACTTCATAACCTGGAGCTGTGACTGCACAATTCACCCTGATATGCAGATAGACCAAAACTTATAAAAATGTGAGATCTTGTGACCAGGGGTCCATTTTGTGACCATTTTTGGGTCCATCTTGGGTGTGGCCCTGGCCAGGATCTTGTACTGCCCAAGGTGTGTCCTTTAAGGCCTTTCACTAAATCCATGCTTCATTCTTAACTCTGTCCAGCCTCTGCTCTAGGTCAGCCTTCTCCAGGCATCACTCTCAGGAGTGCTGCTCCCCACATGCCTCTGTCCAGCACGGACAATGGTGGTCAAAGATGTTCCACTTCCCAAGCAAGGCAGCTGCAGCCAGCTCCCCATCAGGTCAGCGCTGCTCGGCCACAAACAGCCAGAAGTGTCCATGTTTCTCCTCCCTCCTTCTCTTTAGCTGGTTTTAAGTCATGTGAGGGGAATTTGTTTTTAAGCAAATTCTGTGGTGTTTCTTGGCTAAAGCCTAGCCAGGACAAACAGGAGCCCCACATGAGAAGAAAGGGGGAGCAAATCTCACCAAGTCAACCAAAGTGTGAGAGCTCACACAAACCCAGAGAACATCCCTGAAGGCAGATGAACAAATTTTGAAATAACATCTACCTTTCTCCTTTGGCCCACAACACACTCAAAGTACCGGTGGTCAGGAACAAAGTATTTGTGGGGATGCTGGTCCATAAAACAACTCCAAGAACTCCTGATCTGCCTAGGCAGGACCCCCATCCCCACACACCAAACACAAGGTCTGGTGCCTGACCAGGTGGAGACCCCCCTAGCAGGGCCCTCAGAGGAACAAGAAATTGTCCCCACCTGCTGCTGGCAGTGAAAGGAGAGCCTGCCACAGCTACCCCGAGGGCAGGCAGCTTCACACCTGCTCCACAGCTATGGAAAAGCAGACAGGAACCAATTCCTGTGGCTCTTGTTTGGGGGGACAGGGAGGAAAAATGAAACCTCCTGCAATTCCTTGTCCCAGCCTACAGTGGGGATGTGATGTTTTGCCAGCCCTAGGACGCCCTGAGGGCTGTGGAGCAGGAACAGTACAAGAGAACTTACCCCAAACTGCCCCAGCACTCGGGACTGACACAGGGCACTCTGGTCCTCAGCTGAGAGGCACCCCCAAACCCCAGAGTGCTGCTGTGGCCACGGCTGTGAGTGCCTGGCACCCAGGGCAGGCACAGGACTGACCCTCCCTGCTGGGCAGCTGCCCCACAGTGCCCAGTGCCCCCCTCCAAGGCTCAGCCTAACAGGCAGGACTAACTCCAAGGCTAACCTGCCTTGCTCCCAAGGCAACCCCAAGGCTCTTGGCCTGCCATCAAGCTGTGTCACCTCCTCACTCACACCCACCCTGCCTTGTAGGGAGCTGCTGGCTCGGGCACCAGCAGGAGTGGGCAGCTCTCGAGTGGAATTACTCACAAACGTGGGCAGTGCTGACAGTGAAAGCACCAGCTGGCACCAAAAACCAGCGTTGGGACATTCAGTCAGCAGACCACAAACTGGTCTGTAGCACACCCAGCCCGCTTCACTGCCTGACTTCTCACTGGGCAATAAACCAGAAAAACAACCTGAGTCCAGCTCTCAAACAGCAGTGCTTCAGGAGGGCTGTGGGGACAGAGGGAAGGTGTTAACACCGGAGCTGCACAAGAAGTGGAGCCGGTGCACTCAGGGCGAGGTCTCGAGCAGAAAGCACTCTCCAGGGAAGCACAGCCCGTGTGGGACTGGCAGAGCAAACACCTCCAGCTTGGTTGGACCTTGGTGTTGCAAAAATACAGGGCTCAGAAGCCCACATGACTGAATTCCAAGCTCAGAGCTGCCAGAGCTTCAGCTGCAGCCTGAGCTCCAAGTACGCAGGGCTGCCCGGGAGCACAGCCTGGCTCAGAGCTGAGAACCGAAGGCATCCCACTTATGTATTCCACAGATCCGCCTTAGGAGGCTGTCAGCCTTCCAGCAGCATTCCCAAACTGATGTCCTGTCCCAGCTTCCACTTTTTACCTCACCTGAGATACCACCAGGTTCTCGCCCTTGGAAAAGGATTCCTACAAGAGGTTCGATGGCTGACGTTGCACAGGTTTCAGTCCTTGCCACATCTCCCCTTCTTTTTCCTCACGCTTGCTTCACACTTCTGACAGAAGCAATTCCCACTTGGTTGTGCCTAACACATGGCAAAGAGCAAAGGGAACTGCTGCTCCCATTTTCCATGGGGTGGCACTGAGCTCCCTGGGGAGCACCTGCCTGGCTCCCAACCACCACAGAGGCTTTCCTGCCACCTCTTGTCCATCCCTGGCGCAGGGATGAGCTCCCTCTCCTGTCCCCCTGCCAGGAGACCAGCTCCTCCCGCTCTCCTGTGTGCCCATGCCAGCACCTACACAAGTTCTTCTGCAGCAAAACACTTTTCCCAAGTCTCCATGGCTTACTTGGTAAGCAAACACTTCTGAACTCTGGCACAAAATATAACCAGGCAATTAGAAACTCTCAAAGCCAGACAGAGACCCCCACAATTTTTTAATGCATCTGAGGGGACAGTGCACATTTATGTGCTAATGCAAGCTGATCAAAAATTAATAGAGACAAAGGAGAAAACAAAAGATACTTAGAGGAAACCTATTAGACATATTGAATATGTATCTTTAGGAAAAATTGATTCTCAAACACAACCTACTATGATAGCACACTACTTCTATCATTTTAGAGTAAATATATATTTAATCAGAGCAATCTGTGTTAGTCTGGTATATTAAGGCATGTATTAATTATGAATTTGGAGTGCAGCGACAATGCTTTCAGTTTCCAGTGTCTGCCAAAATAGTATTTTTGGACACAGATTCAAAGCACCAAGAACCTTAAAACAAAGACGTGGATGAATGAATGAATGAATAACTGCAGAACAAATGCTGAAAGGGCAAATCCAATACTATAGCAACATGGAAATTTCATAATTTCACATTTCAAAAAAACAGTTCAGAAATTCTATCCATTTCAAACAACTTTGCAGCCCACCACCTGTTGAGATTAAAGCCTCCCTTCTTTTTATGTGAGCACAGCCCATGAAGAAAAGGACAGAGGCTTGGGGAAATATTTACATGACTGATACATATGCTTGCATCAGGCATTAATGCATAATGCCTTTTAATCTTCAGTGACATGATCTTCCAGGCAAAAAAAAAATCAAGTCATTTGCAAACATGTCATGTCTTTGAAAACATTAATTAATGCAGAACCCAGTGCATTTCAAAACTCCACATTTTGACTGGAATGTGAGGAATGAGTGAGCCAGAAGCGAATTAAAGCCAATTACAGTAACTAACTGCCATAATGCTGCGGAAAAATGCAGATCATAGTCTGTGCTTGAGGTTGGAAGTCACACAGAAGCAACTTTCACTGGCATTTTATAGCTGTAGCACTTTAGAAGAAACTCAGAGGAACAGAAATGACACTTCTTGGTAGAGTTAATGAAAGGCTGGTGTTTGAATTTGAGCAATTTTAAGAAGTTTTGTCTGTATTCTCCTATTCAAATCAAGTATGTTTAGAACCTGCAAGACCTTTTTAATTGTAAAGGCTTAGCATAATTATAATAAAGGTGGGTTACCTTTAGTGAATGCTGGCATGTTTGATTAACAGACACCTAGGCAGTTAATGCTGCCTGGCTTTGAGAATGAAAGGTTAGCCTGGCTTTTCAAAAAAAGAGACTTCATAAAGAAAATAAGCATATCTCTGTACTTATTTTCAATCCAAAAGGCCCTCATGGCAAGAGACAAGTACAGAACCCATTCAAAGCAGCGTAAAGAGGAGGAAAGAGAGCAGTTCTTGAGCCTGCCAGCGTCACCTCTGCCCTTCCCATGCTGGAATGGCATCATGGCATCAGGTCTCAGAGAGCACTAGCTGTGCCAGGAGGCACTGGTGTCCCCTGCTCCAAAACCAGGGGCTGTGGGGAGGCCCAGGGCACAGGGGCAGCTCGCCTGCCTCTCATTGCAACACCTGCAGAGAACACAGCACCCCAGCTCTGGGGCTCTGTGCAGGCGAGCTCCAGAGCACAGCGAGCTCCAGAGCACAGCGAGCTCCAGAGCACAGTGAGCTCCAGAGCACAGCCTTCCTGCCCTCCTGCTCACACAGTCCCAAAGCAGCTTGTTAAATTCACACAGACCTCAACCCAGCAGGCACTCCAGCAGCAAAACAGGGAGCAGGTGGTTTTACTGTGGAATAATTTCGACTAAGAGTGAGGGAAGCAGCACAAACTCCCTCTCATGCTGATCATCTCTGTTCTGTTTCTTATCCAGACACTGTGCCCTGCCCTGTGCACAAGTGCGTGGGCTGCCTGCTGCAGGGTAAATCCCTCTGCTGACAGCACTGGCTACTGATGGGACTGCTTGGGCCTTCTGCATCTCTGGAAGAAATAAATCCAGACTCTAACATTACCCCACTTCCAAGTTATTGTACTGATATTTTAGCAGGAATGAGTGAAACTTCATGGGAGCAGCATGAACATCTGATGCCTCTCAACAAATCATGTTTCAGTGCCAAAGCAATCATCACCTTCTGCAGGCAAAAAACCTCTTCTGATGTTTCCCTGCCACTGCCTCTCCCTAAAACTGTAAACTGTGCAAAGAGTAAAATCCATTTCTACCCGAATTGCTTTGTCTGTTAAAATGAAGTGCCAAGTATTGTCCTCAGTGGTATTTGTTGCCCCATTTTTTCATAATGGATATCATCTCCCTCTTGGACAGCAAACTTTCTACTGTGCCTGCTGGCTTTTCCTTTGGCAGGGAAGATGGAATAGTTCATTGAGAATAACATTTGTTCTTCTTTGGCAATGTTGTCTTTAGAAACAATTTAAAAAAAGTAATTTCTGTCGTTCAAACAACCCCCGTGAGGCTCAGTTTTAATTCACTAAAAAAAAAAAGTTAACTCACACAATCTCTCCATTAAACTCTCTATTCTTTCTGGGATTTTTTTTTTTCTTGAAATGGAAAGGAAGAGGCTAAAGAATTGCACAGTAAGCAAAAGAAAGAAAATGAAGGGGAGGAAGACTTAGGAAAGCTCTTTTGGAGAACCTGCTGTTTAAAAGGAATTCCATCATCAGTTTAAAATATTAAAACTTTAAAAATAATGAAATAATTAAATGAAACAAGGCAACTGCTAACAGGCAATGGGTCACCATGGCTGCAGCTTCCAGGGGTCCAGAAGGCACTGGGAACAGCACTCCAGAGCAAGTAGGAAAGGTACAGATTTATCCTGGGTTATTACCTGCTTTTCCTGAACACAACAAAAAATCTGAACATGTTAACTTGTTACCTTTGTGACACAGGCTTGTATGTAAAATAACAGCACAGGGAAAGGTAGCAGAGGCCAAAGAGAGGAGGACAGTGCTGCCTGTGTATGCCCCATGCCCACCAACACCAGCTCCTCATCCTCAGGAAGGATAAATCCCAGCACCCTGGAGCTCCTCAGGGACCTTGATGTGCATCCCTTCCACAAGGGACACACATGCAGTGACACCAGCACAGTGACACCCTCGGGCCCCTGGCTCACAGGGTAACACCATAGCATCCACCACAAGAGGAAGGTGCAAAACCAGCGTGAAGTCACTACAAAGTCTCTGTACCCAGGAAACTTTTGTAAAAGGAAGAGATGAAACAAGGAGACTTATAAAGAACTACATTTATTTTTGTTTACAGCAGATATCATAAATAAAGCTAAAACAATTTTCATCGTGTGCAAAATACAGAATTTCCATGTGAAAATTTAAATACAGAGTTAAAAACTATTTAATAAAAATATTCAGTTAAGATAATGAAGTAAAATGAAGACAGAAGATTTAGGAGGAGAAGGACAGAATCCTCACTGGGCAGGAAGAGCAAGGAAGACTCTGCAACAGAGAGTAAAAAACACAGCAATAGGAAGTGGTTTGAAATGGCAGACCTTTGTGTCATGACCTTCATATTAAAGCATGCTGAGCTTTGTGACAACACAAATGCACTGGGAGTCACAGCAGCGTGCATGCAGGAAGTCTGGAACTCAGAGAGGCTCGGTGTGGGCACAGCGTGGGGGCTGCCAGAGCCATGGGGCCATTCCAGGGTACCCACACAGGAAAGCACAAGTGGCTGAGCCATGCACACACCAGCAAGGAAAGGGGCACGGGGCTCTGGCCCTGCTGCCTCCCACCTTCCTGCTTGGGGCTGTCAAACGGGCCAGATGGCAGAGGATGCTAGAGCTGCTCCTAGGATCAATTCCCAAGGGCCTTTCCCTCTGAGAGGGATCCTGGGCAGGGACAGCTGGGTTCTGGCCACTCAGCCATGGCCTCAGGGCCCTGCTGGCCAGCCTGGGCCCTCACCTCCTGCTGGGATCCATTTCTAGGCTGTCCCCTGGGGACTGCACATGTGTAGAACATACACACAGAATATGGGGGGAGCTGGTCCTGGGGAGGGAGGGGTGGCAGCAAGGGAAACCCAAATCAGAGAGCCAAACAAGGCCCAGGCAATGAAACCACTCCAGCCAGAGCCCTGTGGGACCTGGCATGCTGGCAGCTCTGCCTGAGAACCACATGCATTTTCAGCCTGCCCACGATGGCACTTGGGGTGGAAGACTAGAATTTGCATCGTTTTGGCTGCTTTTTCTACAGAAGCTTTTACACCAGACTTTTCCAGTAGGAAAGCAGGGAAGAGCTCAGACACTGCTTGCTCACAGAATGAGTGAGCTCGATGCAGAGACGTGCTCGTGTTAACCCAGAGACTCAGATGGGCAATCACATCCTGACCTTATTTCAAATCTTTCCTTCCATTCTTTGAAAGAAATACAGCTTTAACAAGTTCTTTTAGGAGGCCCTTTGCTTGCCTAACTTACCTTAAAGGCACAAGGAAGCGCACATGCACAGACACAGAGAGAAAAACATTCCCTACAAAGAGCACAGACATTACCTTTTCTAGAACTGTGAACTCAGCAACAGGTTAAATAATCATGCCAAAGCTCCATTAATATACCAGACACACAGATTGCTCCAACAGTTAAAAAAAAAACCCCAAAACACACAATGAAATGCTGTCAAACAACAAGGGTTAGTCATGTAATTTTGGAACTGGAAAATAAAAATCACCTGAGAGCAGAAAGGCTTCAGCCAGTGAGCGGGTGCAGCACCGGAATGTTGAATTGGACTAAAAGCAATGAGGGAGATTGGCAGAGGAGATAGCAGGGAAGAAAACACAGAACTTCACTTGGTTATGTAGGAAAGCATCAGGAAGATCACACTGGTACAAAGAATAACTGGCCAAAATGAAACTGCCCTTTTTTCATTCAATTATCAAAGAAGACAAGCAGGTATGAGTATTACTAGCAGAACATTAAGGCAAAGAAGTCAAAAAATTTACCAGTTGGAGTGATATCAATAAAATAACCCTCCCAACAGAATCACCTGCAAAATCCCAGTGGAATATGCATGGTAACTAAGATTCCTCAAGAAAACATTTTCATTATGCAAGTTCCTGAATTCTGTTGTGGAAATGTGGGGATTTATGCTCCATTATACAAGTCTTTATTAAACCAATACCATATATTTTTTTAAAATCTTATTTTTACACTTTCTGCTAGTAAGATTCATTTAAGTTAATTGGCCAGAGATTTCCAAGTTTCTTACTACATCACCATTTTCTCTATGTTTACCATTATGCTCACTCTGCCATAGTAAATATCAGGAGAAAACTTTAGGGAGAAGTGGTCCTAAAGACTCTCCTACTGACAAACTGAAACCAAAATTGATGGCAGCCCAAATTTGGAAACTTGACCACTCAGCAGTTTGCTTTGTTGCAGGAGTAACCACACTGCCGACTGTCTCCTTTTTGGGGTGAAACAGTTACTATCATTAGCAAATAATTCAAAATAATACAGTGTTTCCAAGTCTTTTGTTTTTTTAAATGATGTTTTTGGTTTTTTTAAATGCTGTAAGAAAGGTACAGATACATGACATATATATATATGGCCACCATTTAACTGCAATTATTGCTGTGTCCACTCAATGTTGCAGCAAAATTTGGCTGAACACATGTTTGAGCATTAATGGCAAGTTATGTCAAAGGAATGCTACCTTAAATCTAACAGTTTTCTTCAAGCACTTTTTCAAGTTCTGTGCATAAAAATAACAATTTTCCTCCCAAAACACATAATCACTCTAAAATGTGAAAAGCTCATCCTCATAGTTTAAAGAAAGTCAAACTATCTAGAAGAAAGATCCAGTTTGTCATTTATTTTAAACAGCAGAAACATTTCCTTTTCATACCTAAGAGGCAAAACAATTCAAAACATCTTTTCCCACATTATATTAAATAAAAACAAAACAAAACAAAACAAAACATCAAACCCCAAGACCTGCCAGCCCAAAGGCAGCAGCACAGTCACTTGAGACCACTGGCAGGTGATCCTCAATTTTGGTACTAACTGAACGCAACAATATTTCCTATTGTTCACACCACATTCTTCCATCTACAAAGAAATGCTTTTCAATTTAGGCTACACATATTGCCATGTCTAAGGATTTACCTATTTCCTGGTAAACCTCTGAATATAAATAAGTACTGGAAAGGCAGGGAGCATGCTTACCTCGCTGGCTAGCTAGGCTGAAAGTAATGAGCATTGGGATGTCATTGTGTCTTTGCTGTTTAACAGATTAAGGTAGATCTTGTTGAGGAACACCTAGAAGAAATGTACTCATCTGCTGCTCCAGATAATTGAATTTTACCTTTCTGCCACCAGCTGCACGCATTGAAATGAATTACCCAAGTAAGAAGTTGCTGCCTAAGAATATATTTAAAGGCTGTTGATGTTGGTTCTAAACCTGTATTTTAAAATTCCAAAACCCACTGGGAGCAGTGCCTGCCCAGAGGCACAATAGGAGTGACTTCAGTTACAGAGGAGTGCTCCATAAATTGATATTCCTCATATCAGCTACCAAATGAGGAAGCCTTGACTTGAGGAGTGTCTGGTCTACTTCTTTCTACCAGTTCCTTTGACTTAAAATTTCAATCAAGCCTTCACTCAGCTAACATTTGCTCTTCAAATTTATTGAAAATTTTCAAATAAATTAGTAGAACAGATAACACCCACTATCAAAAAAGGTATCCATCACACATAAAGAAGCAATGTAAAAGGCATGTCTAGGAGCAATGTGAATTATGTACATGACTTTTTGAAACATATTCATGTGGGTTATAAACCTCACAACGCAGAGCAAAGGTGAAAGCAAAAAAAAAAGCTATGTGCCATACTCAGGTTTCAAAACCTAGTCATTTGTCAGAAATATTCCTGAAAGAACACACATTCTTTCTTGGTCTAACTGAAAAAAAGAAAAAAACACAAAACCAGGGAGAGTAGGCAGGGAGGAAAATGGTTTCAAAATGTACCATCTTCTCCAATGGTCTGCTCACAGAATAAAACTGGGGGGGAATAATCTAGAAAATATCCTTCATCTGACTCCGAGTTCTGGAAATGTGTTTGGACACTGTCCTTCATGCTCTACCATACAGTACACTTTATGTTGAAAATTGCCATTGCACCTCACTCCCATAAGAAGGAATCCGCCTTCCAGAGCAGTCTGACTGCACGGAAAGCGAGAACAAAACCCTCCCAACCAAAAACCCCCTCCAGAAACCAGCCAGGCTGCTAATTCTGAGAACCTGAAAGGCACAACCGAGCAAGACACGCAGCAGGAGGAGTCAGAGCCTAGAGAAGCTTTTCACCCACTCAAGCAGGTTTTCAAGTGAGAGCTCTGCTTCGCGGTACATGTGCGCCAGTACCTCTAGCAGGGCGCAGAGCAGCGGCACGCCCAGGCTCAGCAGTTCGTACAGGTAGGTATAGTTATAGGCATTGTCCCTGACATGGAGGCGGGCAGCGCGCAGGAAACCATGCATCCAGTCAGCCAGGCGGCTGGGAATGTCAAGCAGATCCCTGGTCACCCGCAGGGGCCAGCCCAGCACGCCCCGTAAGAAGGAAGTCAGGATACCTGGGGACCTGTCCTCTGGGCTGCTAGCAGGGGACAAAGTGCTTTCTGTGGTGATCTCTGTGGCTCTGGCTTCCTCCTTCTTCCACGCGTCTATCGCCTCCTTGGGAAAAGCATTCAAAAACAGAGAAGTGTTAAATGCGCTTCTGAGGCACACAAGTCCAGTTTTGCTACTGTCTTCAAGTCTTTATAGACATTTTCATTTCCAGCTGCTCTTAAGTTCAACTTTACTTTGCACAGAAAAGCTGAATTCCATTGAGAACCAGGTGAGAAATACTCCAGACGGACAGAGCCGTTTCTGTTTGAGCACTGGTTTTACTGCACACAAACAAGTAAGTGTTGCAGCCTGCCCCAGTGTGGGAACCCAGGGCGTCCCTCTGACAGTCCCAGGTGATCTGAGCCCAGCCCAGGGGGGTTTGAAGCCCTGGCATGCAGCCAGAGATCCTTGTGCCTTTGAGTTTGATCCATGGAACAAATTACCATCACTGTGTGAAGAAGTAAAAGTCACAAAAGTGCAGATTTAGGATTCTTATTATAGTGAGCTGGGAGGCAAGATGGAGGGAATTGGGCCTTGTCCTGTCCTCCTTCTTTCTTCTTCCCAGCCTCCATCTTTTAGGTGATGGTGGCGCTCTGGCATTGGTGTAAGGTAAAGGGACACAGTCTAACATAGGTGACAGCTGTTGGAAAGTAACAGTAAATAAAGTATACGTAGTTTATAGTATAAAAGATAGCACCAGCCCCAGGGGAGGGCAGAGTGCCTTGGTCTGCTCTGCTGAACAGAGCTTTGCAGGCCAGGCTGGGAATATTTTTCTGATAACCAACAATAAACAACCTTGAGACCAAAAGCCAAAGACTTCAGACTCGTTATTGAACAGCTGGGTTGGACACAAGAGGCTTTTTATACATCTCAGGGTCATCCTGAGCACAGGAAACCCCAATATCCCAGACAAAGCTGCCTCAACACTACATCAGCAATACAACCACTCCGTACCTTTCCATGGATCTGTATAGTTGCCCTTCTCTTTCTGTGTTTGGTACTGATTCTGCAGTGTGTAAAGTGAGGTTTACAGTAAAATTTACCTACAAGAGGGAAAAATCAGTTATAGCATATGTCATCTATACATACATATGGACTGAAAAATCACTGCTGCATCTATTAGCAACGAACAGAACCAGGATAATGAAGGCTTGGGCAGCAATAGGAATGGGAAACCTCGCACTGACTCTGATTAACAGCTCTGAATAAGTGTGTTTTAGAGATTACCACATGAGCTGAATAACACAAGGTCATTTATCTACCTCTCAGGTATAAGATTAATAAACAGCAAAAAAACTGGCATCCCATAAATACAAAGTCAAAAACCAACACAAGACACCAAGCAGAAAAAAAAAAAGTCAAATAATCAGCTCAGAAAGGCATCTTTGCAGATTCTCCACACTGAAAAAGAACCACTTTGACCTTGAGTTTTTAATCCTTTTGCAGAGGGAGATCAGATTAATACTCTGATCCATTCAAATACATTGGAAGGGGCAAAGGAATTTCAATTCAGTTTGACAATTCCATTCCTAACTAAAAAAAAAAGAAAAAAAAACCAAGGAAGGCAAACCCCAGGATTTAGGTGGGATGAAGCACCCAAGATCTGAACCTCCTGTTCTACAGCAGCCTGGAGCCTGAAATAAATCCCATTGTGCTTGGCCAGTCTACTGCTTTCAGCTGCTGACCACAACATCTAAAAAGAAATAACCTACATTCCCTGCATCCATGTAAATCTGCCACTATTATGGCTTGTCCTTAGAGATCACAGTATTTAATGGCCAGTTTTAAATGGAGATAAGAATAATTCTGTTTTACTGGAGAAACCTCATTCCTTTCCCCCAACCCCCTTACTCAGACCGCAAAGTGCATTTTGGTCACTCAACTTATTTTCCACTGAGGATTTCTTCATTTAAAGCTCAGGTCTGTCATAACTCAACTCTGTTGAAAGACTAGGACTGCAAGTACAAGGACCCAGAGATCAGCAGGGACACGAACAGCACACTTGGCAGAACCTCTCCTGACCGTGCTACCGGGCCAGACCTCTCTCCCTAGCTCCACTAAAAGCACCAACACTCAGACATTTCAAACTATTCCTCAACAGCTCCTACATTACCTTCTTCAACATCAAAGGCATAAATTCCTAAGCGGAGGGTTGTAGCACATATTACACACTTGAAGCACTCCCTGTGGAAGAAGTGGCCTTCTGCACTCAGCCGCTCCATGACATAGACCCGCTTCTTGCAGAAGTAACAAATGTCACTCCCCCCGACGGACATGGGGAATTCCTTCCGCAGGGAACTCTGTTCAAAGATAAAAACAGAACACAGAGCTGTGGCTCCATACCCGCACATAAACCCTCAGGAAAGGGGGCAGCTGCTTTAGCTGTTCAAAGCGTTGCACAGCACCCTCCATGCAAAATTACAGTAAGCATCAGTCAGCTTTTTTATTAGTCATTACTGCAATTCTGCAGGTTTATGCAGCAATTAATAAATCAGACATCACAAGGACTTTAAAGGGGTGACTGATGCTGGACTTGCATTCTATTTCCCTCGGGGAGTTCACCAGCATTTTGATTACTCAGGTCCAAGAGCAGCATCATCCCCAAGTGCTTCCCTTGTCACCCTGCACCACCCTGGCTCAGGAACTCATGCCTCTCTCAGGAGGTGAAGGCACCCCTCACCAGCCTCAAACCGCAGACTTGCATCTGCAGCCAAGCAAAAAAACCACCCTGGAGACTCAGTTCAGACACACTCAGGAGGAAAATGCAGGTTTGTGCTTTAAGGTGCAGGAGGAAAAGCAGACAGTCTCCAACACTGCTGTCTGAACTACCCTTCCCATCACCACAGCCGTGATCCTCCCAAGACTACAGCCCAACCCAGGGCTTGGTCAGCTTCAAAAATCACTTTGTTTCCTGCCACACACATTCAGAACATTTTTGAGGCATTCAAAATACAATCCATTTTAACAGCATGAAACTATTTAGAAGGTTTGTTGAATTTAGGCTGGTAATTAACATTCTTTAATTGCCACTCTATTAGATATACATGCAAAAGGTAGAGAAAACTGAACTAGAAATTGATTAGATGCTACTGGGCTTTCCTTTTCTTATTAGAGGCAGGTATGAGGATGTTACTGTGCATGAGTGTATTTTGGTTGGTCACAGGGTACAGGTGAGCGCGCTGTGCCTGCCACATCCATCTCCACTTCCCTCCCCTTCCACCATCCCTGTTGCCACAGGAGAGCTACCACACGCGACACGCAGGAGGAGAAGTCCAAGGCACACTCAGACAGCAGCACACAGTCCACACAACGCATCTTCCACTGGCCAGCAAAAGGCAGCCTTGGAAACATTTTTTAACATTAAGTAGAACTCATAATTGTCATTGTCACGTAGTCTTGTGCTTCTAAGTTGAGAATTCCGTTCTAGATCTGACATTAGCAACCCTTTTTGCTCTGATGGATCATTCAGAGTATGAATCTTTCCAACCAATCAACCATGCAAATGGAAAACCAGACAGATGTGTTTTTAAAACCACAGTGTTAATAGATCAGATAGTCACAGTGAAGCTGAAACAACTGAGTTTAGTGCTGGCTGGTAAGTAAAGTGTCATCACCACAACACAACACCTTACTTGGCTTCCCAGTACCTGACAGCTCCGAGCAGTGGAGGCAGCAGATGGAGAGTGAGGAGTGGGGCAAGAACCTGCAGCTCTGTCCAGAGACCGCCTCTGAATTCAACACAGAACAGTGTCAGAGATGAGAACCAGCCCTCTCCAAAAGGAGACAGGTGATTCAGCACCCGTGTGTTAAAAATAACTGCATGAGCATGTACTGCACACAACTTTCTGTAGAAGCCACACTGAGTAATAATTGTCCTCTGTTGCTAATTCTACAGTAATTACATTTAATCAAAGCCTTCTGAAGTTTGAAGTCACACAGTCAAGTAACACAAATATAAATAGAATATGTGGTGAGCAACATTTCCATCAGCACGTTGTGCCAATGTGCACTTGATTCTTTAGTAAGTGTTAGACCTTTCATAAGGCTTCAAGTGCTCCCCAGCTCAGGCCTTAAGTCAGCATGGCATTCTGGGAACACCTCTCTTAAGTTACTGCTTCTTTGTGGGTTTAGTCTTACCAGTTCAAGCTGTGGCTTGGGCCTGTGATCATTCACATACAGATTCACAAGAACTTCAGCCACAGCTCCAATTGCACGTGAGACCTTTCCTACAGTCGCCTAACCAGGAAAGAGGAGAAGATGAAGAATAGAAGGAAGAGCTTTAGTTACCCTTGAAAGAGAATTTAAAGACAAAAAAGGACAAACGAATGAGTTGGCCACATGCAAACATCGATACAGGGAGGCAGGAGAAAGAGCAGAGGGGAAGTCCAGCAGAGCACGAACACATTCATGCGGGACCAGCGTGGTCCAGCTGGGGCCACAGAAGGCTCCTGTGCAGCCCACAGACTCTGCCTGAGGATGACTGAGACGTTCCTGGTAGCAGCAAATGCTTCTCCTCAAGGCTTCCTGCTGTGTCCGTGAAAGGCTGAGCTGGGAGCCACTGCCTGGCAATCTGAGCTGGACATTCTGCCATTAAAAAAACCCTATTGTTCCCTTCCACGTCTTCTGTAACTTGGCTGTTATGTTTCAGAACAGGGGTGGGATCCAGCTAACACTCCCCAAACTGTGACATTTCGGGGAGCATTCCAAGAAAATGTGCGAGCCAAGGCCCACACAGAAACGTTTTGTTGGTGCTCACAGGGCAGCCACTTGCCTTCTCCCCAGTGACTCACTGTAATGGCAGGGAGAGCTGCAGAAACCACGCTTGTCAGAGGGGAGCACCCCCTTCAATCTGCCTCACCACACTGCTGCAGCCACCAAAGTCAGGCTGTTTTTAACCAGAGGCATCGATCAGGCCTGCAAGGAGCCATCAGCTGCTCAGACTGGGGCTGTGAACACAGACAGACCCATGGCTGTCCCTGCTTCCCTGCAGGACACCTGCCTGGGGACTGGGAAAGGGCACAAGTCTGTGAGCATCAGTGTGCGAGCAGCAGCAAGCAGGCAGGGACTCTGGTCCTGGAAAAAAAGACAGCAAAGACTCGACAGATTTACAGAAATATTTTCTACCCTAAACCAGATTTCCTGTAGTGATTGGGGTCTTAGCTTTCTGGCCAGTAAAAGTCCCACAGCCTCTTTGGCAGCAAGTGCAGCAAGGGCCATCCTGGTTAGGGGTCTGGTACTCTGCTGCTGAGGTCAGGGCATTGCTGTTTCCATGAGCACAATCCCTGATGTCCTATCTAACACTCCATCTGCCTCTCACAGAGCCCAGATCTCCAGGAACTCCACCCCTCTTCTCAGTGAAATGATTTTCAAGTCCTGCTAATTGAAGGTTTTAAAATACCAGAAAGTTACTATAAAAAAGGAGAAAAAAAATAAATGCAACGGTATTTGGAAGACTTTATGGCAATTTTAAAGCACTTTCTATCACGTTTATAGTTATAAATGTATACTTATAATGCACTGTGGGTGTGTTTTCAAAAATTGTTATGGATTAAAAAATTCAAGGGCACGTGTCCAACCCTTTGCAGCTCCCCTTATCTTTTGAGAGTTATCTCATAATTAACTTGATGTCTAGAGAAGTACAAAATATACAGGTTAAGACTACAAAGGGACTTTGTCCTGTTTAAGGCACAAATTTCTGTCCTGTTTGGTTTTGTTTAATTTAAAAAGACTTTAAAATATTGTTCAATATCTGGACAACTTGTGGGTAACAACTGCAAAGTTAACATACCAAAATGCTGTCCCAAGTGGCACACCAAATTATAAACCACTACAAGAAGTGCTTCTTGCTACTACAGGAAAACTACATTCCTTGATTTGTTTAAGAACATGGAACAAAAAAATCTTCCTCCCCAAATTCTGCGCCTCTGAATATTCTGAGTAATTTCTAGGCCATGTACAAGTTCCTGCCCACAAGATCCAACATTAAAAAACGTGTTCAGTCATCTGAAGCAGAAAGTTTTCCTAGATAAATGCTGGAGCAATCAGTTAAATAACAAGGCTGTGCTTCAAGTGCAAGTAGTTGAATTTCAGGAAAAGTATCCTTGAGCCTGAGCTACACCTTGAAATTCATCAGGTTGGCTGATTTCTGTTCTCCACCCATTGGAACAATCTGTGTCAGCATCAAAGCAGTCAAAACACGAAAACTGCATGTTTACACACACTTTAAAAATGTTATTAAAAGGAAATGTTCCTGTAATGAACGTGAATTCACATTCCAAGGAAAAGCAAATGGGATTTCAATTTCATTTAGCAACAATGCCCTTAAAAACCATGCTTTAATTTTTGGTCAGTCCTGACGCGCTCTGATAAGAGAAGTTTGTTGTACATCCCTTCCAACAGAACTACTGTGTTCAAGTGCCACTCAGTCACCAACCAGAACCATCAGGGCAGGATGAGGATCCACCAGGGCAGCCCCAAGAGCACCTGCCCCCCTCAGAGACACAGAGAGAGTGGGCCTGGTGCCCCTGAGGGCACTGCAGAGAATGGCCCTGGTGGCCCTGAGGGCACTGCAGAGAGTGGCCCTGGTGCCCCTGAGGGCACTGCAGAGAATGGCCCTGGTGCCCCTGAGGGCACTGCAGAGAATGGCCCTAGAGAATGGCCCTGGTGCCACAGCTGTCCTGCAGTCACGCTGCTGTCCCCCACAGTAGTGCTGGGTCACTGCCTGCATGGAGCAGGCTGCTGCTCACAGCCCTGCTCTCTGCCAGCAGCTCTGAAGCCTTTACTGCACAGGAACCCTCAAGAGCTGCCTCACACGCTGAATTTCAGGCACCAGCCAGAGAACACCCCAAACCCGCAGTGCCTGTGCTTTCCTCAGCCTGCTGAGCTGCCAGTGGCACGCTGCTTTGCAGCAGGTTGACCAGGGTGGTTATTAGCATGGGAAGAGAAAGCTGCCTTCTCTTTCCCTGGGTTATTACTCAGAACCACACAGCCAGCCAAGTAAGGCTCAGGAGCATTCTCATGAAACAAAGGAAATATGCTCTCTGCCTCCAAAAGCATACAATGCTTTCCTTTTGTTCTTTCATATCCTTAATGATTTTCCTGGTCTTATTTTGCTTTGAGGGTGATTTATTTACTTTTGGTACACGCTGCTGCGTATATTTTCCCTCTGAGATAAACAACACTTGAGTAATAAGTTGCTGTGTGTAGGAAACACCCCAGCCCTGCTTACTGCTGGTAATTAGTCAGGTCACTGAAGGGAAGTCGTTGGTCCAAGCTCTGCAGGGAGCAAACTGATTGCAAAATCTTCCCAGGTCTTACCACAGACGCTGTGGATTCACTCATGCAAAGCTCAGATGAACAGAGTTTTCTGAAGGTCAATCCAACCTTGAGTAGAAAACAGGAACAACCGAAGACCAGCCTGTGATACAATACATGCTAACTCATAATTCTAGCTATGTGAATTTTGACAGCTGATGGAAGCTAAAAGGTACTTTTGATTATTACTGGCGTATTGCACACAGAAGTTAATTCTTACTAAATTTTAATGACTGCATGTCTTCAAAGAAACAATACTGTCTCACAGCCTTCTTTCCAAGTGTTCCTTGCAGGACTCAGACTTAATACCAAGTTTCTGTAATTAGACAATATGATTTCACAGCCACCCTTTTTCAATAACAGTGTCCCAATAACTAGTACTGTTCCAAAGAAAACTCAAGAGGTGCAATGGATTGTCATGTCTGACGACAACCTCACAACTCACCTGAAATTAAAATGACAGCACCAGCTATTTAAAACCATGGGAGGATGCTGATATTTACAGGTCATGAAGCCTCACAGAACTCAAAACACTTCTACTACCTTCTGTTTTCTGCTGGGGAAAAAGCAGAAGCACTGACAGCAAAGCAGAGAAGCTCTTCCTGTTGGTTTATCAATTCCAAAACATTTTCTGATACTGAAGTCTAGACCTGGCTAGTGATAAATCTCAGAACAAAGACTAGAAATGCAATTTCTGAGACCTTTAACTCCCCTCAGGATAACACAGACATGGGCAGTTCCTGGTACATATTCACAGCAGAGAGGTCTAAACATAGTGTTGAACAGCACTTGAAAATGCACACTGAAATACTGCTGAGTTTTTATTTACACAGCAATGCACATTTAAGTCAGTGTGGCTTTGATAAAATGATCACATTCTGAAACGTGCCATCTGTAGGGATAAAACACAGGGACAACAATTTGACCATGAAAGGGCAGGGACAGATTCTATTACCACATCTGCCCCAGACAGGAGGAGTAAAACATCTCCTGATCTGTACTAGAGCTGCTGTTCAAAACCTCTCCAAAATGCCACACAAAATGCACCATATTTACACCTATGAAATATGCAGTGTACAAGGGGCCCTGAGCCTGTACCACATGTGGAGCTGTGTGTGCAGGCATCGAGATCCTCGTGCATGTACATCTGCCCAAGTGGAAATGCAGTCCTACTTAACCAGCCAAATATTTACTCAGTGAGATGAACATTTACTGTGCTGCTGACAGAACTAGATTTTCTGGCTTAAGCTGAGCTGCATCCTGCCAGTACCTCTATAGAGAGAACTTTTCAACTTGAAGTAAACTCAGCCTGAGTGAAACCAAGTCACAACAAACTATTGCCACACTATTTAAATACAATAGCAAACTAATAAAGGCTGTCAGTGCACTTCAAACAAAATGCAGTTTTTGCAACATACAAAAAGAAAAGATTGCTCAGGATAAAGGTTCTTCAAGAAGAGATGTTAAACTCCCAATGAAATCATTGCTCACAGAGCTTCCACATGATTAAAAGCCTAGTTCTCATATTCTAAAGGGCTTTTCAGATAGCTGTGGTTTGGGTTTCATTTCTTTACTGTCTTTGCACAGTCACAACTGTTCTCCAAATCAAATGAACATCATCTCTCAATCTTTTGGAAACCATGACTTAGCTTAAAACCCATCACATGCCATACCTCTTAGGTCACAAAAAGTAAGAGGCAAATCCAGGCAAAGGAATTACTCTGAAGCTGGAATTGGGGGATTATTGCAGCGAGGCACTGCTGAGCTGGCAGTGTCCTTGAGGGGCCATGCCCCCGTGCTTCCCTGGGGATTGGGAGCCAGGCAGTCATGGCAACACAGCCCAGGAGCAGCAGCCCCAGCAGTCAGAACTGAGGCTCTCTGCCCCAAGTGTCATCTCTTTCACTCAGAGCACGGGGGAGCACTCAGAGACCTCTCCATGAGGTCTGCTGTTTCAAAGAACTGTATTCTAGCCACTCACATGCAGAAGCAAGTTTAAAGTACAAACAATTTAAAAAAAACAATAATAAAATGTCTGTATTGGTAAATGCTCATACAATTGTAAGATGTGGTTAAAATAGCCATCATCGTGCAGGTTTTCCCCTGCAGCCCAGATGGATATTCTTATGAAAAGCAACACAAATGACACCCTAGAAAACTAACCAACCCCATAGCATCCATATAATGTGAAGCTTTCCTCAGCATGCCTCTGCTATCATCCAACAGCAGATCCTTTCAAATAAGCAGCAATGCAAAATTTTCAGAATTGAGGTAAAAAAATGTTAACCCCTTGCTTTGTTCTTCAGCTTTTTACCTGAGCCATTTCTGATGATGACATTTCTGTGACAAACATGCAGAACTAACATCAGCAAAAAAGGAAAGTTTGATTTAAATGTGAATTACAACCTACACAACAGGTTCTGCTGGCAGCACCTTCCATCCAAGCCATTTCTCAAGCAGCTTGAGTACAAGTTTGGGTTTTACATGAAAAATCTCTTAAAAGAGTACCTGTTGAGAAGAAACAGCAGAGGAAGCTGAACCAACAGATGATGAAGCAGCGACAGCTGAATGATGAGGTGGAGGGCAAGAGGGAGTTGGGGGCTGAGAATGGGATAAGCCTTTAGTAGGTAGCTTATTCTGTGTAGAGCAGAAACAGGAGAGTTATCCAAGAGACAGTGACATCAGCAAAGGTTAAGTTTACAGTCATGCATCAAAAACCAGAAAGGTAACAATGACAGTTCTACTCTTCTCACTACCTCTGTAAGGACCCACGGACATCATCATGGCATCCTCATGGTAAATGATACTATTGTACTGGGTTTTTAACAGGAATAATCACAGTGGGCAGTAAGGTAAGGTAGTGCTGGGAGAAAGCACAATGAAATCCAGGAAAAACCAGAATGCACAAGACATAGCTTATTTGAACACATTTCTCTCCTGCTAAGGCACTCTGATTAGCTTTATGATTCAGATTGTTTTACCTCAATTAAACCAGGCAATAATATTTAAACAACACTTTTTACTAGTTTCAGTGGAATCCACATTACTTTTCAGATCCACACATAATGAAAGGAAGTTAAAACCAAAACCACTGCAATTTTTTTCCCTTCATGAATTCTTATACATATTCCAATTCAGCAGTTTTTCAGGTGCAAAACTTAAAATTCACCTTTGGAAACTCCATGTATCCAAACATTGAGGCGAGATGTGCTGCCTTCTCTTTAATGTTCTTTTTATGGAATTCCCTATTTGCTATGGTCTGAGCTCTTTTCTGCAGTGACAGCCAGGGAAGGACAGCCAAGGAAAGAAAAAGAGACATTTCAGTTAAAACTACATCCATCAACAGAACACAAAAGTTTGTAGAAAGATTTCTTATTGTCTCAATACCACAGAGAACGAGCCAGCAAACCAGCAAAACCACAGCACACAGATTATCACAGGCAGTTAAGAGACAGAAAGGAAAAGAAGTTGCTTGTCACCTGTTTCATTTTTTCCTCCAGGTGCTGAAGACGCTCAAGCACTCCAGAAAGCACAAATGCAGCAGAACAGGCAGATGCGAGATTTTCAGAGGTTTCTGACAGACTGGGCTGGGGATCAGTTCTGTGCACAGTCTTTGCCCTCCTGGCCATTTGATCAGAACCACTTAAAGACTGTTTGGGTTCCCTGACCTCGTGTTCACTCCTAGCTACCACCTGAAACTGGGAAACACTTGAAGTGAACAAAACTCTGCTTTCTGCACTACCATGCAGCATATGCAGCTTTTAAGGATGCTTCCAAAAGCGCGGCACGGTCATGCACACAGCTAGAAATAAAATGTTCTCATGTCACTCTTTGCACACTTTCCACTGCACTCCTGGTGCTGGTGCACATGCACTGAAATGAACCAGTCCCACAAAACTTGTGGAGGCTTTGACATCCTTCCCTGTTTGTGAGCTTTTGTGAACAACCTCAGACAACAGCAGCGCAGAAGAACATCTTCTGCTAGGGTTTACAGCAAAGATTTGGGTTGGGTTTTTTAGCATCACATCTAAAGCCTGAAACTAAGCTTAGAATCAAATTATATTTATGAGACCTTCAACAGGAGTTCTTGCCATAGTTCTTGATCTAGTCTGACCCAAATCAGTATACAATGTACTTCAGATTTAAGGCATTTTCTGAGTTCAGAACATATCTTTGAATTTGAGTTTTCATATAAAATAGCTTCTGACCTGCAGATTTTATTTCATTGCAGACTGCTCTTGAAGTGACACTACAGGATGTTTACTTCAATTTAAAACTCTGATGTAAAGTGACTATCAATACTGCTCAAGATAAGATTGCTTTCAGTGAAAGTACTAAGACAAAAATTTAGACTACACTGTCAAAAATTTTCTGCCATATATGTGATGCTACAAAAGAGCTTTCAGCAGGAATTCTTATCATAAGTTCTACTTATAGAAATAAAACACCTGGACATCAAAATCAGCTTTTCAATGCTCAAGCTTTTATCTTAAGACATTTTTGTCAGTTTCCTCTCTTAGCCTTATGATTACAATAGCCTGAAGCATCAAGAGCATGCACAAACTTTCAGGTACTGCTGTTGTTTTCTCACATGCTAAACGTGGTTGTGTGATTCCATTCATACAATTTGGAGCCTAGATGTGGTAACACAGAAATCAGCACTTGTGTTTTCAGGGTATTTCCACACTTTCAGAGAGCTTTCTCATCCGGTGAAGCAGGTGTAAAATAGCCTTAAACTTCTAATGTGGTTTTGACAATTCTCAGCTAAATGTGTGAGTGAACTCTGCAGATTCCATCCAAAGATTGCTTTGTATCTTGTGTAGCTCTGCAGTAACAGCAAGCTCCCAGCAGAAAGACAAATGCTGTTCTTGCCAGGCCTTCCCCAGAGGAGCTGCCTACCTGCCTTTTTGGCTGAGGTGGAAGAAAGCTTGCATCCACAGGCTTAGCAAAGCGAGGATTGACAGGAGGGTCAGAGGAGAGCAGGGCTGGTCTATCTGTCAGCTCCTTGTAAAGCATTTTGAAAATTGTGAAGACAGAATGAAGGAGAGAAAGAGAAAAGGAAGACAGTAAATAGGATTCAAAGAATTTTTGAAGCAGAAAGAAATAAAAGCTGCTTTTAAAGACACATCACTATGAAGCCTAACACATTTTGCAGATTTTTGCCACGCACCCATTTTATTAGCAACTTCCACCATCAAAGATATACCTAAAGCTGAATGCATTAGCTACTGTTAAATAGAGTTTATGATCAAATTAACCTCCTTCAGCATGGCCAAGGAAATCTCTGGCCACTTACTACACACAGAAAGCTCAGGGCATTGACAAGTAGCCAGGTAGCGTGCGAACAACTTTGGTTCAAGGACAGAGAAAGTCACTGGACATCTACAAAGCCTAGACTACTGGAAGACCTAAATATTTAAATAAACAAACAGCTACAAGGACAAAGACTTAAGAAAGCCACCATCATTGTCAAAACATCCACACCTTGCTCATCCTTCCTTCAGATCTTTCAGGTGACAGATCCAAACTCTGCTGATTCCAGCTATTTCTGGCTGAATTGTAATTTTGAGCTTCTCCCCCCTACCCTGGCAAATTGGGATTGCTTTTAAAACACCTCTGGCCACCCTAACAACAAACCATGGAAACACTGCATCATGCACAAAAGTGTTCAACTCTGCCTAGTTCTGGAATGGAAATGGCAGCCAGACATTTCTTGCAGAAGATTAGGTTTCCTTTTGACACTTCCTAGATTTCCCATAAAGACAGACTCCACAGGATATGCAGTGTCTTTTATTTGAAAAATATGGGCAACAACAGGCCTTCTGCAATACTGTGTGCAGCCAGCTTAGATTTCCAAATAACACAAATTCTACAGGCTGACTTACACAGGATTTCTAGACACTGTAACACATAACAGCACGTTATATTTATACACAGTCGTCGATCTATACGAGTTGTATTTGTTTACCAAGTATTGAGGGAAATGCTTCCAATTTCCATAAAGCGTTAAAAAAGACAGCCTCCTTCAAACACCTGACAGACTCCTGTCTTCCCTTGGAAATCTGTGTCAGCTTTACAAGGAGGGACTACTGTCCAATTGCAGAGGTGATTTCATGTCCATCCAGGACCTACCTGCCTCCGCAGAATTGTGTTGGAAGTGTTCTCTTCAAACTTTGCCAGCAGCTGAGTTGCCATTGACTTGACTTTGTTCTGGTTCATTCCTTCTCTGCAATCACTCTGTTCCTTCCTGTTGTTTGTCTCCTGGCTTGGTAAGTCTGAAGTCTGCAAGGAAACAACAAACTGTTTTTCTTAGGTTTCCTACAACACTCATGAAGGGAGAGGAGGAGAGAGACAATATCCTTATCAGCAAAGGGTGAAAGGAAATACAGCCTGCAATATACTAAAGTGGCATGTTTAGCATGCAAAAGTCTACAAGAAGTATTTTCATGGGTCCCAGAGTACAGTAGAAGGGAACATTAATCAGTGCTGCTATTCAGAAAGCAGAGTCACAAAGATGACTCATCAGAGAAGGGCTAGCTGCAATGCAAACTCTTCAAATAAAAAATTGTCTAAATAGCTGAGTTAGGAAAAGGAAAAAAACCCCAATGCCTTAAATGTTCTTGTGTCAGAACAAGAACTAGTGCAACTTAGTTAATGCTCTACTCCCTACCAAATTAATATAAATTAATTTAACTCTTCTTTAGTGCACGGCACAGTATATTCAAGGTTTTAGGGGAGAGGTGTTTATCCTGCCAAGCTCCCAAGGCCAAATCTTGGCCTCCAACTCCCGCTGCTTCCTCAGCTCTGGTGCCCACCAGGGATCTGGACACAAACACCAACCTGCTCAAAGACACCACAGAGTCCTTTCCGACGCCTTTTGTTGGTCTCATTTTCTTCAGGTATCCCTTCAGCCTGAAAGGGCAAAGCCAGAACAAGCTCCATGGGTTACTGCAGCCATTCCCAGTGCAGCCCTGCTGCCAGGATCCCAAGTTCCATGCCCAGGCAGGACAGGTTTCTTGCTCACACAGGTGAGCAGTGCCAGCCTCAGGGGGTCTCGCTGTCCTGCCAGACCCCCCAGCCCAGCAGGACTGCTCCTTGTGCAGGCATCAGCAAAAGCTGTCCCACAGCCCCTGCCTGGGAGCTCTCCCTGGAGCCCAGTGAGTGAGAACACATGCCTGCACCCTGCGCTGAACACAGGCCCTACAATTTGGGTGTTTACCTTTCCTTCTTCCAGTACTGAGGAGTTTATAGTTCAAAAAGCACTCACGCATCCTTGAAGAAAACCGTTTTACAGCATCAGCTATCCTGTGAGTTTTCAGCTAGACTGCACTGGTTTCCAGAGAAGCAAAAAAATCCAGAAACCCCTCGGTCTTCCAGAAACCCCTCAGTCTTTTAGTGTAATCCCCAAATCTCTCTTAACCCATCTGTCTGCATGCTGATCATGAATTCATGGCACAGTCATACTTCCCTTTTTGAGCAATTACCGGCTGCCTTAAAGGTCTGTCTCCCTCACAGGGCTCACCTCCCTGACTCTGGCTGAATATTAAGCAGCCAAATTGCTTCTCTTGCGCTCGAGCCACACTCATATTTCACTATTTTACTCAACTAGAGATTACACAAATCAGTAATACTTCATACTCAGTCTGCACAAAGTTGAAAAGCAGTCAAGGCTTGGAAGTTTTTATCACTTCTTATAACATTCAGTCCTGGAGGTTTGATACAGTGATAAATTATGAACAATAAACTACATTCCACTTATTTGCATTTGCCCACGCTGTAACTTAATGCCTGCTCAGTCAACTTAAAAAACCCAAAAAGGAATAAAGAGAGAAAGATCAAAGAATGCAGGCTTCCTTTTTACATATAGACTGCTTGTAATAAATCAATATGCAGTGAGGACGAGTAATCCCAAACAACCTGTGGGCAAACACCAAAAGAATCAGATGACAATATTTCAATTACTTTGTCTGCTTTGCTAGGCTGTCTCTCGAGCAGCAGCTCAGGATCACCCAGCTTTGCTCCACTACAGTCACCAGTCCCCCAGAAAGGGTGAACAGAGCACAATGCACTCTGCATAACAGCCTGGGCCACATAAAAGCAGATTTTGCTCGAGTGAACAGAGAAGCAAGATGCCACCTCTCAGAAACCTGACATCAAGGGCTCTCATTAACATGCTGACACAGAGGTGACAGACAAAGCAATTCCATTGCCCAGCAAGCCTCCAGAAGGGCTGGGCCCTGCATTGTGTAAACACCTCCATTCATTTATTAGTCTGGAGCACAGGAAATCTCAGTTCCTCTCCAGGCGGGCTGACACTCAGAGGAGAATGGAAAACATGATCCAGCCCAGCACAGGCTGCCAGAGCAGCCACAGCAGCTCCAGCCCTGCTTCCTGGTCTCTCACAGGCCATGCCCAGATAAGGAGCCCTCCTCCAGCCCAACCCAAGGACAAACTACGTGCCAAGGGAAGTGCAGTCAGCAACACTCCCTGCTCTCCTAAAGCCTGGATGGAACACTTGATGTTTATACACTGGATGATGCTCAGCACCACTTTCTGCAGGGGAAAGAACCCCAAAACTGAAGCCACGGCCAAGCCCTGAACTCGAGCAGCTGCTTTCCAAGGAGCTTCATTTCCCAGCTGGTTATGGAACTCCCAAGCCTGCCCTAACCCCCCTTGCTTGGTTTCACAGCCCATCCACGACAGAGCTGCAGAACCTGGCACAAAATGCCTGGTTTCCCAAGCTGAGTGGGGAAATAACACTTCCACTTCTCACTCCCAACGAGCCCCGTAGTGTGAAACCAGAGGGGCCCTTCAAGCAAATCACCTCTTGCTCTCATGTACTGCCAAGAATTCCAGCTCCTGCTATGACAGAAGGCTTATTTCATGACAGGAGATTAATCAGAGGCTCTATGGCTCAGTAATGGAAAGCTCTCCCCACTGCTAAAACTCAATTTACTTCTGCAAACAACTCATTAAAAAACAACATTGTGGTCATGATAGAGATTTCTATCTATCAGACATCACCCACAAAACAAAGTTTATTCTGCTTGTTTGGCTTCTCATTGCTTGGCTATCTGGGAACCATGTCATTTAGTTTTGTGGATATGTGGGTGGCAGGAGAAAATTATTTCCTAACAAGTTACTGCACAATTGACTGTCCACAGGTTTTGAAAAAGTGTTTGCAGATTGGAAAATATTCAAGACAAAGGTCAGTGTAGGAAGTATCTGGAAATTCTGGACTAATTCTTCAGGTGAAAAAACAGAAATCACATTTCCACAAGGCAAGAAAGCAACAAATTTAAAAAGCAGCATATGAGAATACTGAGAAATGCAGTAGATGTGTACATCAGGCCTCTGCAAAGCTTCAGAGCTCTGTAGTCCTTAATCACAGCATGTATGGGTGTGGATTCTTTTACAGTACATGGAAATAACAGGGCCTGTCAGTAAGTCTTCATTAATAAGTGACCAAGACAGAAAAGTACGTGGGCATGACTAAGAGATTGTTATCCCAGAGCTGCTGATCAACCTGCCCACTGTTTGCCATCACTGCAAGAGCTGGAAAGCTTTCCTTCAGAACCCTGACAGCAGCCACAAACTGTGTAAATCACTGCTTTCTTCAAAAAGCAGCACTCCCTCCAAATCAATAGACAGCCTAGCACAGCACTGATTTTTTCAACTGGTATATAACAGAATGGCTGTATATTCAACTCCAGGAATACAGAGCTACAGGACTCTTCTTCTTACAGGTAGAAATAGCTCAGAAAATGAGAGCAGTGTATATATAAATCCCTTATTTCTGAGCCTGAAAGGTCATTTTCATCTTTTCAGGAGAAAAAAGATTTATAGGGCAAGTCTTGCTTCACAACTCACCTTTGGTACTCGTTTTCTTGGTAAAGTTAAATTGATATAATTATTGAAGATGAAATTTGATGATTTTGGTGAACCAAGATCATTATTTTCTCCATTTTGCTTCTCAGCAGCATCTGCTGGAAAAAACAACTGCTTAGGATATTTACTTAGATTTGTTTGTAAATTACTCTGACTAAGCCAAAGCTTTCCAGCAACTACACGTAAGAAACAGAGGCAAATAAAAGTAAATACATACAATGTGGGGTAGCTTTTTTTAAAAAAAGAAAAACACAAGCAGGAACGTGCAGCCATCCCCACCAGGGCATCCCCCCATGACTGTGAAGATGTCAAGCAGCAGTTACCCAGCTGCTCCTACTCCCTGAAACCACCAAGGACCCACAAAACCTTGCTCTTCCATCAAGTTTTGCCCCCTCTCCTGTGCTGAGCCCCAGGTAGCTCTGGCAGGCCAGAGTGGCTCAGCTGGGAGAGGCTCTTGGCTCAGGGGCAGCTGTCAGCAGGCTGGCTGAAGCACTGCCACCTCCTACCTCCCCAAGCCTGCTGGAACCCTGGGCACAGAGAATTTCATGCTCTCTGTGCTGACTGACCCACAAGAAAACACTGTGTTTGACCTGAGGCTGTAGAAAAAGCTTCCAAAACCGACAGATAAAACTGTATTTGTAAATGTGTGAATTAGATAGAACTAAGTCACTGGGTGAAAAATATAGAGTTTAAAATATAGTAGTCAATGGAAGACAAGATGAAGGATTTAGGGTGGTGTCCTTTTTGCCTTCGTTACCTTCTTCTTCACGAGTTGTAGGTAATATTGTGTAATTGGATAAAGAAAATCTGCAGTGCAGAACATGTGTGTTTAGTAATTAGGTTATAAGAAAAAATAAATTAGTTGGCATTTTACAATTAGATAGTTAACACTTAAAAAGCCCTGGAGAAAGATCCCTAAGTCTCCATTTTTTAAACTGTTAGCTTGGTGTGCAGATGAGCTCACAGTCTGTGAGAGTGAAATATAGGTCAGAAAACACACCCAAGTCAGAATGTGAAAACCGTGTCTCTCTGCTCATTAATCCTGATCCTGAGGAAAAGAACAGGCCACCTTCACATCCTGGTGCCTCGTGTGAGGATGGAACCCTGTTCAGATGCTGAGCCAGGTCAGGCTCAACACAAGCCCAGGGCGTGCTCACCTACTGCGCGCAGCGGCGTGCCCCGGAACAGCTCGTAGAACTTGGACAGGTACAGCACCATGCTCAGCTTGTCGGGCTCCCCAGCCCAGCCCAGCTCCTTGCCCGTGGTCACCGGGGGGATGCCAAACTCCTGCTCGGCCACGTCGAACGCCAGCTGGTTGTTCCTCACCACGTCCTCCTCGTTCAGGGCATCAAAGTCACTGCGGGGCAGCACAGGCACCACTCACCCCTGCTGCCTCTGGGACCAGCCAGGCTCCTCTGCTCCCTCTGGGACCAGCCAGGCTCCTCTGCTCCCTCTGGGACCAGCCAGGCTCCTCTGCTCCCTCTGGGACCAGCCAGGCTCCTCTGCTCCCTCTGGGACCAGCCAGGCTCCTCTGCTCCCTCTGGGACCAGCCAGGCTCCTCTGCTCCCTCTGGGACCAGCCAGGCTCCTCTGCTCCCTCTGGGACCAGCCAGGCTCCTCTGCTCCCTCTGGGACCAGCCAGGCTCCTCTGCTCCCTCTGGGACCAGCCAGGCTCCTCTGCTCCCTCTGGGACCAGCCAGGCTCCTCTGCTCCCTCTGGGACCAGCCAGGCTCCTCTGCTCCCTCTGGGACCAGCCAGGCTCCTCTGCTCCCTCTGGGACCAGCCAGGCTCCTCTGCTCCCTCTGGGACCAGCCAGGCTCCTCTGCTCCCTCTGGGACCAGCCAGGCTCCTCTGCTCCCTCTGGGACCAGCCAGGCTCCTCTGCTCCCTCTGGGACCAGCCAGGCTCCTCTGCTCCCTCTGGGACCAGCCAGGCTCCTCTGCTCCCTCTGGGACCAGCCAGGNCAGGGCCAGGCTCTTGCACTGCCCAAGGTGAATCCTTTGAAAACCTTTCCATAAATCCCTCCTTTATTCCTGTAACTCTGCCCAGCCTCTGTTCCAGGGAGCCTCTGAAGGCATCAGAGCAGCACCAGGAATGAGGGCACAGGCACCTCACTGGGTCAGAGCCACAAAGCCCACACAGTGCCAAGGGTAAAAAGCCTCACACAAATCCCATTATTACAAATACTGGCTTGGCCAGAAATGTAATTTTAAAGCTTTTTCACTGAACTGGACCTTGATGTAGTCTCACGAGAAAAGATCCTCTTATTTATTGAGAGATGCAGTTCTCCCTTAGAAGCACCAAGAAACCTTTCCCTTCTCCAAATACAGCTGAACTACTACAGACTTCATCCATTAGCAACAGATTACTTAGGTTCAATTAGTCCTATAAATCATCAAAACCAGGAGGAATAAATTTAGGACAGCATTCTGTGGAAGTAGCATGTTATATGTGTGTGCACACACATGCACAGGCACTCCCTTTCCTTTTTTAAGGTTTTACACACACTGTTTGAGCAGAGACCTCCTGTCCAAGTCACAACTGAATTTAGCAGTGCACTAAATAAATTCATCACACATCTGGAACTCTGTTATCCACTCTCTAATCTGTTTTCTGTGGGACCTATTCTAAGACTCTGATCTTTTGAACAGCTTCCAAAATTCATGATTAAAATAAACATGTGAATAAATTACAAAGCTCCAGGCAGGGGAGTTTCTTTCTCCTCACAGTGGAATGTGAGTTTTTGAATCCCTGAAGAACTTCTCCTCTCCTCTCTGCCACCACTGCCTGTTTCTGGAGCTGGGGGCTGTCACTGGCAGCCACCTCTCTTGCCTGCCTGGCTTTCATCTGGCCAAGTCCTTCTGCAGGCTCAGTGAATACAAAAGCCAACAAAATCTAAACACAATGTTAATTGAACAGCAGGAGCTCTCTTAGCTCAGGAAGATAAATTTATCGACTTTGTGGAGAGCAGCGTAGAGAACGTGTTTTCCACAGGCAGCAAAGATTACTTTGCTTTCTGTACCCTCTCCCCTAAAAACAACAATAATTCTAATTGATTTAAACCCAAGGCAAAAAAAAAATCTTATTCTTAGAATCTCTTCCTCTGGCAAAACTGTACAAACAAGCACCCTAGGTACCACTTCTATTTTTTTCCAATTTATCACACCTCACAGAAAAGCTCAATCATTCCTTTCATTTACCCACAACAAAGGGAGGTTGACAGTAATTAATGTGTGCCTCCTAAGGCTCTGTAGGAAGACAAGAGAATGCATCCACTGCAATTTGGAGACTGGTGAGAAGAGAGAGTCACCCCACTGACTGTACCCAGCAGTGCCAGCAATGGCCACTTCCTGACACCTGTTACACACTGCCCCTCCTGCATCTACCTATGGGACATCACCAAATGTGCCCAGCAGCACTAGGACCCAGAGCCTGCCAAATGGGGAATGCTGCCTTAGGCACTACCCCTAGGGCAGGTCATTGTCAAGACCCAGCCCTTGCTGTGTGCCCATGTGAAAGGGCTCTGTGCTCTCCTGGACAGAGTTGTGCAAAACCTCCACAGTCCAACATTTCCCTACTTGAGTGTCACAGCAACCAGCACAACGCATGGAGGATGGCTCATTCCAGGCTCCCCCAGCATTTCTGTAACTCAGGACTGTGCTTCACAGCTGTGGTTTCAAACAGACACTAAAACCTGTCTCCAGGGATCTGGGAATGCAGCTCTGCACATTCCCCCAGAACTGCACATTTCATTATAAATAGACATATGGCTCCCACAAACATGATAAATCATAGGATAGGGTTCAAAGCCTTCCTAGCTAGCTCTTTGAAAGCACATGTATTTCATTTTCAAGGGCATGCAAGGACATACAGAAGAAACAAAGCAAACCCAAGCCCACCCTGTCCACCCCCAAACCTGGCCATGGTGTGCACCTCCTTGCAGGATGCAGCCACAGAAGGAGACTGCAGAGTGTCAGGGCTGCTCTGGCTGCTCTCACAGCACCCTTTGGCAAATGCCTCACCCAAGGAGCCCAGAGATGTCACCTACATGAGGTCAGGCCTGAAGCGATGGATGATGGCACACAGAGCAAGGCCACTTTTCCAGGAGGTGGTCAGGTCAGTGACATTAACATTTCTGTACCCCTCTGTCTGCTTCTGGCACCACGTCAGGAGCTTGTTAGGCCGAATATCTGACTCTGCAGAAACAGGAGAGCAAACATTTCAGGCAGCTCAGGAGACCACAAATGTTAAGCCACAGCAAAGAGGAGATGCCCCTCACCTCGTCTTGTGAGGTTCACTGATCTTCTAATGGAGCTCACTCTTTCAAGAGGACACTGCTGTAGCTCGTTGGTGACATACAACTGTCTCACCTGCAAGGGAAAGCAATTGCCAGCATAACCTCAGACAAAAAACCCAGCTTTGTTCCCAGGTCAACTTTATCAGCAGCTGGCTCTAAATTAAGGAGCCTCCTGAAGATTTTGTTTACACACTCCTTGCAGCTCTATTTACCCTTGACAAAAAAAGAACTGATTTCACAAGCAAGCCTTTTAAGTACTGACCTGGTGAGGTCGAACACAGCTCGAGTTCAAGTTGGGGTATCTTGTTCCCGGGTCAATGGTGTACTGGTCAAAGTTCTTATTAATATTTTCAGGGGTCGTCTGAGGCAACAGCCGATAAATGCTCTCTCTTGCAGAGGAAAAAAGACGCAAGAGTTATGTATTAAAACAAATATTTATTGTATAAAGAGATTGGGGGTTCTTTGCAGCTGCTGAACCTTATTTTGGTTCTGCCAGGACAAGTGTTACAGACTACATGCATAATGCATCCATCCCATTTCTTATTTCTCATCCCCACTCAACAGAAGGATGCCAGACAGAAAAAGGACAAGACAGACACTTAGAGCTTATGCCCATATTTTCCTGAGGCAGGAAGTGAGCAAGAAAAAGAAGGAAAGAAAAAAAAAAGGAGGTTACATCATCCAGTCATCTGGCTTTGCTTTAGCATCTACTCAAGGAGTAACTTCTTTACCACATAAGAGCACTAAATCCTGTCATCCTGCAACTCCTATAACCACCACAGCATTTTTTACTATGCTGTTCAATTTTCCATTTGGGACTAGGCCGTGGCTGAGTCATCCCACAGACTTCTAAAAAGCTTCCCAAAGTGCAGTGGTTTAAGTAAAGTTCCTGCTTGCATTCCCAGAACCATGACTCTGCTATTAGGTGTCTGCCCCAAAAGAGCCTGGGCAGCTGCAGCAGAGCAGGGGGGCTGCCAGCAGCACCTAAGTCAGCAACTTCAACCATCAGAGCACAGTGACACCAGGACTGCTGCTCTACTTAACAACAGATTTTCTTGCCCCAGTCAAAAAAAGCTTCTGGTGCAGCATTATAAAAATTCTTTTGCCACATATTTATCAGCCTCAAGAGAGCACCACTAAGCCAAACTGCAGAGTTAAAATCACAGAGACCAACTCTGAAAGTGTTGAATAATTTATTTAGACTCATTTCAGGATTTTTTTGATAAAAAAACCAGCTGTTAAGATGGCTGGAGGTTTGTGTTTTTTGATACACGGTCTCTTTGGTTTACTCCTTTAAGGACCACACTTAAGTGACATAAATCAGTGATTTAAACCCTAATAATACTTCTCCTGACAGCATGCTGAAATCTTTTGGGGTTTTTTGTGGTTAAGATGACTTTAAGATGTGTAAAAAGTTTTGGTTTTTAACTTGGTTGTTTAAGAACGAATTTGAAGTTTTTGGCTTTTGGTTTTAAGGTTGTTTATTGTTAGTTATTAGAAAACATTTTTAGCTTGGTTTGTGGAGGTTTGTTTAGCAGATTAGATTAAAGCACTATCCCCTCCCATGGGGCTTGTGCTTTTTTTTATACTATAGACTATGTATACTTTATTTATAGTTACGTTTTAATAGCTATTATTTATGTTAGATTGCGGTTTTTTTTATTTTACACTAATATTAAAGTGCTATTGTTACTCAAAAGATGGAGGCTAGGAAGAAGAAGGAAGTAGGACAGGACAACGCTTAGTTTTTTTTATTTTGTTTTCTAGCTTACTATAATAAGAATTTTAACTCTACACTTCTGTGACTTTTATTTTTTCATACAGTGATGGTAATTTGGTTTATGGTTTAAGCTTAAAGTTACAGGGATTTTTGATTGCATGCCAGGGTCTCTGACTCCCCTGCCAAGGCTTCAAACCCCCCTGGCCTGGGCTTAGATCAGCCAGGACTGTCAGAGGGATGTCCTGGGTTCCCACAGGAATTCACTGCCTTGTAGCCCTGCTGTGGCTCCTCAGAGCCCGGGAACGCTGGGGAGCAGAGCAGCACTCACCGTTCAGCCAGGATCTCCAGCGGGGGCTTCCCCTGCGCCCAGCCCCGCACCATCCACGCCGTGTCAAAGGCAGCCAGGAACCCTCGGGCACAGCCAGTACCCATCGGCCAGAAGGGCTGCAAGAAGCATTGACACCTCAGCTCCTTGCATTCCCTCAGCTCTTTCTACAGGAGTAACTTTTGGAGTCTAGGTTTTCATACTGTCTTGGAAAAATAGCCCAGAAAGAGACACAATGTAACACAGGCAACACTTGCAGGTTTTAAATGTGCCTCTCCTTGAAGTGTTGAGTAGGGAAAACAGGTTACTTTTCTCACTTTTTCCCTTTTTTTAACTTCTGTATTTAAAAACAAATTTCTTAGCCTCCAAAGGTAAAGGCTGAGATTAAAAAGAAGAATCAAGAATTATTCAAGGGGGAAAAAAAGGTGCCTTTCTCACCTCCTAAATTTGTTTTGGACTGTTCTTTTCAAAGAAGCCTCAGGCTGTCAGCATGAGTTTAAAATCAAAAAAAAAGAACAAGCTGCAGCATACACTTTTCACTTCAGAAAGAAAAAAAAAAAAGGAACATACTAAGACAAAGAGACTGCAGTAATAATTTGGATCAAGTTTTTGTCTATGATGGAATTCAGTAAAATTATGCCAGGCACCCAAGCTGAGGACATGGAGCTCACAGTTTGCAGACAGAAACACAACTTGCATAAAGCAAAATGGGATCTCAGCCAGAGGCTGCCAGCCAAGCATTAGCTATGACAAAGTATGGCATAAAAAAGGAGAAAATTAAAAATGGGGGGAAAAAGTCTATTCCAAAGAAGGCACCACTGTTTCAGGACACGTAAAAGAGAACATTTTATACTGGAGGGTAGATTGAATGGTTGGATTAAGGAAATAAAATAAAAAAACCTGAAAATACTACTTGGAAGGCATTGCAAGATGTACCTCAAGCAAACTGTCTCCCACAAGTGCCACCAGGAGCTGATGTCTGTGCCTCTCTCTCACCAGCGCCGCGTTTTCAGATGCATACATGGAGGTAAAATCAAACATTGCTACATCTGGTTGGCCATAGTGATTAATTGCAAAATCCAAGGAAGGCAGCTGGTAGTTGGTTGCAAAGTCAGCAGCTTCTCTGGCGTAGGACAGCAAGTTGCTCTGGTTCACGTTCTCCCCACAGAGCAGCAGCTCGGTGTCGATGGAGTCCTGCAAGGAGACAAGGATGTGGGATGAGAGACTCCAGTATCCCCTCTGGACTGGAACACCTCAGTCTCACGGCAACAAGTGACACTTGTCACCTCCTCCAAAAAGCCCATGCACAAACCCAGGTACTGCCCCAAGCAGAAACTCTCCTTGCCCACACCAAATGAGCAGCTCTGTTTGCACTAGAAGGTTACAGCTCCTCCCAGCTCCTCAGTCATGCCATGTTTTCAGAACTTCCCTCATATCAAAAGATGTTATCCACATCACTGCAATGCTTTTCTGCACACGTGCACCCCATATCTGAAACCACAGGAGAGCAGAAACACTGATGCTGGAACACGTGGGGCTCAGCCCCAGGGTTTGACTCGACCCCTCACTAACACCACATTCAAACCCACATTGTAGCAGCTCTTCTCTTGTTCATATCTGGGCTGGGGATTTTTTTGACCAGAGTGGTGAGGGACCCTGCCTTTCCAGGTCACCCTGCTTAAAGGCAGGGATCATTAATAAGGCAGGTTCTATTTCCAGCCTAATCGTGGATGAGACCCCTAATCACAGATGATACCGCAGAACCGCTATTAGCCCAGTTGTTCCAGACAGACTGGGGGGTTATTTTTTCCTCTCAGAGCTGAGTAGGTCAGGAAGGCAGCTCTGATGAGCCACAGCTGCTGCTCCTCTGCTCCAAACTCCCCAGAGATCCCCTGGGAATGCCCCCACCTACAAACACCAGCCCCACCAGCCCAGGGCCCACCAGCCACTCCTGCAAGGGATTCCGCCCTTCCTCCCTCCCACCCTGCTTGGTCACGGACAGCAGCTCTGGCCTGACAGTCCCTGGCCTCCCACAGGGCAGGGAATCATGGCACTGAGCTAAGTGGTCCCATCAGAAAGACAAGAGCCCTTCTGACAGTTCCCCACAAGTACTTCCTTCAGGAAATTGCACTCGGCTGTTTTGGCACTGTCTTACTCTGCGAGAAAAATTGACCTCACTTGAGCTTCCTGGGAGGGAAACTTAAGTGGTGCCATAACACTTTTTAGAAACAAAAGAAAATAAACCCTGTATTTTACAGAAGAAGAAAAAAGAAAAAATGAAAAGCAAAAAAATACCTCAAAATCCCAAGTACCCCTGAAAGGTCAGGCCATCGTGTTTGTAGCCTTCTTCTATCGTGTTTCATCCACTTGAGAGAATCTGCAGTTTAGGCTAGGGTAGGTTTTAATGCTTCCTTATTTGCCTGATAAAACTGGACATAGCTGAGCTAAGTTCACCCTTAAATAATTGAGGTTTTCATTTTCTGCTGTGATGATCCCACCACGTATTTCCAAGGTGAGTCAAGATCCCATTTCAACCAGTTTCAAAACTGATTAATTCAGGAAGTATTGTTTTCAGTTTTCCACAGAAACCTAGAGCTGACTGAAGGGAAAAGCAAATTCTGAAATCATCAGAGTAAGATCCAAGTGACCTGAGCTTGAATGAAGGGATTAAGTCTATAAACACCTTCTCTAACATGCAGCAACGTTTATGCAGATGTTCACACTTACTCTTTGCCAAGTAAATAAAATAGGTTTTAACCAGCATTTTTACATACATTAATAATCACTCCTTTGTCCAGAAGACTCTGCTTTTTTGCTGTCATCACAAAATAATGCGTGCTGTCCTTGTAGTAGACAATATTCTCCAGGTCAATCCCTGAAAAGAGACACATTTGTCACCAAGGGCAGTGCAGTGCCCTGCCTATGTCACTTCTTAACAATGAGGGATTGATCCCAGCAGGTGCCTTTCCCTCTTGGGATGCATCCACTCTCCCAGCTGGGATGAAGGATCAGTGGGTAAAATGCAATGCAACAAAACAAGAGAGGAGATTGGTCTCACCCTACAGGAGCTCAGCACAGTTTAAAGTTATTCAGCATTCTTTCAGGGAACAGCCAGCTAACTACAGCATTAACAGTTCCTGAGGCAGAACTGGGTGCCAAGGGAACAAAGTGGTTTTGGGTTGCTCTGGCTGTGGCATTGGCTCTAACCAGGGGACTTGGGTTTAATTGCAATAATAATGTTTTAAAAATCAGCTGTAAATCAAGAATAGAATTGATTGTACTGACAGTGACTGCAACTATTCTGAAACCCCTTTCCATTAAGATGTGTTTCACAGTTTGTATTTTTGGTATTTATGCCAGATTCTAGTTCTTCTCAGTTTATCAGCTCCACACATTAAAAAGCAAGAATAAACTCCTCCCAGAAGAGCAGAGACTTTTTCAAAGGGTTTAAGCTGCTCAGCATGTGAACAGATAGAAACAAAACAAATCATGTCTTAAGGGAAAATCTCTGGGACCTGAAAATGCTCTTCCAAATTTGTTCAACATAGCAGACATTTTTGCAGTTGAGAAAAATTTAAACACTAAAACAAGCCATGATGTGGCAACAACCAAGCTAAAAAAATATCCCACTGTACCATAAATGGACATCTCCATCTGCAAGCTTCTGACATCAACAACATTTTATCACTTGGAAATTTTTTATACAGATTATTCAAAACTGATGTAACAAGAGGGTGGCCTGGTACACAGAGTTCCCCTGCTGGCTCTGGTGGAACAAATGTGGATGCACCCACCCGTTTCCTCTTTCAGGTCCTGGAAGAACTTCTGGTTGAAGATGAAAGCAACCCCGCTAATTTCTTCTACTTTGGCTTCTGCAGTTGTATTTCTGTTTATAAAATTGGCAGTGATGGCAATAGCCAGCTTTCCACGAAACTCCTTCCTCCTGAAGCCTGGTGAGCAAAGACAGGAATGAAAACCACAGGTCACTTCAGACTGCACCTTTGGGGAGGGCCAGCTCAAGGCAGCTCACTGTCTTTCCTACACTTCATCAAACAACATGCCATCAGTAGATTCCACCATGCCTCCAAAATTCCCTTCAGTGCAAAGAGTCTTTTCTCCCCATTTTCAGCTGCAAAACTGGAGCTGCATTGCATTCAAGTAAAGTCTCATTAAAAGATGGAAAAGATGGTTGGGTGGGGAACTAAGGGAAGAAGTTAAGGAAAAATAATGACTAAAGCAAAACATGGACAACTTTTTGGACATGCCTGGAAATAGAACAGGTCAAATTCAGTGGAGGGAGACATTTTTAACATGCTAAATGACAAGTTAGGTATTTGTTACATAGGTGGTAAACAACTCATGAAAAAAGGTGCAAGAGATCAGCAGTCAAAAGCAGCAGAGAATGGTGTGAAAATCAGAAACCGCTGAAGCAGAGTTCAGGTGCACACACTACCAGCTAATGAGGTTTTTCACAGATATTTGGGACTGAAAAATACTTAGTGACCTAACTGTTGTATTTCCAAGGTGAGACCAACTGAGAAGCTCCTTGCTTTATCTTTGCTTCCACTTTCCACAGAGAAAAGCCCCCTAAGCTGCAATCTTGCAATCACACATTGAAGCTTTCCCATCTGTATGTTCCCCTTATGCAGAATTAAATTATGCAGTAGGACAGAGGATCCTTACAGTATCTTTAGCCCACTGCAGATGGCTGCAGAGAATATGTTATTTTTCAACAAGAAATAAATTGGTTTTGAATTTTTGTCTCTGTGCTTGTCGATATGCTGTCATTATTCCACTGAGATAGATTTGATATGACACCACGAGCTTCTGTACATATCTTCAGTGCACCAAACACTCCCCTAGATCCTGGGATGATCATTAACCTCTCCACAGACTCTGCAGCTGAGACAAGAAAAATTAGGTTTTGCTGGTGCCTGACTATTTAAACAGTCTTTTATGGGGGACAGCTGGACAACAATGTAGGGAAATTTCCAGCACAGCATTATGAGGAATTAACTGCAAGCACACTGTGGTTGGCAGATAAAAGAATAAAAAGGAAGAAGCGTACTTAAGAGAATGGAAACTAGCATGGATATAATTAGAGTTAAAAGGGAAATACATAATTAAGTAACAGGTGTGTTCCTGTGATGCAGGAGCAGCTTATCCAGTGTCTCTCTAAGAGACACAGCTCAGGTGGTCTGAATTCTCAGCTGTGACTCAGATCAGGACACATTTACCCCCTCTCCTCCCACACACCTTAGAGCTATTTATTATCTCTTGCTGTTGTTTCTAAAGCAGCTGCTCCTGAAGTTCAGTCCCATTTACAAAGAAGCAGTGCCTTCATTAAACACCTGCCTGTCACCTTTTGGTCATGAGTTCAAGCACAGAGGGCAAATTCACAGCACAACAGCAAAGGCCATGCAATTCCTGACATGTACCTTGTCAGCCTCCTTCAAGTTAAATCCTCATGTAATTACTTAACCTTGAAGCAAGCCCCATGGCACCAGGATGCATTCTGCAGGCACTGCAGATACACACAGCTCAGAAGCAGTGATGCCATGAAATGTCTTTTATTCTGAGCTATGACTTCACAGCAAAACCAAAAGGTACCACATAAGCTAACACAGACTTCACAGAGACTTCTGTGGATTAAAAGGTAAATTGTTGCTGCTTTGTGTTCTCCTTTGACTTTCAGATCTTTCAAGGTACCCTAAAGACCACTAGTAAGGCTAAAACCACACATTCACTCACCTTGCAGCGTGTTCCTGCGGCCATCTGCACCAATGATAACATCAAACTCATACTCTGACAAAGGGTGATCCATGGGGAGAAATTCAGCCCTCCAACCTGTCTCTGAAAACACAAATAACACTTATTCATTCTTCAGCATCACAAGGGAGAGGTGATTGCAGACTCTGAGATAAAGGGTGCATTTCTCATTCTCTGGATCCCCTCATGCAGTAGTTTCCTCTCACACCACAAGAAGATGCTCAAGCACCTGATTCCCATAGAAATAACCCCACATACACCTCACCAGGGCAGTGGATACATGTGGTTACAGCAAGGAACAGCTGGCTGCTAAAAAAAATAGCATTCCATCATCAATGCTTTTAGTTGTCTTCTAAATAGAAACTAATGGAAGTGTACTCACAAAGCTAAATTTAGCATTCTTACAAAGCTGATTATGTGAAAAGGTTTGTACTATCCATATTTTAAATTTTTTAACTACTTAAACCAATATACCTGTTCTACTGTCACCATCTGACCCTTTGAAGAGACACCAGTACAAAGGTTTGTACCATCCATATTTCAAAATTATAGATACTTTAACTACTTAAATCAATATACCTGTTCTACTGTCACCATCTGACCCTTTGAAGAGACACCAGTACAAAGGTTTGTACCATCCATATTTCAAAATTATAGATACTTTAACTACTTAAATCAATATACCTGTTCTACTGTCACCATCTGACCCTTTGAAGAGACATCACAGTGTTTTAATTAAAGTAAAATTTTAAAATATTTTAGAGATACTACATCCTAAATACTAACATTAAAAACAAAAACCATAAAATGAGAAATCTTTTTCTATTATTTAAAAATCTTGCATAAGAATGCTGTTAAGACTCTGTGTGCCAGTGGGAGTTATATCAAATGTGAACACAAAACAAGGCCTGGGGCACTTAATCCACCCTCAATATTTATATTATCAATCAAAACCCTGTTTTTCCAAGAAGATCCTGAGAAGCCACACCAGACTCCCTGCAAAGCCTCAAACACCTGCCAGGAGGGAGAGTGCAAAGCTCAGCCTGGGATGTGGTGCACAGGGCAAGGTTGGCCACGTAACAGGGGCCAAAAACTCCGATTTCTTCAGAGTTCAACTGCCTTGAACGGCTCTCACGGAACACCTGGCACAAAAAGAGGTTTCTGGGAACAGAACTGTATTCTGCTAAATAATACTTTGGTTTTCTTGATCCTCAGGAGGCTCCAGGACTTTCACGAACTCCAGGTTGACGTGAATTTCGACTCCCAGGATGAGTGCAACTTTGAAGAGGATGAGCTGAAGCTGTCGAATACCTGTGGAGAGCAGGAGACAAAGATGTGTTTGTGTGCTGGTTTTGCATCGGTTGGTATTTAGGAAGAAGGAAGCAAATCACACATAATAAATAATACAAAAAAATAAAACAACACATACCTCAAAAAATCTAATTATTAAATAAAAAACATAAATAAATGGTTTCACTAAATTAATAATAATGAGAAATGAATAATAATGATAAAGAAATTATATTCACTAAATATCACTACCCTTATCTATATACATTAAAACATAATATATATTTATAAAACTATATATATTTACAAAATTAAAATATATATTCATTTTAATAATAAATTAACAATATAAAATAAAATATCCTAAAATAACTTTATAATACTTATCTCCCCAATCACCTTTTCTATTTATATCACATATTAAATTCTACACCTTTAAACCTAATTCTAAAACAAAAAAACAAACACAATTTATTTACAAAAACAACATTCACTCCCCCTGCAGACTAGAGTTTGACAAGTAAGCAACCCCAGCTGCCACCAGGCTGCTAGAGAGCTGAAATTCATTGTTAACACAAGTGGGTAGCATTTCTATTTCCCACACTGTGATGAATGCAAACATAGCAACCACACACGATGTTGTTCTCTTCCGCCTCCTTTTCCTCTTGCAGCACAATATTGCCAGCCAAACTCATTTCAGTGGAGCTTCTCACAATGCTTTCATAGAGGTTTGCCTCTCAATGATATTTAAAGGCTCTGCTAACCAGCATGATTTAGAATACAAAATTTTCCAGCATATTTCCCTGTAAAATAGTCCCACTCTATTTGTGTCCACTTTCAACATACTGGAATAAATATCAATATTCTTCACACCTCATAATCAAACCCTGTTGTTTAACCATACCAGACTAACAAAAGAAAATCTGCTCCATAAGTCTGAAACTTGTTCTGCTGCCACTTTGCTTAAACAAGACCATTTGTTTTCCCCTCTGTGTGCACACATGCACTTGCACATGGTTAAAAGGCTATTTCTGCCAAACCAAGAATGCCTGATCTCTGACCCTGGTAACCTCTTATCCAAGCAGTGCCCATGCCCTCAGATACTTACTGATGTGATCGATGGACCCTGCACAGAACTTGCCATAGAACTTCTTTGCTCCCAGTGCCCGGAGGTCGTGGATGGTGAAGGGCCAGAGGTGCAGCACGTTGTTCCTGGAGAAGGTGTCTCGCTTCTCCACAACCACAACCTTGGCTCCCAGGAAGGCAAGCTCGATGGCAGTCCGCAGGCCACAGGGGCCACCTCCTATAATTAAACACTGCCAGAGAAAAGCAGGAGAGTGACCCAGGGATTTGTACTGCTTCCACACAGCTTCCAGCTTGCTCTATTGGTATGACTTGAAGTACAACTGGGCTTGCACCGCTGAGAGCGCAAACAAGGAATTCGCTTAAATCAATGAAAAGGAAATACTTTCTGCATGTGATGTTCAGAAAAAAGGGGATAAACTGTGCCTAATGCAGACACAAAAGGGTCTGATGAAGAGAAGAGAAAAAACCAGCAAAAAGCCAAACATTTTTGAGCATCTGCTTGCACAGAATTTCTAACCCTCATTTAGAGTTTCACAAGTGCTTGCAGTAAACAGCATTACAGTTGTGTAAAAGGGAGGGGAAAGGAAATAAGTGGTCTTAGTGCAGGCTTTTTTTGTTTGAAAAAGGAATTGGGTGTACATTTACTGGATTTGTTGGACAAACCTATGATAAGCCAGGAGCCTTACAGTATCAGGTACTCTCCTTCCAGCACGGGTGGATGTAACAGCCTGGTTCACCTAGCAGGACATGCCAAGGGAACTCAGCAGACTTGTCCTGCTCTGCCAGGGAACTCATCCTGTCCTATTCCATCTCACCCAGCACTGAACATCGTCACTTTCAGGACAATCACACTTCAGGAGCTTAAATCTAAGTTTGGGCATCCTCAGAAGAATCGCTTCCAAAAGGATTACAGAGGACTCCTGCCCAAATTTTACTTGACAGCTGTAATCTTTCAGTCTAACAGGCAAAGGATTTCCAGAAAGAGAGCTAATTAAACCCCAAGCATATCTAATGCTTACATTTCCCTGACTACTAAAACCTGATTAGAAACAATCTTATAGCTGGACAGTGCTGCTGTTCCACACCTCCCATGAACCCCTCCACTCCTCCAAACCCCCCCAGATTCCACAGAATCCATGTCCTGAGTCCCAGCTGTGCCGTGGCAGGAGCAGGGAGAGCAGGGGTGACTCTGGGAGGATGCAGAGCTGCAGCCCAGGTGAGCTGCAAGGCCAGGGTGTCAGAGGGGAGATGAGCTCCTGTGCACCCCACACACAGCCAGGTTCAGTGCAGGGTCCGAGCAAGCACGGGCTCTGGCTGCAGGCTGGGCCTGTGGCTGCTTCCCATCACTGCCACTGCAGAAAATAGAGTCATTTATTTATTTTGGTTCATTCCTCACTTGTTTTCAGAGTTAACAGCTTAAGCAAGAAGTATCTGGGGCTGACTTGTGTCCAACCCAAATCATAGAAGTGCAAAAATGTCTTTTTTCAGTTTAATGAATAATTCTAATAAATTCCCACTGAAAGAAGAACTCCTGTGAGGTGCTTTGGCTCTGCTTTAGGCAAGTGTTTTGTTAACCAGAGATATTAAAGTTAGGCTGTTGCCTTAGCCACTTGGCTTTGTTCCTCTAAAAAGAATGTATTTAATTCACAATTGCAGAACACTCCTCGCTGCACGGTGAATATTAAAAAAATAATTTAAAAATCAACAGATGTAACAATATAAAGGGACAAAACAGTGGGCATATGCAGCCCAACTGAAAAGGATCACTGGTGGATCTGGGTCAGACTTTTTTGCACATGCTTCTTGTGATTAACATGGGAACTCTGAGCTCTGCCAAGTGAGTGACTCCATTGAGCCTTCACAGCTACAGGGTTTTCCAGCCATGCTGAACAGGCAGTTAGAAACATTTTACAAATAAAGCCCATACATGGTCTGATAAGGTGAGGTTGGTTTTTTTCACTTACCAACTGTATTATATATAAATAAATGCAACTTTAAAGAAAATAAAAAGAAACAGCAGTCTTTGGAGCTTTAGTAATTTTTTTTTGTTACCCTGCCAAGTAACAAAACCCACACAGCAAACCCTTCCTTCCTCCTGGTGCTTTTCAACACACTATGTTAGCATTTTAAGGAGGATTCTGCCCTCTCCCCTCCTCCTATCACACTGACAAAATATCTTCATAATTGCCTAGAGACTCCATGAAAAATGGTTGTGTGTTTGCCACCACCCATGGTTACCTCCAGAAACACATTTATCTCCATCACAGAGCTGTTTGTTCTTTGATTTATTGAGGACGCTTCCTGCTGGTGTAGAACTTGCTCTTGGCACTTCTTCATCTCATTTTGAAACTTCTGGGGTCAAAAGCAGCACAAAACCCTTGCACAAGTAACTCTTACTACATCTGTGTTCCTATCTTTATGGAGTGAGGGAAGGGCCCACGCCACTCCCTGGAGTTCTGCTTGCCAGCAGAGTCCCAGAAGAAACCTCCCTGCAGCCAGCCTAGAACACACTTTGAATGGCTCCTCTTTTCCCCTCCTGTTGTCCCAGTCTCCTGGCCTGCTCTTGTAACTAATTTCTTGCAATTTAACACAGATCATGACAGCTGGAACCACATAAGGGAATCCTGAACAATCAATCCTGAATGAACAAACACCAGCTTGACAGCCACATCACCATTCACACATCAACAGCCTTTTAACAGTGCCAGATCATCCCCTACCAAGCTTTATTATTTATATTACTAAGGCTTTATTCGTTTATATTATTAAAGGGCAGCATGACTTTTCAAAGCATCTCCTACAAATTATTCCAAGTAACAGTTGCTGCAAAAAACAAAGAGCTTTTGCATATTACTTGCTGAAGCTGGAAATGAAGGGAGAAAGCCTTGTACAGTTTTACAGGGCAGCTTATGAAAGAAAGAGATCATGCCCAGACCTCTGTGACCTGCCTGAAGAATCAGTATCATGTTGGATGTTACATCTTGTTTTACTGCTGAGAGTACATCATGTTAGTGCAAGATAGTAACACTGAGAGAAGACATTTTTTGTGGTGAAAACCTCTTAGTACAAATGGCTGATCTCCTGCCTGCAGATGAACGTGAATATTTTCTGTCAAAAGAGAAGCTTCACTGAATTTAACACATTCCCCAAGAGCAGCACCTACATTGAGGCAAAATTACAGAAAGAACACGGGTTACAAAATTCCCATTGAACGAGACTAATGCAAGTTTCCAGACCAGTAACAGTTGCCTAATGACTAACTCAGCACTATTTCAGTTTAAATTCATACTTAGTAAGTAAAGCATGGACACTTTTGCACCTCACAGCAAAACACTAATAAGCCCATGCATATTTTATAAAAGTTGTTTATTCAAGTTGCTGAGTAAATACTCTGTTTCTATGATACTAAGTATTGTACTATTCCCTACAAGATAATTGTTTCTGTATAAATCTTGTCCCACACTACAACCAAGCCCAGTACACAATGCATTATTTCTCTTTGGACTGAAATAGAACAGAACTTCACAGATTTCTTCCTTCTACGATTAATATGATGAATCAGAAATTTTCGCTTATATTTACTAATATAAACACACAGAGCATTTGGTAAATCCCATGAGCCTGACTGCACCCAAGGGTCAGTCTGACTGTAAGAGATGCTACTTTTTCTCTCTGATTACATTTAAGAATGGCAGTGCCTTGAAAATCTCCAGGAAATATCCCTAGTGCCGAGCTAAATGGCAGCACAAGTCACTCCTCCAACAGCACAATGGCTTCTGTGGCAGGCACAGGATTTTGAGATGACTTCCTGTATATCATGTACAAATACAGGACCCAAAATAGGAGGGGAGGAAAGGGAGAGGGAGACAATGTAGAGGTCTCTTGCAATCCCTCCTTTCCCTGTGAATCCAGGCACCTGCATCCCATTCTGGAAAAACCATATGCAGTTTAACAGCTGAACACCATCACTGTGTTTAACAACAACAAAAAAACCCTAAACAAACAAACAACAACCCAAAACGACCCCAAACTAACAAACAAAAAATCCCCACAACAAAAACTACAAAAAAACTCCACCTCAAAATACCACTCAACAACAACCTAGTCACAAAAATCTCATCCACTATAACTGAAAGGCTGAATCTACTTGTTGTCCTTGAAAAAAGTAAAAAAACCATTAGCACTGACTGAGGATGCTGAAGGAATCTGCAGACGGTGGCAGCATGGGGGTGGGGGATGCAGCAAACAGCATCTCTTGGCATAGCTAAGAGCACACAAATCCTGTTGTGGCCCAGGACATTATCCCACTGCTGTCATCCCACACTAAACCCCTCACTCCTCTCCTGCCTGAGGTACCCAAACATTAGAGTAATCCTGGAAAATCAAGGGGTGTTAAATGATGATCCACTCCTTGTACGTCCTTGGGACGAAGAAAACCTTCAGTCACTCCAGGAATCCAAGATTTCCTCATTTCCGCCTTTCAGCTGTTTTGGAGGTGAAAAAGAAGAGCCCATTGTTAGGCTCCAGCTCAACAAGAGCCAGCCAGCCAGAGGCACACACCTTTCCTGCTGTCCCATGGCATGCCAAGCCACAAGCACCACTGCTGCTCTTCAGGGAAACTGCACACACACAGAGGTGAAAACACAGCCAAAGCCACCTGCCCAGGTGACTGAACTGCCTTCAGCCACACCACAGCTGGAGCTGACCTGCAGGCACTGACCATGCTCCCAGAAAGGAGCAGCAAGGGCTGCCTTTCCCCACCAGTGGCAGGGCACAGGACACAGAGGGACAGCGCTTTGCTTTCCCATGGCAAACATCCACTGCCACAGGCAGCCGAGCTGGGACTGTGAGAGGAGACAATTGCACACCAACCCAGGCCTTTGTGCAGTGCCCAAAGTGCACCAAGGACCAGCCTGGCTGATTGCAGAGGGTCACATCCTGCACAGATGTGGACAAGCGGCCACTGGTGATAGGGCTTCCAGACGAGACAAGGCATTTTCCAGAGCAGCAGCCACCACTCCCCTGGAAAGGCTCCAGAGAAGAACAGCAGCACAGGCAGCCCAGGCAGGCACCACCAGGAACTTCCTCCACCACCATGCTTTTCAGCCCAGCCCCTTTCCTAGATGAGAAAATGCTTCTGGCAAAATTAGGATTGCTGGGTGGGACGTGCCTGACTTTCTGACTTACAGTTCATCTCCCACTTGCAGATTTTATCACAGAAATTCAGCAACAGCCACTGGATACAATGCTGCAGCCAAATGCACCCCGAGCCCACTGGGTAATCAAGTTAAAGTCTGAAATATCATCAGGGAAGACACTGAAAAATGAAAATATACATGCTACTTCAGACAACATTAAAAAAATGTCACAGGCTGATGCTATGTTTTTAACAAAAATTAATTCTTCTATCTTCCTCCCCAAAGAAAGTGGGGGAGAAGGCCTAAGAGCTAATTAAACTTGACTACAAAGGTATTGTGATCTTTAAAAGGGTATTTTCCCCTGTTGTACTGTTTTTTGAGCTCCTTACAGAATTAGTAAGGCTTAAAAAAGTGTGATTTGACAAAAATAATATTCACTTAAGTGCACTTCAATGAGATCCTAACTCTCCAAAGGGTTATGTGGACACTGCTTAAATACACTACAGACAGGTCCAAAAATCTACCTTAAAATATTATTCAGACTAGCTGGATTTTGCTGAACAGGCGTTTTTGGACAGGGAACACCACATAAATACCACTGTTGGGGGAGTTCAGAGGCAGCTGGGAACAGTGAGGCTCACACACCCCGAATTGCAACAAAACCCTGTGTCAATGCATGAATTCAGAGTCCACTTCTGCCTTAAATCCCTGCTTTGCACCCCCAGCTGAGCACCTCAGAAATGTGCAGTTTTCTCCTCTCCCAGATCAGTGGCTGCCATAAATGGAGCCACAGCTTTATTTTTTCTTCCCCTTCAAGTACCTTTTCTTCCCTTTCATGTACCAGGGATCTGAGGCCACCTAGCACAGGGTGACTTTGGGCAGAGCTCCGTGCTGAGCCCATGCCCTGCAGCTGCTGCACTCGCAGCTGGACGCAGCACAATCCAGGGATCAGAGGATCTATCTTTACTGCCCTCCTGTTTTATTGAGTCAGAATGCCAGAAGTGAAACATTAGTACATTTATTGCATTCATCTGGCTCATCTTTACTGGGATTTTTTTCTCTTTTTTGGAAGATGAGCTTCTGCATGGAAAAAAAGCATGTGCCTTCATTTTTCCTGGATGCATTTGGACACACTTGTCCTTCCATCCTCTCTGTCACGTGGATATATGTACTAATATTAGACTTCTGTATTGAAAAAAAAAACTTTCCATAGTTTGAAATTAAAACAATGGTATGAAAGACGTCTGAAACTCATATTCTGCTATGCCACACATTAAAGAGGGGCTGTGTGCACTCAGGGTGCCAGAAAGTCAAGAGTGCCTTCCATGGTGCATCAAAGCTGTCAGGACTTTGGAGCTTCTCTGAAAAGCTCTTTCAGGTGGCATTTGTTGTATTTAAATCTGGTAACTTGATCTCAGATCTTTTAGAACACTTTGCAAAAATACTTCTTTAAAAAAACTGCAATTGAGAGTCATAATAGAACAAAGTCTGCCGGGAAACTTTCTGCTGCCCTGCACCGGTTACAGTTATCCAAAAAACCTAGACATTACTAACATAAAAATGTTACACTGATTTCAGCAAACATAACCACCAGAAACCAGGCAAGTACTTTAATCCAAAAATCTCCTCAGATAAAACACAAAATAAGCCCTGCAACATCCTTTGGAATTAAGTGTGCTTGCTGTTTTCTTACCTGGCTTTCACGGTAACCAAAACACACACAAAAAAAACAAGCACACACCCAAAACCCAGAAAAGATTGCTTTCTTTTCTCTTTTTTTGGCCAGCTGCTTAAACAATCAAAAGGAAAACAAGATAAACCTTGCAGAAAGAATGCTGCCTGACTGTCCCAGCCATGAACAGGGCTGGCAGCCTGTGAGCACCTGGCCTGCTCTCTGTAGGCTTGCAGCCTGTCACACCACATGGGGCTCCCAGGCTACTTCCAAAACCCAGCAAAAAGGGGCCAGAACAAAACCACTAAACAAAGCATTCATCCAGAAACAGGGAACTGATGGACAGAGAGAAAGGAATGAAGGCATCAAGAGCCTCACCTGTGAGCACAGCAGAGCAAGCCATGAGTCCTGGGAGTTTTGTGATGGAGAGAACGTGGTTCATCCTCCCCGTGGTTCCCAGGGGCAGCCAGCAAAGGGCCTGGCTGCCTACCCAGAGGAAAGGATTTCTCCTTGCAGGCAGGTTGGTCAGCAACCACGGCTTTAATACAGCAGCAGCTTGGGAACACGCTTTAAAAATGCACCCCTGTTGCTCCAGCCTGGCCCACCTATGGAGAAACCTGGAACTTTTAAGCAAATGTCACAAAACCTAATAGACAAGCTGAGCTTCCACTGGGAAATCAGCTTTTTCAGCTATATGGGGAGTCACTTTGAGGGTATTTCACAGAATATTTCAAAATACCTTCGAAAACTGATTTTTCTATTAGGTGAATTGTTAGTCAACATCCATTTAAGACGTGGCTTTTAGAAGCCAGTCCTGAGTCAATGAGCTCATATGGAACTAAACATCAGGTCTGATCCAGAATCCACATTTTTAAATTTTATTGATTTATTTGTTTATTTTTAAAGATCTTAATCATTTACTCCCATCATTCCTAACTCTCCTAAGCAGAATGACTGTACAGCAGTGCACAGCAGCTACAGATGAGCTCAAAATGCATTACTGTACCAGAAGGCAACAGGTCTGGGCTCTTGGAGATTTTTTTTTCTAGTTTAACTGGTTGCTTCCACAAACCAGTTTATCACAGATAGACAGTGCCTTTACTTTTTACAGTTCTTCTTAAAATTTGAGAACACTATGAATTACCAAGCTGCACTTCTTAGTAACACAGCATCCAAAAGTGCCAGCAAGCAAGATGGACTTGAATTGCTCAAACAATCAGAAGTAAAAATATTTACCTTTAGCACAACATTTTTTAAGAAAGCCTCTGATAGCGGGGAAAGTTAACAGCACTCACAGAACCCACAAACCAGGCTGCTGGCAGCACATCACACAGTGAAAGTTAAATTTCAGCACCTCTATTTCCTCTTACTTCCAAAGCCTTTTTTGGCTGAAAACAAAGATGGTACATAATAACCCTTATTACCGAGGGAAAGAGCCTCAAAAAATAAATATAAAATGATGACAAAATATAAAAAGAAGCATGCTTCAAAAAGAGGGGCAGAGAGCTGGAGACATCGGCAGCAAATTGCACCCCACGAGGTGTAATAGCCACTTTTACACCAACATCTGCCACAGGAGCAGGGAGATAAGCACCCACAGAAGAGCGGTGTTTATTTACACCTTTTAATGAGTCTGTTTTCGCATTCCAGGCAGGCTGAAATGCAGATGCAGGCACCTGCCCCAGCAGCACCAGCCACGCTTGTTCTGCCACTGGCAGGGCTGTCCTGGCTGGCACTGAGCCTCCCAAACCAGGCAGGGCATGCAGAACCACGGCTGCCCAAGCAGGGAGCAGAGCCAGCAGCAGCCCCCCAGGCAGGAACAGCTTCCTACCCTACCCCACTGCCTCCTGCCTCGCTAAAGCACAAGTCAGAGAAAAAGGGAGGAGAAGAAACCTGGGAGAAATAAATGTCTTTGCCTTCCACCGAGCTGCATAACTGCTCAGCCTGCTGAGCTGCATAACTTGTTATTACTGCCCTGGGTGTGCAGCCCTTGGCAGGAAGCTCACTGCCATCTCCTGCAATGACTTCTGATCCCAGCTGCAGTTCACCCCAGAGCAGCTGCTCCATCAGAACTGGAAATCCTGCAAGGATGGCAGGCAGAGTGCAGGCAGGGCAGCACAGGGGGAAGGAGCACTTGCTGTTGCACTGCTCCTTTCAGAGCTGCTCTGGTGAATCTTTCAAAGGGGCAGGAGAAGGAAACAACACAGGGCCAACTCACAGCGTGGCAGAACCACGTGGCTTCTGCTCAGACAGCATCTCAGCCAGATGAACAAACCCAGAGAGTGGGGCCAGTCAGGCAGTACCTCCTGGCTGGTTTGTCAATCAGACACAGTTTGCCCTTGGACAAACACGAGCTGTTCCTCAGGAGCAACCAATGTCCAGGGCAAAACGCAGGGAAAGTGAATCTGAGCTTGATCTGTCAGCATCAGCAAGAGACGGAAGGTGAAATGCCACAGCAGCTCTGGGTGTGCTCTGTGGTGCTCCCCTGGGACCTTCCCTAACACAGATTAGGTGAAGGCACTGAAGCCTCTCCTGCCTTCCCCATTCCCCAGAGCTCTGACCATTCCTTCTGCTCAGCTCTGGACTTGCTCCAGTTTATCTGCCAGAATATTTTAACTGGGGTTTCACCTGCACCAAGGAGGTGGCTGGATGTGTGGGTCCTTACAAGCACCAGACCATTTTCTGCAGCATATTCCAAATTTTCTCCTTCTGCTGGGAGGTTTATAGTCTCCTAGTAGCTTCTAGCAAGTTCACCTTGTTGATGTCAGGGTAATATCCCAGTGGCCTGAGATGGCAAACAGTTTGCAGAAATCAGGCTGTTTGTAGAAACAAATTATGTAAGCGCAGAATTGTTAGGGAATGTGGAAATTTCAAGAACTGCCTGACAAAAATAATCCCCCTTTAAACAGTGCAGCAGAGAAAGCAAAGCAAATTAAACCAATTTCAAGGGCATTAAAAAGGAATTTCTACTTTTTCTTTTCAACAGATAGCAGCTCAACTTCTTTTTTTACCACAAATGCTATCGATGTTATTAGGCTTTTTAGAGAGAGAAAATACAAATTTTCTTGTTTGCTTATGAAAATAATCTTCTGCGAATATATTTTCCATTTTCTCTTCTTCTACAGCATCTTAGAACTGTGGTATTTTGCATTCTATGAAAAGTGTATTCAAAGCTATCTGCACTGAGGCCCACAGAGCAGATAATGCAGAATTTTGTTTGTCAGCAGAAAGAGAGCAACCACATCCCCAAACCCCCAGTTCTCAGGGCAGACATGGGAACCTCGGGAAGGACCTCAGCTGCAGGAGACAGGAAATTGCCTTATTGTCTGAAATCTGGGCTTCAGCAGCCAAGTGTTTAATCACTCCTTGGTAGCAAGAGTTATGTATTTCCTCACTTATCAGTAGATAAACACGGCCAGAGCGGAGCTGGAAGCGTAGCTAACAACAAACCCCAAACGGCCACATCTGGCAGCCACCCTGCCCCAACCACATCTGGCAGCCACCCTGCCCCAACCCCACGGCTCTGCTGGAAGGCAGCAGACAGACCTGGCCCGAGCGTCCTGCCTGCCCTGGAGCTGCCCCTGCCCCCAGACCACGCCTGGCCCCGCAGTCCTGGAGAACCAAACCCCAGCCCTGCCAGAAGCCTTGCTGTCATTCAGAGCCAATTAAGCCACTTGCAGTGACAATAGTGGTGGTTTGTGTGAAAGTAACTGCCCTGGCACTCCCTGTGGGAATCCTTATAAAACGTGTAGGAAATCAGGTTAGGGTGGGACAGTTCCCTTCTCTCGATTACTTGCAAAGCCATTAAATGAGGGACAGAGGAACAGCCAGCTCTGTTAAAATACAGATGTAAAGCTACTGTTACCTTCCAAGCCAAAATAAATTTAAATTCCACATGCCTAAAAAATCTTATCTAGCCTGTCTGATTGCTCTGCTTTGGCCAGGCTTCACTGCTTTTCAAGACTGATAAAGGTGAAAAAACTGTGTTTGTGGAAGTGTCTCCAGGACAATGAAAATAAAGTGATTTCATTACTAAATCACATGCCAAACATTTGCTTTTGCTGATGTAATTTGGCCCAATCTCAGTTTAAAACACATCACAAAGAGTCAAACACTTTGTTTTGTTTTCAAAGAACTATCCGCTGTGTGTCCTGTCATCACCCCAGCTTCTCTCTATCCCCTCTCTAAAAATCCTTAGAGAAATGAATGTGAATGCAGTGTTGAACAACTGTGGTCTCACTGCATGTTCATAGGTGATTTACTGCTTCTCCACTCAGGCAGATCTTCCTTGCCACTCATCCTCCTTAGTCCCATATTTTCCACAGCTTTGAAACTGAAGTTGCTTATTAAACTCTTTAAAAATGAATCTACAATGGAAATCTGGTGCAAGGCTTTAGAATCCCTGTCCTAAAAGGCAAAAGCAAAGAAGCAGCAGTATCAAGATAAACAGCTTGACTTTCAAGTATACCAAACACACCTAGGTACCACTTAAAGAGTCAGCAGAACATGTGGCCTTGAACAGTCCCAAAAACCTTGACAGTTTCTGGATTCTACTATCCAAGCACTGGTTGGTTGGTTGGTTGTTTTTAAAAAAAAAACACATACACAAAAAGCAGCTGAATGCCTCCTTGTAAAAAGCTACAACCTCTCATTCACCCAGCTTCCTAACTCGGCAGTCATCTTCTGGCTGACTGAAGTTTTGTGGACTTCACAGGAATGCCTTTCTATTAAAATAAACAAGCTAGCAACACTATCTAATAGATCTCCAACAAGTTTGGTGTGTTTATTATAAACCCTGATGATCAGGCTTGGAAATCTAAATAATGATTTTGAAGAAATTAGTAAATACAGCAAAAGGGATGGGTATTTACTCTTTACAGAGTAAAGGGATTAAAGTTTTCCCTATAATATGGGTATTTTTTCCATTGAAGCATAACTGGTTTTCCCCTCTTTCATCTTAAAATTTAATTACTCAATTAGAAACCAAATGTTTGTCCTGAGGGATGCAATGTTAGTTGAACACTCAAACTCACTGGCTTCTGTACTGGTGTGCAGAGCACTGGAGAAACCTGGCTGAAAACCCCTGCTGCCTCTGAAGGGTCAGGAAATGCCAGCACGTGGGGAGGAGACGTGGCCTCCTCACCTGCAGGTCCACACACGCGGCACGAGGCGCTTGGTTAAGAGCCAAGCAATTGTTCAGCACGACAGAGGAACCCAAGCTGCCTGAGTGACCCCGAGGGGCAAGGCTGTGGGATGGGATGTTTGCAAACAGCTGAGGACTGGCAGGAAGCCAGTTTGTACCTAACAACCAGCAGAGACCTCTGCCCATCCTGCCCATCTCCCTGCGCGGCGGAATGGGCAGCACCCAGCGACACCAGCAGCTCCTTTGGCAAGGTCTGGGCTCCGTGGCAAGGACAGGTTTGTTAACTCCCAAGGCATTCATTTGGCAGCCTTCAGAAATGGAGCCAATGTGAAAAGGAGCAGAAGGGGGGTGCAGACACAGACCATGCCCCACTTCAGTGCTCGTGGGTACAGCAGCATGGTTAGAACAGGGAGACGTGGCTTGGGCTCAGTCAGAAAACATCCAGCCCCAGCTCTGACTCACACCTGGCCCAGCTGCCCCGAAACCACAGCTCCCTGCGCTGCTGTGTTGGCTGAAGCATCACCACAGAGCCCTCTCTGCAGCAGTGATGCCACCACATCCCAGGCAGACTGGCAGCACACAGCAATACCAAAAAGAGCCACTCCATTCTTAGGTACATCCTGCAAACATGGTTAAAAACAATTCTGGAGTCATTCTCTTGCAGTAAGTCTCCCAACTGGAGCTCCTGGAAGGAAACTTCATCTACTGTAACACAAGATTTGAAAGGACCAGTTCAGGAATGAGTAAAAGAGAGGCTTCTGGGGACTGGGTTTAATGGTGAACACCACTGTGGGATAACCAGATGGACTCAATCCTAGAGGCCTTTTCCAACTTAAATGATTCTATGACAGACTTCAAGATCATTGTATTTGTTTTTTAGGACTTTGTTCGATTCCATATAAAATGCACATACGTATGTTTTTAGAGGCACAGCTTTCAAAACTTCTTAGCTTAATTTTACTTCCTTGCTTTATTAATTTTATTTCCTTGCTTTATGCTAATATTGCTCAGCCTCAAAACAGCAGCTCAGACTGCACAAGTCTCATGGCCAGGAACTGTGCCCAGGGTGGGGTCTACAACACAGACAATGCCCAGAAGCCCAAAGCTGTGCCCAGGAATTTGTCCCTCTCCCACTGGGGAGTTCTGTCCCAAAACTCATACATCCAGAGAGAAATGCCAGAGTCTGCCACAGCAGCTGATAGTTACATGCCAGCACTTCAAGCAAAGTTTTCTTAGTTCTCAGATGTAAGCAGGTGTTTTGCAAAAACAGCATGCACCTTTGAAGAGGAAGGCAATACCACATTTGCATGCCTTGGAGGACCAACACCTCCTCTGAGAGAGCCTGGGATGTTTCCATGTGCAGAAATCTCTGCTCTCCTAAAGCATGGGAGAGCCTGAATTTCGGGTGCACAGCCTGAGCCAGGTCCTACCCCCTGATACATATTCATACCTACCTCAAACATCAGTGGGAGCCTCATTGATCTGTGCATGCACATATTCCTATCATTTACCCAGGTAAACTGAAAATAAATGTAAATCAAGTGCAGGTAATGAATCTGCTCCAGAGAGGCAACACCCACAGATGTCTTAAAAAGGCTAATGAATATACTAACACTAGCTGCATGAATTCTTCTTCATTGTTGCATTATGTTTTGCATGTTCCAAACTTCAGACTGACATTCAAACTGCCAGCATAGGGAACAATATGCATTAAACCTTTAATGTTCTTCAACTGCCCAGCTCCATTCCCTGAAGAAACAAATAACCACTTCAGAGTCCAACCATGCTCCGCTGCATTAATTAATGGGAAGATGAAAACCAGAGAGAAAGTCTGTCAGCATAAAAAACTTCTGCTTTTTTCTGAACATATTTGCAAAAACCACAGTATGGTATCTACATTGTTGCCTGGTTAGTACAAATTTGTGTCTCTCTCTAATGCTGGTGGAGTGGGCAGGGGCCAGCTCCAGAAACAAATTTTTAACAGGACTCTTTCTCAGCTTATAAGTTCAAGACTGAAGGAAGTTTATGCTTTGTAAAGATTTAACACACGAACAGGTGGACTCCTACAGTTTCAGAAAGTTCATTTCTGCCTCAATTCTGTGCATGTCTTTCTACAGCACTCTAGTTTTATTCTGGGGCATTTGTGGGTTTTTTTTCATTTGTTGAAGAATCCAAGGAAAAATAATGTCCCTAATAAGACAACGCTCAAATAGCATCGGGTTTGAACTTCTTGAAAATTGCTCAATTGGTTTTATTCATCCAGCTTAAAACTGTATCATTGTAGAAACTCAGAAAGCCATATTTGGCAATGTTCTTCAAGAGCAGTTAAGACACAAGATTATTGTTATTTAGCTGGAGTTCAACGTTCTGTATGTATAAAACTTGTGTATATTGCAATGAGTGACTTAAGTGTGGCTGAAGAGTTTACAAGCACAAAAATCAACAAGTACAGCATTCAGCTCTTAAATATCACGCAAAAAAAACCCCAAACCCAAACCATTTTGAGATGAGGCAGCAGATTTTCATTTTGTTTAAGAAAAAAAACCAAAACAAAGCAAAAAAACCAAACCTCCTATGAGTCATTCAGAATCCAACTGCATCTTCTTTATCTCCTCCAAACACTGAGAAGATTGCAAAGCCATATCTAAGAACCATGAGCTGCAGGCACAACTACAGTGTTCAAGGCCACAACCTCATTTAAAGCCTTGAACTAATTTTTTTTCTTTACATGATGCCTACTAGCAACCTTGGCTCTGTTTACAGAGCTGCAGCAGCAAACATGCACTTAGCCCACTGCTACAGGTGTGACCCTGCTTGAACAAGCAGAGCTTTTCCTGCAGGCTGATGTGCACTGCTAACAGCACTGGCACAGCACACAGCAGCACAGAAAGCTAAAATCACAGGCAGGGCTTTTCCTCTGGGTTAATGTGCACTGCAAACAGCCCTGGCACAGCACACAGCAGCACAGAAAGCTAAAATCACCATCTGCACTGGAGGGAAAGGTGCAGGGCAGCCTGCAGCCCTACCTGTGTGCCCTGGCTGGGCTGGCACATCCCTGAAGCCCTGATGTGAGATGTCAGAGCCCAGCAGCACACAGCTGGGTGCTCAGTGCTGTCCCAGCACAGCAGCCCCTCCGGCAGGGCCGGGCACAGGGAGGCTCTGAGCCTGTGATTCACTGCCCAGGAATGCCTGGGAGATATCCCCGGGAGCCCGTAGACTGCGGCTGCTGCTCCCTGGCCCGGCAGCCTGGGGATTCATGCCTCTCTGGTTAAATCAGCTGAGAATGACACGCTGAAGCGCAGGTCTGGGCACGGGCCAGGCTCATGATGAACATCTCCAAGTATTTCACGGAATATCTATGCCCACACTCTTCACATACAGGGGTTCTGCAGTCATTTGCAAGTTGGTCGTATGTGCATCACAGAAATGGCCATTAATTTCTGCAAATACTTACACCATGCCACTAAAAATAAACCTTTAATCTCAAGGGGCAGTAATACCATCCTTTCAACACTGTGGAAGGTGTTGATTAGCCTCCTCCTTGGCAACCTTGTACAGCATTACACAGCCTATATATTTTATGTACCAACACATATCCACAAGTCTTCTCACAAAATAAAAGTTAACCACTTTGCTTAGGAAGTTTACAGAGCAAAGCCTTGGCTTTGTAATGTCACCATTTGAGAGAAGACTTCGATTTTACATTTCACATGGGTCTTAAAACTGCTTTTTTGTGCTGCAAATACTTCCTCAAACTCACCATCATGGAAATTTGGACCTGGGGCTGTATATTTATCATGAGGCGCATGTGGAATACTTCCCATGATTTGTTAATCATCAGACACTTTCTCATTCCTTCCCTTCCTGTCAGTTTTCATCACAAAGGTGCTCCATGACATATGTTCAAGGACTTTTCCAAAGGACAAAAAGGGAGGAAGGAAGCACAGGTCAAAAAGGGAAATGAAAGGAAAAAGGAGAGGAGAAAAACAGAGCCTACCAGGAACACAGTGCAAATGGCTGCAGTGACACTCCTTTACTAAGGAAAAAGATATTAAGGACCCTTAGGACCTTAAAAAACATTAATAATCCTTGGGAGCTTATGAAAAATGAATAAAACCAGAAGTCTCTATTTACTGAAGGTAACTTGGAGAAGTTTCAGTCAATGATGCAAACCAGAAGGGACTTTCATCACTGCTTATCTACTGAGTCCATGAAAGAACACTTCAGTGATAGTTTTAATTAAAAAGCCCTCCACATTTTGGCGTCTAGTTATTCCCTAGCATGCCCCTCTTCTCTCTTCTACCTCTATACAGTCAAGTAGCTTCTTAAAAGTTATCCTTCTTGGGGCAACATTTAGCCATCACTTGGCAGTAAATGAATGAACTGCTCTTGGGACAAAGCTAGTAGAAATACTCTGTGATAGCCAGATGAAACAAATGGCAGGAATTAGAGTTTTTTGTACAGTTCTGTACAGCAAGATTTACACCAGTGCTTGGTGGTGCACTCAATCAAAATCCCTATGGCATGCTCTGTGAAAAGGAGATTGTTTCCTGTCCTCTCCACAACCAAGCAGACCTCAGTCACTACCACAGAGCAATTACCCACATTCTGCTTGCGAAAAAGCACTCCCAGGAAGGGACTTCTCAATCCACAAATGGAGCAGGATTGTCTTTTGCTGTTGTTTAGCAGCTGGGGCCAATGCCAGGTGACAGAGACAGATCCCCAGACCCCCAAGCAGCACTTTCCCAGAGCCAGGAACTGCTGCTGAAACACATTTGGCCAGCCCTGGTCTCTTCCAGCATGCACAAAGCTGAGGAGCCTGCTGGATGTGCCACAAGCTGTACTCTGCAAACCCCTGCTCCATAAGGCAAGTAGCTCCTGGGAGCCTGCAATGAATGCAGCCTACTTCTTCAGAAGCTTGCACCTTACACCTGTTTGGGGATGAGGTATGAAAAGGACAGAAAGTCTGAGACAGACTAGAAAACAGGATGCTTTAAGGCTTCCTCTTATGTATTGTGAGTTTCCACAGAACTTTCAGAAGAAAAACACCTTAAAGTTTGTCCAAATTGGTCCATAACCGGTTCCAGCATATTAAAGGGCGGGCTGTTGAACACACTGTATGTGATGGTAGAAACCTTGCTTCTGCAGAAAAACAAGTTTAAAAATTCCCAAGCTGTGAAACCCAAACCTGAACTCTGCTTACCTTAGTGTTCATACAAGACTTTCCACGTTTATACTCCTTGTGACTTGCTCTTTTATCAAGCTTGTTCCACAAAGCTTTGGCCTTCCATGTGGTCACTCTGGATTTCAGTTTGGTGTAAAAGTTTCTATTGTCTAAAGGATCTAATTCAAGTTGGCGGGTGAGAATATTGAAGGCCTGAATGGTGCCTTTGCATGTTGATGCTTGTACAAAGTTTTCAAATATCTGGCCAGCTTGGTTGTATTTTTCATCATCGTTTTCCCCCATGTTCTGCGAGCCGAGTTTGGAGAGAATGATTAAGCTGGAGCTCTTGTGCCAGGGTACAGGTGATCAAAAATAGCAAGTACTTCCACACATGTTATTCCTACAAAAGACAAGCACAGGTCATATTAAAGCAAGTTCTGCATGATAAAAATTAAACCCACAAACTGCACATACAACATGAACATAAATCCCTGGTATACAGTGACTAGACAAGCGGGCACAAGAAGTCAGCAGTAAAACCCAAGAGTTACAAACAAACATCACATACTCATACTGTCATGACTTGTACTCAAAGGCTGTTATAAAAGCCCTGCCAACCGAAGCCTACTGCTACAAGAAGACTCAGCTTCACTGAGAGCTTGAGCATTTCTTTAATTTCTTTTTTTTTGTTTGTTTTTCAGTCCTAGATAACTGACGAGCAAACCCCAAATGTCAAGCTTCTTTCCCCAAACAGAATTTATGTTACAGCAAGTGACATTTTGATCTTAATTCATGGAAGCCTGTAGCCAAAAGACAACATGGTTTGAGAGGTTTTTTTTATGCTTTTGCACACATTAGGCCAAGGGCGCAGCTTACCCAGAGGAATTTAGAATTGGCACCATCACTTGCCACAAGCAAATGCACAAAACAGACTAAGCAGAAACATCATCACAAGTTACACCAGAACTGAAGAAACCAGAAAACAAGCAATCACAGAGAGCCCCCCCTTTCCTGACACACTTGCCAAAATGAGGGTTTGGGGCTCTAGCACATAGAGAGGAATTTTATCTCCACATGTTCGAGGCTGAAGTGCTGTGTTTGGAGTCTTACCTTGCCATGTGCTGATGATACACAATAATGATGTTTGGCCTGCTAAGCCCCACTGGCTTTTCCTAGCAACGTGATCACTGTCAAACTGTGCCTGCTGCTCCAGATAAATGCCTGCACACTCTGCAAGAGCAACGCTATTCTGAATTAACACAAGTCTCAAAGAACTGAAATACTTCCATTGTGGCGCTCCCTTGTCCTTCTTTAACCTTGTTCTCCATCCCTAATGGGGAGCATCTTAGAGTCAGCCAAGGTCCACAGAAAGTATCCAAGGGGCTTTCACATTTTCCAAGAAAATTGTTACAGGTTATGTATAAACTTGTCCTTAGAAGAAGGTTTACCTGGACTCAAGTTCAGAAATTTAAGCCATGTATTCTTTTTCCTGCTATTAAAGAATTACCTGCCAGTCCAAGAAACAAAAAACTAAATCAATGCTTGCTTAACTTCCCACATAATTAGTTATTTTACTTGGCATGCCATCTGTTGGCTGATAGTTTCAGAATAAATTGTTAGAAACGCCTTTGAAGTTATGCTTCTCAGTTTAACACCATTCACAAACTATTCATTCTCTGCTTGCATTTCTTTCAAAGAAGAAAAAAGAAAACATAACCAGTATATGTAAGTAAAGAAGAGACCCACCATGTCTATCTTACCATCCTCTAATACAGAAAAATATTATGCAACTTATTAAAGAGATCCCACAGGGAGATATAAGGAAGCATTTGGAATACTCACATTCCCTTTCTGTGCTCAAAATAAATAACCTTTGTATGCACATCATCAGTCTGTTGTGGGTTTGTGGGTAAAATGAATTGGCAATGTTGAGAGTTTCTACATTTTCTTAGACCAAATGTCATGATTAAATATTTGGTGCCAAGAATAAGTCAGGAAATTTTTGTTTTCCCCTCTGAATTCTTCATTTATAGTATGCTTCATGCCCTCTTTTGCAGAGCTTTGTGGGGAAGAAGCACAAACGTTTTACATGTCCTGCCTTCGAGGAGATGTGATTTTTCAAGCAGCTGAGTGCCATGAACTGGGGTGACTCAGAGGGAGCTCAGGACATCGTGCACCCTCCCAAGCTGGAGCCCTCGATGACCGATGAGCCCAAGCACAGCGTGTCAGCAGGAGGAGCCTGGCTTTGCCACCCACACCACGGCTGCCTTTGGGCATGCAGAGCGACACAAAGGGCTTGGGTCAGCCCCAAAGGACCAACACATCCAGAAGTTCCACAGGAAAAGCAAGGAACAAGCGTGCAACACCACGCAAGATGCTGAGATGAGGCTCGAGCAGGTTGGCATGCATGCGCCTCAGGATTTGAGGCCCATTAAAAAAAAAAGTACTTAAAAATCAAGGCTAAACACTCACTTTACCCAACTTTTATCCTTGCCTGAGATATTTGTGTAACACAGATGTGAAAGTGCTTATTTTCCTTTTCTCTCAAAATAACTAGCAGCAGCTTCTCGGGGAGCAGGGCAGCGTTGGCAAAACGTCGCGCGCGGACACGGAGACCGAGGGAGGCAGGGGCAGCCAGACACACTCTCCTCTGCCAGCACCAGCTCACATCCTGCTGCCCCAGCACGGCCACCCGAGCTGCCAAACACTGCTTCCTGCCCTCTGCCTCATCAGCTCACAGCCCCGAGGTGCTGTGCTCAGGAAACACGAGTGTCTCCAGAATTTAACTCTTGGTGCAACCCGATAAGCGAGTGTGGTCACAAGCTCTGAACTCGGGGCTTTCTTCTGCTCACAGAGACAAGAGTTTTATGGCCTCAGCTGTTGCTGTCCAGCAGGGAAGTGGGGGAAGAGCAAAGCTAGGAGAGGACAGCAGTGTCTGAATCAACCAAAGCAGCATGTGGCAGGGCTGATAGTGGCGAGGACAAGGCAGTACCCACTGCAGGCGAAGGGGAGGGACAAAAGCATTTTCAGCATCCTTTCCACTGGGGAGGAGAGGCAGGACACCTTCTCCAGCATTAAAAACTCCCTTCTCCAACACCACAAAGCCAAGACTATCTTTTCTGGGCACAAAATCTTCACCTCAGGAGCTCCCAACACGCTCCCATCTTTCCCATACTGAAAAACTGAGGAGTGGCATCTCAGTAGAGACATGTGCTCACTAGTGAAGTATTTCTCCTTGCTGTGTCAGAGGTCATACTCTCCAAAAAAGTAACATTTTGTGGTCAAAAAAGCAGGATGAAACAGGAGACTCTGGTTACTAAGGTTTCTGGATTGCTGGAAACACCACTTATTTTCTTTTTTTTTTCTTGGCATGAACACTGTGTTGACAGATGACAGAGCTGAAGATGGTGCTCTAAGTATATGCAGCTGATGGAAAAGCATGCATTTCTTTCTGAGGAGAGACTGATATTTCACTGCATTATTGTATATAACTCACTAGAACCAATGCAATAAGGACAAAAATTTAAACAGGGTCATTCCTGCCGATAATTAAAGTTTCCTGTTCTGTAACTGTCTCAAAGACACAATTCATTCATTCATTCATTCATTAAGAGGCAGTCCATTAATTGCTTACCTGTAGTAGAAAAATTAACAGTGTTTGGCAATACACTTGATTTCTTGGAGTATTATCATTTATCCTTTTACTTCCTTCATCATATGGATTACTCTAGGGATGAAATACAGAGCCAAAAATCTCATCAGGGTGACTATTGATGCTGAAACTGCAAACTATGCTTTTTAAAGTGACTTCTGAACTTCCTCTAGCAGCACAATCCAAAAATAAAGTGCATTTTATTTGAAACTTCACTGATGTGGTACAGAGCCCAATAAAAATGTGGGTGGGTGAAAGGAAAAGGAAGGAGTGAGCCAGAAATAGGCTGGACAAACAGTTCTTTTAAGTTGGAACTGAAATGTCCATGGGTAAGACACAAGAACTGCCATGTTAGGTCCCCTGCACGATGTATTAAGCACACACAAGAGCTTGGCCTTCCACACAGCTTCCCATGGCATTCCAGGAGTCTCTAGAGGGCACAGAGCGCACTGGGAAGAGAAGAAGGGCTCCGTTTCAATGGCCTCTCCACTGTCAGAAGCTATCCCTGCCTCCCCTCTGCCTCCTGCCAGGGCCAGCAGGAATGTCAGATAAGGAAAGCTGAGAAGTGCTGCTCATGCCTGGTGGCTGCCCAAGGAGAAAGTGCAGATCTGGTTACAGCTAAAAGGAAAGCAGTGCAAAAGGGGCAGAGAGAAAGCAGCAGTTACAGCAAGGGCACAGGCACGCATGGATCTATCCACAGGAAGGCTAATGCCTCCAGTCTTGGCTGGTATTTCCTCTCAGCAAAACAAGCTCTGCTGCTGCAGACAATCTTGAGAATACTGCAGAAAGCAGCTCCAGTGTCAGGGCAATTCCACCAAGTATCTCTAGTCGGGGGGATGTGTGGAGCTGGCTCACATCTGCACATGGAAGCTCTCAGCAGCAAGCTGAGCAAGCAGTAAAGTTGACATATATGAGTCATTACAGGAAAATAATGTAACTTTTTGACAGCAGCTCCATACAAATTGCTTGTCAGCAAGGTCTTGAGGTACTACCCGCAGAAATTAAAAGCCTCTTTTGGCTTATTTGTCCCAATGGAATGAGAACAACCCTAATTTAATTCAAACTTGAAGCACTTAAGTTCTTCCTTAGTCCCTTAATGCGCTGCTTCTAATACTTGAGAACATGTTCCTCGGGCAGATCAGAAGAGGATTAAATTCCTAGCATTTCAATACCACTAATCCTGATTCCATTTGCAATACAGCCCTAATTCTGCCATGTTTACCAGGAAAAAATTCTTGCACTAAGACTCCAGTTTGGCGTGCAGGGTACAATACATTTATTGTTGGCTTAAGGTTAGAAACAAAAGCAGAAACAAAAGACTGTGTTCTGCAATGTCTGGTAATCACAGTAGTCATCTACTCCAGCCCTCTATCATCATCAGTTCTAAGTACAGTATTTCTGCTGCCTCTTCCCCTGACTGAACTGTCTAACAGATCAACAGCATCACAAAAAGTGAAGTCTGCAAGTGAAACTGGCCATATTACAGGACCTCCTGAGTTTTTCAGCTCAGTTTTCTACTGTGATGCACTTTGTTTTCGCTGGAGATAATTTTAAATGTAAACATTCCTGTCTGGAGAAAACACAGCTTTCTGGTGGTTTGGTTTCTTTGCATGTTGTCCTAAAAATGACATAAAAGGAAAGAAAAATAATTCTATGTGATTCTGGTAACAAGTGAAGCTCTCATTTGCTTTGCTTACAAAAACTAGTTGGTCTGAAATACTAGTTTTGTGCTGGTGACAAAAAGGCAACGCATTCCTTAAGATGCACAGTCCCACCAGAAACATCACTGAAGGGAAGCTGCCTCTAGCAAAGCCTCACAAACTGTCTCTGTCAACAGCCAGATCACTTCTGCATTTTTACAAAAAGCCAACTTCCACAGAACTTCTGCAAAATAACTTTCTGGGCCAAGTATGGAATTCAAAACAGCTCCTGCTGAGACACCGTGTGCCCATGAGCTCCCAGGGTTACTATCAGCTTGTTTTGCAGTGGTTACATGAGACATTTCAAACACAGCCCTTCCAACAAGTGCTGCTGTGCCCCTTTAACCTGCTGCAGCTGGAAGCAGCCACGATAAAATACAGCTGGAAATGTGTGCACCACTACACTAAAACTTGGAACTGGATATTTTAGGTATGTTCACAGGAAGTGTGAAATAAAATGACCTATCTGTAGGATTTTATCTGCCTAGCAGATAAAGAAATGTTCTTTCTGTTTTTTATTTTAAAGCAATGTTGTAGCTACACCAGCGGAAATGATAACTCTAAACCTTCAAGTCCAATGGTTTTAGGGAGAAATGTTTCTAGCTCAATTCTTACTCTGTGCAGGTTACACTAAGTACTTAAAAATTATTTTTTAAAGGGCTGCTAAAAGCTCTACTGCAAAGCCCGAAGTTTCCATATAGTCTACATCTTCAAAGGTAACTGTAGATGATTATACCACAGTCATTTGGGTTTAATGCTATGCATAAACAAGATATTAAAACCTGACTCTTGTTTAGACTGGTTTTGAGGAAGAACATTTTTCAGCTCTGTTGTAGTAGATCAGAAACACAGTATAAACAGGAGTGGAAAGTTTATGCTGGTGTTTTCCTAGGTTAGGATCACAAGAACAAAGGAACACAGTATACCAGAAGGGTAATATCAGCCTACAAGAAAGCATACCTCTTAAGAAAAGGCACCTGGTATTTAAGCTAGAAAGATGTTATGGATGTAGACTCTTGTGAAAACAATTTCAAGAACAATCTTTAAGCTCTTTGAAACTCTTGCCTTTCTTTTCCTATAGTGACACTTATAATTTCAAGCTCACAAGCTGAAGAGCATAGATATTAATCACAGAACAGGCAGTGCTGGCTGTCTTTCGATCAGCACAAGATTTTCTGCTTTCAATAGGATGTTTGGAACACTGAGCCAGACTAGCTTGGAGAGCCAGTAATACTCTATTTCGCATTTCCAAAATCACAGCAGCAGGGAGATGGCAGGGCCAGTCACCCAGAGCAGGGATGGGCAGCACGACAGGAGGATGGAGAGGGAACCCTGGCACTGCTCCTGCTCAGCTGCCAGTAGGAACTCCAGCATCCCACTTCTCTCACATCCCTGGGTCCTCCTCTCTGCTCCTCACCTTCAGGTCACAGGCAAAACTGAGATGGCACAACTGTGCCCATGAGGAAGACAAATAAAAGCATAGCCTGTAGCTGAGAGAGCCCTGTCAGCAAAATCCCTGGTATCTATACAGCTATACCAACAAAACTGAGCCACACTTGGCAGTGGCTCCTCTCCTACAGCTTTCCCTTTGTGTGCACGGGGACATCATTACAGAGGTAAACACCCAGTAAAAGGAAACAAACACGTGAAGCAGTAAAAAAGCAGGCTCTGAGTGAGCAGTGACAGAAATCATGTTGGTTGATGGCACCTGGAGAGTAGGAATCACACAGAAGGATGGGGCAGCAGGACAGGCTGACACAGCAGCGTGGCACTGCCAGCGCCTCTGGCAGTGCCCAGGAGGGGCCACCTCATTGCTGGTGGACCCCAGCAGGCAGCAAGGGACAAGGAGTGCCACCAGCCCTGAATCCTTGAAGCCACCCAAGGCCCAGATACAGCCTGTCTGTGCCCTCACTGTGATCTCTCCCAAGCCAGAAGGCAAAAAAGAGCAGCAACGCTGCTTCTCTGAGAGCTGCACAAAAACCTCAGCTGGAGACACAGAAAGTGCCCTCAGAGAACACATTGGATGCCAAAGCAAGGCTGCCTTTTGTTTCTCCCCTGGATTTCTGCAAGAAAGGAAATTAATATTTGTTCAGGGTTTTTTGAAGCAAGAATATGAAATGATGGCTGTGCTGAAGCAAACACTCCAGGTTATGTCTTGGGGGAGAAAAAGAACAGCACCAGTGTTAGTTTTCCTAGATGTGTGCCAAAAGCTCTCAGGAGTGTGTTCCAGGTCATCTTTCCAAGCTCTCCAGTATGTGTCCCTCTGGTTCCTGGGGCTGTGGCAATTACCCAAGAGGAACAAACAGCCAGAACTGGGGCTGCAGGAGCCTCAGGGCTCCTGTCCACAATAATTCATTTGGCAGAGCTGCCCTCGCTGTAGACATCAGACTTCCAGATCAGTAGCGAGGATTAATCCATTGAAAACACAGACAGGATTGCTCTGCCAATGATCAGAGAAGTGAAACATTCTGGGCAGTATGTCATATGCATAGACACATGTTTTTAGGTATCAAAACATTCCATCCCTGTAATTTTTTAAATTTTTTTTCAACCTTAGGTAGCACACAGTCCTTCCTGTGTGTTACTGGGGCATCAGTGTTATCAGTCACACTGAAATCCATGGGAACCACAAAGTTAAAGAATCAAAGAAGCCCTAAAGCAGTTTTGAGTCAGAAATTATAAGTTCCAATGCCAATTCACCCCCAAAAACCAGCCACTGAATGGCAGTGGAGAACTGAGAAGCCTGGACAAGTCAGCCAGAGGGTGATGGGAAAGCAGAAGATGAGGTTAAACACCAAACTCTGCTCCAAGCAGCATTTATATAAAAAGACAAAACCAGAAAGAACGCTACTGTGTTAGCTTTGTATCTGTTTTATGTTTTTTGTCCTTGTAAACTGGACCCACAGTTACCAGAAGAGATTGGAAAAGACATAGTTTCTGAAAGTAGAAACAGTATTTTTGGAAGAAAATGTGCAGGACAATTTCTACCCTCCCTCTGCCCCGGCTTCCCAAAAAATGAAAAAAACAAAGTATAAAAAAAACAAATAAAGATGCCAAGAGAGTTACAAAAACATGATCCATTTCTGCTGCAGAAAAATCCTCATGGTCAAACTATAGAATACATCCTGAAATATCCGTTTTGGGACATCCACCAGAAGAAAAAAAAACAAACAAAAAAACAAAAAACCCATGGGAGCAATATGCTAGGAAGCAGTCCCATCAAGAAATTTAAAAAAAAACAACTCTGAGGGCAGAACATCTTTAACCAACAACAGGAGGGATGACAAATGCATCACTGTTTTCATAAGGCAAACTCAGACATAGTCAGGATTAAATTATGATTCATCTTCTCCAGCACAGCAAAGTTTACCAGAAACTGTGAATTACCAAAAAAGCCCCTTGTTCACAGTAATTGTTCATCACACAGCCTGGCTCCAGAAGCCCAAGGTTTGAATTCTCTGTGCAAGTCCTGCCAAGAGTGTTGAAGGTCAGAGGTGGTTGCACCTTCTCTACTGCAGTTTTCATGCAACAATGGCCATTTGCTTCCAGTCACCTCCCAAACTGAATGCCCTGTGCTGCAATATGTAGATGCTATCATCATGCTCTTCACTGGTCTCCATTCATTTGGAAAACCTATTTTATCATTTCTTGTATTTCACTGCATGTAAGTGGGAATGCAAGCACTTTTAAAATGCCAAGGCAAAGGACAATGTCGATTTTTTTCTAGTTTTTTTTTTTACTTTTCTCACCGTCATCTAGTCCTGACATTCATTTTATTGTACAGAAGAGCCAGAATCTCTTGGTGAAAGCACTCATCTGTGGCCAGCATCAACGCACATACCTGAAAGGCAACGTGACCAGTGCGTTTAAAGAGCCGAGCCTGTGTAAGAGCAAAAACACGGCAGGTATGCTACCCGGACCCGGGGAGGTTTAAGGCAGCGCTGCCGGCTCATTCCCATATATTGCCATGAGGGTGGGTGGAGCAGCCACAGCTGCTCGGGCATCCTGAAGCGCTGCCATGAGTGACTGCACTGCTTACTTGAGCACGGCGTCTGCAGGGCAGGGCAGATAAGAGGCACCACATTTCTTCCTTCAGCTGCAGGAGGACAGAGCTGAAGCTGCTTTGGTGCCCCATCTCCCAGACAGTAATTTTCAGAAAGGGAAGGGATTAACTGGCTCTGGGTTCACATAGTGCCCGGGACCCAAGGTGCTGATTAGAACTGGCTTTGTTAGAGAAAGCAACAATTGAGGAAGGTAAATGGTTTGCTGAAAACATCTTGGGTCGAGCTGGTTTTGCTTCAGCTGAGCCCTCACCGCTGATCCCCCGAGCACCACGTGCCTCCCTCACTGTGCCTGCTCTGCAGGGACTGGGGAATGGGAACTGACACAACCTTGGAAGTTTTTATCCAGCTGCTGATCAGGAAATCCAGAATCCATTCATCCCTTGTGCCTACACAAAGCAGACCAACTGAAGACACTGAAAACATGTTTCATTATTACAGTTCCTTAATATATCGTTCAAACAGCTTTAGCATTCCCTGGTTTATAGAGACCAAGAAGGAAAACAGAGACCTGACCTTCAGAAAAAGGATGGAGAGAAAAATGAGTGAATCTAAACTATTCACAGAAAAAATACTGTTTAGTTCACCACTTTACAAACATAATCTTTTTTTTTAACATTTTGTTACTGAGCCCAAGACCTTATGTAGGCGTGGACTTCATTCTGTTTCTATATTAGCACAGATTTTTCCCTCTCTTCTGCATTCAGTTAAACAGTATTGCTTTTATTTCACTGAAATGTGCAACCAGATCTTTATCTATGCTCCAGTTATCAAGGTTTAGTTTACTAGGAATAAGGAGTTGGCCAATGTCCTAATACTGTATTACCAGTGTGATTAAAAACCAACACAACCAGTGCCCCAAAAGCCATATGCACAGAACAAGCTTTGTTGCAGCATCTTTCAGAAGTAGGACATCTTGGAGCTCACTACACAGGCTCTGGGAGATCACAGACCCATGAAAACAGCACAGAAACTCAGCTTTTCTACCCAGACAGGGATTTTTTTAATGTTTTATTGCCCCCCCAACAGTTGCTTGGAACTGCTTCTTGGATTACCAACGAGAACAAGCCAGTGATACACTGCATAAAAAAAGTGGGACAGCTGGCACACCAGATCGAAAAGGCTACAGTTTTCACATTATGAGCTCAACCCCATCAAGGGGAAAAAAAAACTGAGTCAACATAAAAACTAAATCTCAGGTGAAGATTAAAGGGCATTTATATCAGCTCTGGAAGCAAAAATATCAAGAAACAGTGCTTTCTTTTGTGTGCAGGTCATACCACAGCCAGATACTACTTAAAAGAAAACTCTCATACCAGTAGCCAGAGGTAGGAAAAAAAAGGAAAAAAATAAAGAAAAAATAAAGAAAAAGGCAAAGCAACATAAAAAAAGCTCATATGCCAGGCCAGGTATTTCCATAATGCATTTCTAAAGCAGGAAACCTTGTGAAAGGAAGTGTGGAAGTGACTGCACCAGTCACTGAGTCAGTCCATTTCCTCAAGGTACAGCATGAGAGGCTTCACCCCTGCCCTCACTGCAGCCAGCACAGAGCCCTGTGAAGCACATGAGGTTCAAATCCTCCTGTGTGCAGCACAGACCATGCCAGCCCAGGTGGGAACACCCCTGTGCCCCTGGTGCTGCTCCTGGGGCAGCTGGGCAGGGTTCTCAAACCTCATGTTCCTACCAAAGTTGTGTTCCAGAGAGAACACAACTTCCTCACTGATCCTGTCAACTTCAGGCAACTCCTTTCATTCCAACTCTTCTCCATCAGACCAGTCAGTGTCTGGGGAAAATGGGCTCTTCTCTAGCCAGATTAACCTGCCACCTCAAACTGCCCTGCTCAAAACCAAGCACATGCAGACCCAGGCCATATTACAGTGCCTGGGAGCACTTACTCCAGCACTGCTGCTGCCACTAATGATGTGGAGCCTTCCAGGACACACTTCTGCTGTACCTCATTTGAAGGTTTATCTGCCCTCCAGAATTCTGCCTCCCTGCACCCCACACAGCACAGGCTCTTCCCCCTCTGCCCTTTGCTGACCAGCAGTCCTGCCAGAGAACACGACCTGGGGGAGCAGCTCAAGAGAATACTGAGAAAAACCTCAAAAGCCTACCAGGTGCCCTAATGCTTAAGTCAGTAGCATCCAGAATTGTTTATTCCTAGCTTTCTGTGATTGACAGGACAAGCTAACAGTGCTAGAATCCTGTTTGCTTCACTGGGCAAAAGATAACGTAGAAGACTAAAGAAATTGTGAAGAGGCACAAGTTACAGTGGTTGAGCTGGCTGCTACAACCCTCCTTATGTTACCCATGAATATATAAATGGACTCCAAGGGAGATTGCTAGGAAAAAAGTGCAGAAGGCAACACTTCATTGGATTTCCAGTATCCAGCATATCATCTAATTCTGAACCAACCTGTGCAGAGCCCATTTCCCCAAGGCATCTTGGCAGGCAGCATATGGCAACACACCAAAGCTCACCTGGGTATTTTCAGGTCAGAGCAGCAGCAGGCAGAGAGCACCCTTGCTTCCCCAAAACAGAAGCTGACAGCTTTGCACAGGCCCCTTCCAGCCCATCTCCTTGCTGCTGGGGCAGCTGCACTTAGGTGCTGGCTCCTTTTACCTCTCCTGGCAGGGCCACTCAGGAGTCACCTCCTCTGGTCTGGCAGCTCTCTGGCAGAGCTCTGATCATCCCAGCGGGTTAAAAGGTCAGCTGAGTAAATCTGCTCAGGGCAGGGGAAAGGATCACAACAAGGACATCCAGCACAGTCAGGGCTAACGTGGCTCTGCCACTCCAGGTCTGCAAAGAGCTGCAGCAGGAGAGGAAACACCCTGGGCACAGAGGGAAGAGAGCACCCAGCTCTGACAAACCCTGTGACTGCACAGGCACTTCTGGGGTTAAACACAATAAATACAACATCCTTGAAGACATCCAGACTGAAACCCCAGATGTTACTAACAGCTACCTACACGATTACCAGGTGGTTTTCTCCCCTTTCTTACCTACGCCCTGTTTTTCTGATCCCTGCGAGGCTACACACACCATCTTCACAGCTCAAAGCTGCCAATTTTACTGCTGGAATTTAACCAAAAGCAGTAAGAACATAATCTTCTAAAAGAAAAGAAACAGGTAAAGGCAAAGAAACTGAATGAGCAGTTCATGTACAGTTTTGGTGGAAGGAGGAAGAACCTTTGGCCCAAGTCTTGCTGCCATTGGCACTTTCTGACAGAAGCTCTAAACAGCCTCATAAGTGACACTGGCCAAAACCTTCAAGTCACAGCATCTTGAGAGAAACTTTCAAACAAGCCAAAAGCTGAGCTGCCTCCACGTCCCCTGAGCACTGGCAAGGCTCTCACTCCAGCGTCAGGGCTGCAAAACAAACCCAGCCATCTGCAACTGCAGCAGGGGGAGCAGGGCTCTGCTAAGAGCAGGCACTGCAGCTGCCGGGGCGTGCCAGGTGAAACTTGCCCCAGCACAGCTCAGCTCAGCTCAGCACAGCTCGGCACAGCTCAGCTCAGCTCAGCACAGCTCATCTCAGCTCAGCACAGCACAGCTCAGCACAGGATAGCACAGCTCAGCTCAGCACAGGATAGCACAGCACAGCACAGCACAGCTCAGCTCAGCACAGCTCAG